>CM017561.1:60304755-60904755 GCA_007844125.1 Sinonovacula constricta
TATCTCATGTTGACATTGTTGCTTATATGCCTAGTTCAATTCATACTGATATATGACTATGAGTATTGGGTAGGGTGGTCCTTATTTTGCGACTTTTGATTTTTTTAGTTTCTTACCCTCTAATTGTGTTCCATTATGTGAAAAACATATCTGGCCAAATTTAAGCACAATTAAACAATATTTAGAGGTAGCTCAATGACATTGAAATTTTAGGTTTTCTTGTTTTTAGTTGAAAAAATCAGGATATTATTATGTGAAGCTTTAGTGGTTTAGATTTTGTTTATATTACAAACTGCTTGCAGAATTGACATTTCCTACAATTTGAATAACACACATTGTTATTATTAAATTATGGTTTGATAACAGAGAATGAGAGAGATCAAGTTACAAACACCACCAGTTTCAGTGGTGACTCATAACAGAAAAGCAACAGAGCACTGAAAGCAAAGATTATACATGAGTTATCTTTAGTAAGCTTTAAGTATAAAAACATTTATCAGTGTGAACAAATTAAAAATTATTTAAAATTATGGCACAATGATGCTTTGTTAATGATCAGGAAGGAATGTGGATTCTGAGCTGATGCTTACCAAGCAAGTATAATGTAATTTACTTCTAAATGTCTTGTAAACAACCTTCTTTTTGCATGTTAACTTGAATGTTGAACAAAATAGTATATTTAAAGTTTCAGATAACAATATTTTGATAATGATTTTTTAATAATGATGATAATAATAATAATAATAATTATTATTATTATAATAATAATACACACAATTAAGTGTAAATAAAATATTCAGAATGAAGAACTTTTATCTGTAATGTACATAACTTTTAGATATAAACAATGGCAAAGGCAACAAGATCCAAAACTAAGTTGTATCTTCTTGTAGAACCAGTAACCGTTTTAACGGCAGCAAGCTACCATCATTGCGTCTAACAAACAATAAGACAATCATCAGCAGTTACTATTACCGAAATAGCAAAGTTTTGGTTGAAAGATAGACTTCCAATAAAGGATCACCAGAACTGTCAAACTAAGCTTGATAAAGTGTTTGAAAAGTGGAAACCGATCCACCAACTCAACTTGCAAAAGAGGCAGACTTTGTTTCCAAACTTGATGATCTTTTTGATGGTGCTCATGTCAACGCTCTTACCAGTCAATCAGTATTACAAGAAGATAAGGATTTTTTGCTAGCCCAGCGTGAAAAAGGAAGAAGAGGATCAATGGTCTGAGTAGATCAAGCGCTTACTGATAAGGAGAAAAGGGCAACACAAAGAAAGAAAAATAGGAATGCCGACAAGAAGACGCAAAATGGAAGATGGTCAGCAAGCAAGTTGTTCAACAGCTGAGCTTATTTCTTCAAGATCTGATACAACATATACCAGCGCAACAGAAGACTGTGACACATTGAATGAAAAAAGGCTACAATGGTCGTTTCCGAAAAAGCAAAAAGCTTGGGCCAAAATGTTATGAATTTGTTATTTACAGATTCACAATAAGAAGAAACAGATCGAAATTTCGACAAAAGAGAACTGCAGAAATAAAGGAGAAAAAAGTCAGAGGCTTGTTCCTCTTGTAGTTCACTGTGATGGAAAGCTTATAAAAGATTTGACTGGAAAGGATAAGGTTGGCCGCCTCCTAGTGTTAGTGACAGGAAAAAATGTTTCACAACTACTGACAGTTGCTAAGCTTGTATCTGGGACTGGTGCAGCCCAGGCTGTATTTGAGGCAATTGAAGACTGGGAAATTGGCAACAGGGTTCAAGTCATGTGTTTCGACACCACTAGCTCCAACACTGGTAGACTTGCTGGTGCCAGTGTTCTTCGAGAACAAAAGCTTGGGAAAGAGCTTTTGTCGCTGGCTTGTAGGCATCACATTATGGAACTTATAATAGGAGCAGTGTGCATGGGGAGCTCATCTTCGTCGGAAGTTCCTCTTTTCAAACGCTTCCAGGAACACTGGACATCTGTTGACACAAACAAGTATGAACCAGGCATTGCAAATTCTGATGTGGCAAGTCTTGTGGAAGACATACGACAAAGCACCGTACATTATGCTAGCACGTATATTGAACAGAAGCTGCCAATGGACGATTATAAAGAATTCCTGAAACTTGTGATCGTGTTTTTTGGTTCAGCTCCTGAACATGGAGTGTCATCCCTGTCACCAGGTGCAATGCACCATGCACATCCATGGTTATATACAGTCCCAAAATCTGGAAGTAAACGCTCAGTTCAAGCTTACCCCTGCAGAAGAATGAGGATTGCTTGACGTGTGTGTGTTTGTAGTTCATGTCTACTTGAAAGCGTGGTTCTCATCACCTCAAGCAGTATGTGCACCTTTAAATGACTCACAATTATTGAAGTCACCTCTTGAGTACAAATCAATTCATGAAAACATCTCGAAGGCAACAGCACGGAAATTATCCAACCACTTATGGTACCTGTCTCCAGAACTTGTCGGCCTGGTGTTTTTTTATTGTGATGTCAGCTCCGCAACAAAACGAAGTATAATTGAGGCGTTAAAGATAGGACGGTGACCAAGATGAACAACATGACCATGCCAAGAAAGTATCAGTTGATCTTAAATCACTCCCAGGCAAAAACGTACAGGACTTTGTTACACCAAAGTCTATAAAACTGTTTCAAATTATGGATATTCTGCATGACTTTCTCAATATTGACCCAGATGCGTGGCATGATAGAGACGATTACAAACAAGCAAGAGAAGCACTGGAGTCTCTAAGAGTTGTATATGATCAGGCTAAGCGTGGTGTTGCTTTGATTCGGGAGTATAGTGGACTGTTAACCAAAAATGAAACTCAACTGCAGTTCCTACTGCAAGTCTTTGAGGAACACCGGAGATTATATCCGGATAGCAGAAAACAAACACTAATGTGCCCTAAAACTTTTGGTGGAAACTTTTAGACTAAAGTATTGTAAACTGATTGAACATAAAGTGATGTACAGTTGAAAATAAATCATATATATCAAAAATAGACATTTTGTTGATTTTTTTTACCATTTTTCTGAATTTCAAGGTCATTGAGCTACCTCTAAATATTAAAATATATTGTTTAAACTTTCCACAAAGTGTTTTCTCATCAAATGGAACACATTAAAGGGGTAGGACGTTTAAATATATTGATTTTTGAAAAATCACCATTTTAAGAGCCACCCTAAATTCATAACTTATGCTGGGATTTGACCTGATCAAAAAAAGCTTCAAATCCATGAATACGTCTAAATCTGTGGAGTAACTCCACGCCCGTTCAGCAAGGTATTTGAGAAAATGACATTGTAAACGTTATAAAAAGCAGTACAGTTAATGATAATAGAATCAATTATGTTAACAGTGACAAAAACAGGTATATGTAATCCTTTAATGATATTCTACCATTTTAAAAGTTTCACATCTGTTAAGACGTTTTATCCACTGGTAGCCTTTCGAAGTGAAAGGTTTGCATGTACCAAAGCTGTCGTTTCTGAACACCGAGGTGACATCATTAAAAACAGACGAGATTAATGAATTGAGCATAAGGGTGCTTCAGGAAAGTTATTAATTTAGATTCTCGCTTTTTGGAACAATTAAACTGTAATTGAATGCAGTTTGTGTCTTTTAGTGTAGTGCTGCTGCCTCATCAACACGATAAACACCTACGAACTCTAAGACACCAGAAAACTTCATGTATGACACAGTTTCAAAATGTAAACAAGTGCAATTAATAATTTTAGTATTTGATGACTTTTATGTTAGTAATTGGTCAGATGCGAATATCTGTGCATATCAGAAAAATCATCCTCGATTTCAAATAGTTCCATAATCTGTAATCTATGTAACCTAACGCATAGTTCCCATACTTATAATTTCTCTTAAAGGTGGTATTCAACAGTTTGCCTACATCTTATATATGTAACAATATCAGTAATTAAGAACTATTGGGATTCCTGCGAAACCAGACATCGACGTCACAGCGGATGATGTGGAATAAAAATATATGACAAGTCCTATGAGCATTGCAACATATACCAAAGTCCGAAGAGGCACAGAACAAAGGTATTTCACATGCAGGCCAGGCGAACTAAAACATTAGTGGTCACATGGTTTTCTTGGTTTAAAAATAGCTAACTGTGCAGCGAGGCTCAGATAGGAAATACATGTTTGTAATGACGATTGTGGTGGTATGGTTCACTTTTCCGACAGGTGTAGGACATCAATAAACAGCATTTTACGAGACCTGTTCTTGTTACAATGGTTTACGAAGATGTATAATGAAAATATTTGATCCAAACTGTTGGGTACCACCTTTAATATAGAATATATGTATTCATTCGTTTCGTGAATACTTTTTTTTATCTAATAACCATTATTATCTAACACAAATATATAACTAACTTATTTGCTAGATCTTCGTATTAACAATTTTGTAATTTTATATTTTGTAATAATATTATAATATCGACATGCTTTGCATATATTATGTTTGTTTTTTCTTATTTATTTATTTTTTCTTTTTCCCTTTCTTTTTTAAACTTGTGAAAAAATGGATTTCCCTTTCAATCCGTTTTTGTGAGTGATTGCTTTATTAAGTTTTATAAGCTTTACGAACTGCTGGTGTAATTTGGCCGCCTTAGGTCTACAAACACTTCACCGGCTGTCAGCTTGGTGATCATCGTCACTGAGCTTTGGTTAAGCCCGGTTGCACTTGAATAGGTCCCTGCTAGCTCCTGGCCATTTAACATCAGGTTCAACTGAGCTTCGGTAGATGTAATGGACACCGAAAACAGATACAAGCCTTAGCTGGAGCGATGAACAAACCAACGGCTGCATGGTATGCTCTGCCAAGATGAAGTCGGACTGTTCCGAAGGCTATCGCTTGATGGGTTGTCACATGATCCAAGATCCCGACATCTATAACCGCATGGAAAGCGACCGGTCCCTAGCCGTCGCCCATAATGAGCCGCGCCGGTCGATCTAAAAAGCAACAACAAGGTGTTCCTGATAGGATAATATGTGTACCTAGTTATTCGATCAATAGTATGAACAGCGAGAAGGACATTAACAACACCTCAGCAATACTCGGACAGGGTTACTTCCATGAACAGAAAAGTGTTAACAGAATAAGACGGTAGATGAACTTATTGACTATGGTGGCAAGCAAAACAGGTGAAGTTTCGTTCAAACTTGATAAAAGTGTTCAAAATAATTAATGAAGCGTTAGCTATGCACATTACCAGAGCAAAAACAAATATTCCTTTAAATACATGGCTTGTCTACTTGACTGTTTATGGACGGTGTCTTGTACATTTGTTCAAGGTTCTCCAGACGTTCATGTTGTTGTTGTATCAGTGTTCGTTGTTCTTCAACTACGTCTTGCTGAATCTTGTCTACAGAAAGGAAATCAGACGTAACTGCAGCATGGACACGTTTAACTTATGTTCAGGTATCGTTAGTATCGACGCTACATGGTAAATATTTATTTCATTTATCGCTAATCATCGAAACAACCAACTCACTAAGATACCCTACTTGATCTATGGAATTTCTAATTAATAATACATGGACACGATTTGACGTATTTACAGGACAACGCAGGTCGATCTCCCCTAACGGTCACCTATCCTTACACCAGCAACCGCAACCGTTGCAAAAACGCGCAACTTTGTAAGACGCTTAAACCATGTCGCTAGAAAGTTAATCCAGCAGCAAGGCTGGTTTGAAGTGCTTATATATCTACCATTTTTGGTCGATACACAATTGTCGCATACCACTTTCGAAACAGTTAGGGCATTTTGATATTACACTTGGTAGGTGGCGTTTCCGATCAAGCGACATGGACACGATTTACCGTATCTTCATGGCACAGTATTATTAACACTACATAGTACATACCTATGTCAATTTTTGCGTACAAATATCGAAACATTTAGGATATTTTGATATTGTACTTAGTAGAAAGAGTTTCTAACTGCTAAAAATAACCCTGATAACCATCGTTATGCTTTTGAGTCCCATCACATGAAATATAAAAGTCATAGTGACGAAACAACATCTAGACAATGCAGATCTAGACAATGAGCCATATGTGATAGCTAATTCCGTTATTTTTTAAGTGTAACAGTAAGCGTTTTTAGGCAAGATTAATTACATTCAATAAACTTCAATCTAAAAGGAAGTGAAAATTAACCACTTAAAAAAATACCAGTTGTTCGTTATTTTGTATCAATGTTTGAAGCGTCATAGACTTTGGTGATGGTTTCGTGATGACGCAATGTTGTTCTTTCATGCATTGAATTTCGGTTATTATTCAACTTTGATGAATATAAGAATTAAATAAGTTTGTTGTTTGAAATGTTGCTATATCATTACTTGTCACTTTACATTGTTAATCTGCCAAATGTGAATGCATAATTTGTTTTAGTTAAATTGCATTTGTTACGCTGGTGTACAATGTACAAGTCCAGTGTTATGCTCTCTTCTGTTGCTTGCATTCGGACTTTTTTCTCATGCATCCAAAGACAACTCGTTACTGGATATAATTTTAAGCCATGACAATTTGACGGCATTGCAAATCTTTTTATAACATGAATTTTTGTTCTTTTTGGTATGTTGTTAGGCACAATTTTCGATTACCGAACAGGGCCTCGACGGCGACATTTGATGCTAAACAGGCAAAGCAAATCAGCTGATAAGGCGTCTCCCATGAAAATCTTCATTTACTAGAACAGTCCACCCATAGTGCATTATTGAATTGTCTTTTTGCAAGTGATAACTTATATTATAGAACATGAATCAAAATATGGCTGCCATAACTTTGACCAAACACGTGTCCTATCTAGTTAGTTCAGCCTTGACCTTTATGATATAAGTCCCAACTGATAATACGAGGAAATATAGTCTTCGACACCATTGACATTCGCCATCAACATGAACACATCGAGAGCATTTCTGTTTCTTGTCTTTTTGATTATTTGTTGCAGTTCAATCAAGGGAGAAGTGGCTCAGTTAATTAGAAAGCTCATTAACGGAAATGAAGCCCTTGCATGCAGGGTTAAGTCGAACTTGTTTATAATAAGTTTTGCTCTAAACTTAAGTTGTTGTTACTTTATGTGTATACAAATATGTCAGTGAAATTATACACTATGTATGAACAGCAAACATTCATGCCTTTATTTATATTCAACTTTCAATAATGTTTGTTGAAAAGTTATATGTATTCGCATTGTTGTTCAAGGCTTCTGCTTGAAAAGATATACATGTATTTTTGAATGTATATGACTTATAAGTTATCTTCGTTAAATAAATATTAACATATATCATTATTTTTATTATTATAATAATAATAATAATAATAATAATAATAATAATAATAATGATAATGATAATAATAATAATAATAATTATAATAAAGATAATAATAATAACATTGATTGATATAATATAAATATGTCGTGTATTTTAGTTAACGTCTCATTTGTAAGTAGGTCAAAAGTGAGGTTAGACAGATGCGCAAAAAACTCAACAAAATAAACAAAACAACATTCTTCTTATGCATTTAATTCACGTTTAATGCCTTCTTAGTACAAGCCATACAAATTACATTTTCCATTTAACCTGCCTTGATTCAGGTCAGGACCACCAACAGAAGATACGGGAACAAGATGCTCGAATCCGGATGTTGGAACCAAAAAGTAAACAAAGAAATGCACAGCTGAAACACACAGATATTTAAACTATTTAAATTGATACTGACTTTGGATCCAGCACTTTATCCAGAATGCTGAATGAAAATGTGACATGGTAACTTAAGAAAGGCAAAACGTATTGATTTTATAATGCACTAGTCCCTTTCAAACTTTGATATATGTTGCAATGCCCATAGGACTCTGTCGTATATTCTTATTTAGTAAGTCCAATCCCGTTTTTATGGATTTTGGCTTATTTTTTACATGGATACCCATCTTACCTTTTATGAGAAAGAGGATTTTATACTCAATCCTGATTTTACATGGTTCGCAGGCTTCGCACGCTTTTATATGTTAAGTTAGTTTTTAATTATATTTAGTAAATTAGTCATTATGATAGATGACCATGATTAGTGATTATTCAAATTTATCAGCAACGTTAAAAGTCTGTATTTAGTGTCGAAACATGTATAATTTTTCCAGGTCTCGGTTCGTACTTAGTTGTTGTTTTGTTTATGTTGTTATTAATATGGAACTTATGAGGGTTGTTCATAATAACCTCACTGACGCCGCATATATTTAAAACTATTTTAATAAAGATAAATTAAAAGGTGACATTCTTGCAACAATGTATAATCTGAAGTATTTCATTTACTAAGATTTATTCTTTTAACTTAAACCCAATAAAAACGAACCTACTAAGTCATGATGGTTTGTTTAGTTTAACGTCCCACCAGAAGTATTTTAGTTACTTGAATATGGTGTTTGCTTGTAGCAAAAAAGTGCTGCTTCCACTGTGCTAACATGTCTTGATCCCCTTGCATGATATTATACCCAGTCACATCTTGACACCGGACCGACCAGATGTGAAACTACCCTTATACTGGCTGGAGCGATAGCAAGGGAGCTACACCACTACCATTTTAATGACTTTGGAATATGGTGCTTGGGTGTCGGACAAAATTCATTTTGTCCAATCCTCGAGCTGCTTTTTGAATTTATTAATTGCTGTTTTAACAAAGTTTCACTTTAAAAACAAAGATTCAACTAGACCCTTAGGGGCCAGATTGATTAATTAAAGGGGCGTGCGGCCAAATTAAATTTAAATGTGCAATGAAGCCACAAAAAGACAAAATTAGTAATAAGCGGAAATAAGCTATAAAGTTATTATTTTAGGAAATATAACACAGTTATTCTGTTTATATACTAAGTAACATTTATTAAAGTTTACAATTCAACATGCCTCAATTTCATTTATTAAAGTGGCAAAAGTAGATAGCCCATGAAGCTTGACAGTTTATCTCCCCAAATACTTGTGTCGGCGGGTCTCCTTAGTTCCACGGATACTTCGTCTCCGGCACCCAAACGAGTAACTATGGTAACTGAACCTTGCTCAGGGCCTGAAACCGCGTTCGAATAAACTCCCGCCAGCTCAGTGTTATTCCTCATGATATTGAAATGCGCTTCTCCGTGTGAAAGAACTGAGGCTGAGAAAAGGTACAATCCACTTTGTGGGGCGATGAACAATCCGTGACCAGGGTGGTAGGCGTTGCCAATGTTGATGTTCACCTGGGGAAATCGGAGGTTCTGGCCGACTCCAATATGTGTTACGTCCACCCCTGCGCTTAGTATAGCGTGAAACGCAACTGGACCCTCAGATCCATCTAATATGAATCTTCTCGAAAAACCGGGGAAACCTGAAAAAACATTTGTATCAACTTATGCTTGTGACAACATTTAAGGCATGTGCAGTCCTTTTTGAAACTTTCTAAAAGTACATTCTACACGACTCAAACTGCTTTCTTAAAAACGATAAGCTTTATTATAAAATCCTCTTAACTTATCCTTATATATGGTCAGATAAGTATCCATGCTAAAATTCAAAAAGCCATATATGTGTGTTGGGACTTTTGCTTACGGTCAATGCATTATTAATTCCATACGTTTTGTCTTTTTCGAGAGTCATATTGTAATTCAAAATTCAGGAGAAAGTGCTGGATCGAAATTGGCATAAATTTAAATAATTTAAATACCTGCGTGTTTAAGCTGTTCATTTCTTCCTTTGATGTTTTGTTCCAACAGCCGGATCTGATCATCTTGTTTCCGGATCCGATCATCTTGTTCCCGTATTTGCTGCTGGTAGTCCTGACCTGAATCAAGGCACAAGTCAAATGGCAAAATGTAATTTGTATGCTTTTTATACTAAGAAGGCCTAAACGTTAACTAAATGCGTCAAAATATTTTTTTTTCTGTTTTGACATTATTTTGTTTATCCTTCTAGCTTATTAGAAGGCAAACTAGTTTATGTCCAATTCATGAATGTGAAGCACACCTGTATCTGGTGAACGTTATAAATAAATAACAGCCAGAAATGGCGTAAAAAGTCACAGAAACACAACTAACACTATACACATATTCACGTTTCAGTACGGAACGTAAATTATACAAAATTTAATTTAATTAAACGTTATGGCTATAAAGCTATTACATTTCCAGAAATTTCCAAATATATTCTCAAATAAGACCAACTAGTTAGAAAAAGGAGAATAAGTATAACTGAGGATAATTATCTAAATTTTGACATGATGCTCTTACAAATTAAGGAAACTAAATCAGAAAATCTTTATCTTTTCTGCTTATTAGGCTTTGAAAATGTGTAAATATTAGGATGAGTATAAAAGCTAACACGTATAAATTTGCATCAACTATCTCTTAAGTGAATTTCAATTAAATAATTAAATTCATCACTAACAGTTTGTTGAGTTCAAAAAGTGCATTTTATTTGTACACGTTCTATGTTAAAGTGTCCGTCCTTTTCTGCTGGTAACAAATAGTTTGTCGTTCGAAATTACACAGGAATTAACACAAGTTATTCGGTAATAGACTTTTTACAACCACGATATATTTAACACTTAGGTGAAATATTTATCACATTTTGGTAGGATTGCAATAATATATCACAAAATCTTTTTTAAACCATTCAAAATGGTCATATTTCCAACTTGCTTTTCATTAAACTAATCTGACATTCCCAGAGCATATAGAGTACTTTTTCACAAATGCAATATATCGGTAATTAACAATATCATTTAAATGCAGATAATGCATAGCATGGCAAACTTCCCAAATTTAGTCTAATATCTTTACTGTTCAGAAGTCTGCCCCCAAACCACAATAATATAGCAATAATATATCTTATATTTGTAATGGTAATGATTGAATTCCAATATCACCATATATCATACAGCTGGGTGTAGATGACGTTATGTTTTATATTTGCTTATAAAAGTAGAGCTGAAATTGCTCTAGAATCTCCAATTGTTCAAATCCCCTTCACAACCGTAAATTAAAATTGGTACGACTATTGTGTTAAATAAATGTATTTGCAAAAAGATAGGACAACTTAATTGGCAGCATTTTACAATTGCCGAAGCATACCTATTCTATCTTGTCAATGACAATCCTTGAATTCACATTGCAAAAACAAATGCAGCCTTTGTGTCATTGTCCTAAAGATCCCACAAACTATAATCATACAAATCACCTAAAACATTTTGAAATCAGATTCATGTTCAGCTAATACAGTGTCTTCGGCATACAATAACAGAAACAATTTCACATACAATATCATTATAGCAAAACAAAGACATTCTCTTACAACCTCTGCACAAGACAGTCACAAAACCTTCGTATATTGAGAAATATATTCTGTAAAATCATTCCAAAAAATGTATAGAAAAATATGGGATTTAGGTTTTCACCTTGACAAATACCAGGAAAACTAGAATTAAGCCCATTAACTTACTGTTCACTTTGACACATGATTTACCTTTACTATGCATATTGGGACTAATTATCATACATTTAACATCAATATTGTACGTTAAAAGCTTATATCAAGTACAATTCGGTACAATTCGAAAGCTTTCTTGTAATCGACAAATGCACATGTTATATTTGCCGGAATTTAATTGACATCTTAAGTGAAGATATATGATCCATAGTGTTGTATTGCGATCTGATTTCCCGTTGTTCTTCGCTCAACATGTTATAGCTTTCTAAGTAACTGTTCAGACTATCATTTAATACATTGGTAAACAATTTTCCAAAATATCTTAGAAGTGTAATTCTTATTTAATTTTTGGGGTATTAAATGTGGCCTTATTTTTATAAAAATAATGCCCTGGCTCCAAACATCAGGAAAAAATTACCGAATCGCAAATTATATCAAAGAGGTAATATACAATGTCAAGAACAGAGTAATTTTTAACATATTTTAACTATTCATTTAAAATTATGTAAAATGTAGATGGAGATTTATTATTCTTTAGTCTCTTGATATTTTTGCCAACTTCAGCAATGGTAATTTCTCCATTTAGAAAACTATTGAAACCATTGACATTATCATTATGTAACTCTGATAGCTTATCAATATCGGCCTAAGACTGGTTAAGGCAAGCCATACATCATTAATCGGAAACGCTCGTGTTATTTCGCGACCTTTCGGTCAACTTCGATTATCACCGGATTTGAACGAAATATTCTGATGCAGAGTCTCTAACAAAAATGCATAGACGATAAATATTTGAAATGGGGACAAATCTTGTAATTATTACCGTAAATCAAAACTCAATTTCTTTTTAGTTATATTCAACAATAAATATTCTATTAATTATTTGTGTAATAACGCGACATTAGAGTATTGAATTTTTGTCGTAGAGACTTTTCCAGTATATCCGGTGTTTATCAAAATGGCGTCCGTTGGCCGTGACAAACGCGGTCGATTCACTTCAGAAAAGAAAAAACGATCTATTAGCAAAACTCACGTGATGATCAATCACAATTTCGGTGTGGGACACACTTGTGATTTACCACAGTGTTAATCGAAGGAGTCCCCGCTGCCAGACAACATTAACAGGCAAAAATGTCAGCCGTGACAGTTGGAAGACTGGACGAAGGTTCATAGAATAAGAAGTTCTTCTCCGGTCATTGCAATGCTGCAAGGCATGTCGCCTAGGGCTAGTACCGCTCACGTATGGCATTGTAGTTGGGGAGTTACAGCGTGATCTTGGGGGATAACAGCGTGGTCTTGGGGGACATTTGTATGTTAAGTGTTCAAACATTGAGTGTGCCCAGATCAACATAGTTCCCTAAAGAAAGACCACAGGGTCCCCGGATATAAAGGCATCCCCTCATCTGCTGTCAACACCAAGCTTGGAACAGCTAAATAAACATTTTTCGTATTTTAAAAAAAATGAATGTAACATCGACTTATTGTACATAAGTTAAATAGTATTTATATTCTACATTTTTAGTTTGTTATATTTCTGATGATTATTTAATAATTTTAAAACTTTATGAAAGCTACAGAAGTAGAAACAAATTGCGCTTAAAAATTAACAATTTTTATTGTAACTATCTATTCACTTTTATTTTTAGCAATGATTGATAGTCTCGGCGATCCCCGATAAAGTCAACAACTTCCTGTCGACTCTGAATATCAGGCTTATCAACCCCCAAAATTTAAAGGTACTTTTCAGTGTTTGTCATTAATATTGGTTTCAAACTCTAATTACATATTGATTATTAAAAATGATTCTTGGTATACAAAATGAAGTACCATTTCATGTTGTTATTATTGTTTCATATGTTAACAACACATATTTGCCCTTTTTACTATTTAACATGTCCATATTTATGTATTATAAACACAGGGGCATTTTTTCTTCCTGTGTACAACATATCACGTCATTTTTGTACAGGCAAATAAGTCATTCTTTACATATAACATTTCTCATAACCATGCATCAATTTATAGGTGATGGAGCGCATGATCGGAAGTTACGTGGAGTCCGTGGCTGCTGCATCGGCACTGAATGCTGCAAATAATTCATTAGCCATGGAAATACAGTTGAAGAACATCGAGTCGTTGAGTGTTCTCCTGTACAATGGAGTGACGAAGGCACCGACTGCAGAAAATGTGGCGGGATCTGGTATGAATCCAGCTTGTCTTCGGACAATATTCTGCGGGATGGTGAAGATGGACTATCTAATACCTTCACATGTAAAAATAAAGAAGGGCAGCCCCCTGTCACAAGTTGTAAACAGAGACAGTGATTCCAAAGCTGGTGGATTTCCTTAAACATCAGCAGTGATGTGTATCAACTGGTATTGTGAACACGCATTTTTAATAATAGCCATATTTGATATTGATTGTTTCTGTTCTATGTGTACTTGTCATGTTGTCTTACATCGTATCATTATTTTGGAATAATTAGGATTTTCAATTTGAAATGTGTCTGTGTTCTGTGCCTTTTCGGAGTTTGGTATATGTTGCAATACTTATAGGACTTTGTCATATATTCTTATTCATGATCACAACAATGTTACTTGTGCAGTGTGGCGGTCGTAAAAAATCTCCCCGTGCATGTAATCTATGTTGTCATTTAATTCATCCTATAAGGATTGTTACGTGTATTTCCTTTGATGGACATTGGACTTTGGTGCTTCAATTCCATCTTCACATGAACAGGATGCTACAACCATTTATTCGTCTCTGGTCATGTTTGTTCATGATTCAGAAAGTTAATATTATTTGTGGTCAACCATTTTTGTGTTGTTTTTTCAAATCGAAATAATACCATATTCCTTTTCTGAACACTATGTGGACATTATTTTTCGATGACGTCACTACTTTCGTCATAACGTATAGAAAATATCAGCGCATGGACATTTTGTTATCAAATATATCGTTTTTCTTTTTTGTTGCTTGCATTTGAGAAACTCGTCAGGAAGTGCGAGGTTAGAGCTCTGTAAAACCGGTTTAAGCACCCCAGTCGGTCCAAATTGCCGACTGACCGTTCCAAGGCGGTAATTGTCGGGTTTGCTCTTTTCCTTGAGTGACTCATCACAGATTTGATCTCACTTTTCGCTTGGCTTGCATGTGAAATACCTTTGTTCTGTGCCTTTTCGGAGTTTGGTATATGTTGCAATACTTATAGGACTTTGTCATATATTCTTATTTTTTAAAACTTCTCTTGGTAGCATATTGACTTTAGTGAAACTAAACACCTGAAATATTCACAGTGAAATGTTTAGGTGTGTTTGTGAGATTAACCACATGATATAAATGCTTATTTTTGAATTTATGTTCATCTTAGTTCAATTTTATATAATTAATTTAATGTGTTTTCAACCCTCTTTGTATATTAAGAAACATGTTTACCCTCTACAGGTTTTATGTTAAAACATTGCATTGTAATTAGCAAAATAAGAATAAAAAAGCAGTTTTGCGATTTTTTGCTAAGGGGAGGGTGGGGTTATTTATTGACCATTTCTGAAATAAATATACGTTAAAAAGTTTTTAATTTACTGTTTTATGATTCTATATATATATTGCATGAAAAATGTATGTAACACTCATTGCTTGAGAACATACAAAAATAACCAAAAAATCATAGATTGATAGCCCTTATTTTCTGTCTTGGCTGAAAATCCTATGTTCTATGAGCCGATGTTTGATAATTCACCTGTATTAAAAGTATAATGCTTATCAAAGTCTTTATTTGTTAACTCATTCTGATAATATATGCTATGAGACACAAATTAAAACCAAAATAAGAAGTGTATTTGCATTTTTATTGATTTTATAAGCAAAACTGTAGCATAAGTACTTTAGCTTTACAGTAGCATTCTAGATAGAGGGGGTTGACAAAGTCAAACATTATTTTTTTCTAAAAGATGATGGTGAATTTTTTTTAAAATTTTAAATTAAGATCACATATACATAACTCTTAATGAAAATAACACATTAATTGTATTTCTGAATATTGCCAATGATGGATGGCTTACCTTAAGTGGTTTAGTTATGTGTTGATAAAAGCATCTTTTGAGACATTGCCTACAGTATTCGTACCATCGGAACAAAATTTATTCAACAAACTCCAAAATGCTTTAAGATTTGGGGACCTCAAGTTAAGTAATTCTTATTGACATTTTCTTGATAAGGTCTAATCTTTTTATTAAGAATCTTTTAATAGGACCTACCGCTGTCAACCATAGCACTAAAGCACTAAAGCCTTGAGCAATTGTACTTCTTTCTTTTTAGCAAAATTACAGTCTTCGTCAAACTACTATTGCCTGCATGGTTTTCTGAGACCTTCTTGTCTATTTCTGAATACAGACTTCTTAGTATACTTATCAATACAAATACAAGACATTATCCATATCACAGTTGCAGCAAACATTATTAGCCATTGAGGTGTCCCTTAGATTCACCAGATTCATGGTCATATCCATTACTACATTGTCATTTTTATTAGATAAGCAACTGTTAGTACATTATTATCATTAAAAGTATATCCACCGATTTGCTATTATGAATATCATATAAAAATGGATCAAAAACATCAACATCAAATTCATATACAAGGTTATAACAGAACACAATCAATTATACTCTTAACACGTGGTTTGGCCACTGTTTAGACAACTATTAAATTTACCATGAGCAATTAAATAATTGTTTATTCTATACTTATCTTCAGAGTGTCAGTCTAAAGAGATTCCAAGGTCTAGAAACGTTTTAATAGAAAAATTTTGCCTGGCAAGTGTTTTAAAAATGAAAATCTTCTACAAATTTGTCAAACTCAACAAAACCAGCACAGTAACTAGTTGTTTTTTAAATTAAATCACCAATAAGTACAAATAGAGCATCATTATGTATACATAGCTAAGATATGAACAATAGTACTTTCAACTTTCAAAACTTTCTATTTTGGCATACATTTAACCCTCAGGTGGAATGTAAAGCAAATACTATGTTACATTGTTTGGTAATTATAACAAAGACAGTTCTCATTGCCTAATTCTAGTACTTGCATGTTAATGCCAGCACATTTTAACAAACGTACGAACACCACCCGATTTATTCTTGAAAAGATTTGGAGTTTTGGCCAAAGTATGTGTAACCATCAATAGACGTTTGATCGAAATTATCTAATTTTGTTTCAGAAAAATGAACAAACTCATTATTGTTAAAATGATATAAAGTCTATGTAATTTATTTTAGAGCTCTAAGGTATGCTAATTATAAGGAACAGTTATTGTTTTATCTAAGTTAGTTATTGTTATATCTAAGTTACAGTTTTCATTGTATAACAAAGCATGACTGGAATTGGAACTCTTAGCCCCTGAAACAGTCTCATCGGAACCATCAATCACTTTTTCTTTATCCTCCAGCCTGGTCTACAATAAGTTGACAATGCCAAGGAACTTCATCTTCTCTTCTGTCATCGCTGCCTTAAGTTCATTGAAAATATCATCCGGATAATACTATAAAAATAAAAATATATGACAAAGTCCTACGAGCATTGCAACATATACCAAACTCCGAAAAGGCACAGAACAAAGGTATTTCACATGTAAGTTTGTTTCTGTAGTGACAATGGACGTTTCAATCCCTACTTGTGTGCCGCATCGACCCCGGGTATTTTCTCATCTACTTCTCTCAGCCTCATTGGTAGCGGGCGACGTCATCAATTATGAATACTATCCACTCAAGAATAGGCGAGGTTTTCAAGAGTTTCCTGTTCTGCTAGATGGATTGGGTGGATTGACGAGACACAAATCTCACAGTAACTTGCTTCTTCTTCCGATGCCTAGGCCTAGTATTATGATAATGACTAATGTCGGCCTTGGAAAACAGATGCTGAACATTGGTCTCGGTAGGAGCCCTTTGCCTCGGTGAAGGCTGGATTGCAAGAAGGGGCTGAGATTTCCAGGACTTCATCTGATTCCTTGGAGGTATTTTTTGTCGAAAGTTCATCGTGTGGTTGAGCAAATCGACAACTCCCTCTATCCCATCACCTTGTGGAAAAGGGTTCCCTATGCATAGATTTACCCTGCGCGAATAATGTTCAATACTTTCCAACTTGTATTGTGTGGTCAAAGATGTAACATTGGACTTTTTCAAGGTCACTCCATTAAAACAACTAAGATAAATGCTTTTGTTATCTCTAATGAAAGTGCCGTTACAGTTATATATCTAACGGAATGTGATATATATGTTTGTTAATGAAAGTCTTTAGACGTAAAGACCCAATAAACACTACACTTATAGCTTTAAAAAAACTGTTTTTATCGCGTATTCATAAAATAGGTAACATATCAACTTTGTATTTATTTATTGCGTTTCTTGACCGTCTTGAATATCTTAGAGTATAGGGAAAAGATTTTCAGATATTCGTTAGAGCAAAAACATACTAACCTTGCTTTTCAATAGCTTTCTCCAGTGAAGAGATTTTGTCCATAAGCTGGATGATTAAATCGTCATCATTACCGTGTCCACCGGTTATACAACAGAGCAAAAGGCCCAGCGTGGCTGCTTGCGCAAGGTTCGTCATTGCATCAGAAGGCTCTGTCACTTTATTATGAAAATGTCGCTCTTAAGCCTGTGCACTTTCCGGGAAGATGAAGATAAGGCAACCGATGATGACCTGACAAAAAGATAAAGATATCAGATAAGGATGTCTTGTAGTTGTTGAAAGTCCCCCCCCCCCCCCCAACAGACCCCCCCCCCCCCCCCACACACACACACACACCACCACCACCACCAAAGATAATAAAAGCGGGGAGGACCTTATACCAATTAGTTAAACTATGAAAAGATTCTACGATAATTATAACATATAGCATGTGAACTGGCTCTAGACAATGGCATAAAAAATTCCATGTTAACTTGAATTTGTATGTCTCAACACTTAGACGAAACAATGCACAAAAAGAGAACACCATACAGTTTTGTTTGTATGACATGGCTGATCAAGAGGTCGGGGTAGATGAGGTTGACGATAAAAGCAAGATTATTAATCGCCGTTGTAAATTAGCCTTTGCATTTGAACTTGTGTTTGACATTTGTATTAGTCTAACAAAATTAGTCTGACAAAGACATAAATACAAATTGTTTGATTTGTGTAGGCCATTGTTTAAGCAAGTGCATAGGAACTACATACAGTTCGGACCTTTGCAGTTTATTGTAGAAACTTAAAGAAAACCATTGATATAACACACCTGAAATAAATCCGGTTGAATTTCACTGTAAAAATTAAGTCCAATCGTTATATTTACTTTTGTATAATCGCTTCAGACACAATATTTGCTTACTGTTTTAAAGCATGTGTTCCAGAGGTCTATAGAAAAATTAGCAAACACGCAGGGAAATTCACTTTGATTTAATAGCCGCGCACCTACGTATAACACGCCCACATGCGCAATTCATCTCAAGCCCGACTGAAAAGTTCGCGAAATAATGTACCTTTTCTATTAAATAAATCGTAACCTAAATGGTGTGTCAATTATCAGGGAAGAGACAAATAAAAGTGATTATTTTGTTGCGATGAAAAATCGTCATATCTCTGAAACAGCATAAAAACATATAAGATGCACACTATTTGTTTATTCACGTACCTGGCGTCAGACAAAAACATAATAACGCGAGTAACAAAGTAACAAACATCAATTAGACAGTTGACAAGATAAAATACAACAGACTCTATGACGACACCTGTACTTATTTTCAAGTTTTGCTTCAACTAGACTTTTTGTATTTGGATGAAACAATATCTTATAATTGCATATTAAATTGTTAAGCATACGGCATCCTTATTAATACTATATGAATATATGTTTTACAGTAGTGATTTAGGATAATTTACAATTAATTAGACAACAATAATACTAATCAGAATATGGTAGGTCACGTATACAATAAGTATCATGCGGTCCGATGGGCTCATAAACACTTGGAATAAGGAGTCAGATTGTATCATTGTCATTTTGTTTTAAACAGTACGCAGTCGCTGAACAAGGAGTCTATTTTGGTGAAGAAACCCAAATTGTTCGGAAATATTCTGTCCTGAAGACAATGATTCCAGCTGTCACTAGTATTGCTGTGACCAATTCACTTACTTTATATACCGTTGTTAGAGTCAATTGTTTGAAGACAATTCACTAACTTTAAAATGTGTTGTTGTTGTATTCAATTTCCGTCTGTTCTGTTCTTGGTTAGGCAGCATAGCATCTGGGCAATGTGTCAGGATATTGGTAGGGTGGGGAGATGCAGATTATAAGCAGCTTTTTCATTTTGATACTACAGTCGCCACACATACAAAGGGAACATTGCAAAAAGGGAATATACAGAGACGTATACAGCAATTTTATTACGTTTTTACTATACGACACTACATAATGTTTGGACATTTATTTGTGGAATATAAAGTTTGTTTGATAACGATGTAATTTGAATAAGTTTTTGTTGTTGTTGTTGTTGTTGTTTTGTTGTTTGTTTTTTAAAGAGTCTCTTCTATTGAATGACGTGTACGGCTCTGTTACACTGTTTTAAACATACACAAGAAAAGAATCAGGCGTGAGTAGGATAATTATAATGACGCAAAATTACACAAAATAAAATATAAAAATAAATAAATAAATAAAACGCCGTTTCCCAAATGAGGACCCTTTTTTATCGGGTTAAGAAAGTCCACAAAACAGATTTCCCCATGTTCAAATTTCAGTGAGCATTCCATATATAGGCGTCGCCTGACTGTACATTATATAACATAGGTTATATTTTTTGGCAAAATATATTCGGTTAAATTCGGTTTTAGGCATAAATAGTTAAAATAGCTATGAAGCGTATGCATAGTGCAACAAGTGTACACAGAAAAACATGTACACATCTTAGCATAATGTGCGCTTTATTACGTTAAATACATTTGTTTTAAAGGTGTCATATTAAAAAATACCAAAAAATTAAAAAAATAAATACAATATATATTTTTAATTCACTGATTTAAGTTGGAGAGTTATTTTGAACTTGTTTAAAATAAGGTTTCATTTCTTTAGTTTAAGTTGTCTTAAATCCCATTTTTACTGATTTCTTATATTTCCCGAATCCTTTGTTATACTTTATAAAGCCGCAAAATCGACCCGACACGTGCTCTCCTAAGGCGAAGATTCGAAAGGTCCAATGTTTTGATTTTGTATTAGCTAATTATAAGTTATTCTACACGGCTTTTCTGTCGATCTACTGACTTCTATTTGATACTATTTAGATAGAACAAGTCCTCAGATAAATATGCAGTGGCAAGATGTTATGACACATACAAAAACGTTCTAAACTGTGGGGAAACTGGATTATTTAGCGACATTTTCAAACCGGAACTCTCCTTCTGCTTTGCCAATTAGTCATTCGGCCGCGTGTTCTTTGTTTCATTGGCTCGTTGGTGAGATACTTTCTAGGTCAGACTCTCTACAATTTGTGTACTACGTCATGTAAAACTGTCCACATGTTGAGGATCCACATTGAAAGAAATCAAACTCAGCAAGTACAATTGATCGTTTGTTTACAATCTATATACTTTAACAGGGCTCATCATTCTTCCATTAACATAACGTGTTTTACAAGTATTAACCCTAGATTACCTGCCAACCTATTCCAGCCATTTGCTAGTGATTGAAAGATAATTTCTATTTTTGATTGCAGGAAATCCCCTTTGGCAGCACTGGATGTGGAATCACAATTTAGCAAGGAGTGACATGTTGATTTCAGATAAAATAATCACCTCAGCATTTTTGTAAATAATAACAATGTGAGACTTAACTATTTCGCATCTAGTTCTGTAAACCTTTCGTTTCGAACAGTTGATACCATTGAATGTGATACTTAGATTTGACAGAGAAATCACCAGATTTTCTCTCATTCTGAACATGGTGGATAATTTGGGATATACTTATCCACCAGCCAAAATTTCAAATGGATGGAGCCCTAAGAAGAGCAAGTTCTGCTGACCAGGAGAACATGGCTAGTGCTAATGACGGCGACTTTTTTGTCGCCATCAAAAATGGACTGCGGAACTACAAAAATGTGTTTGGACTGATACCCTTCATGCGTAGAAATCCTGATGAGGTTGTCACGCCAACGGATGAGCATATTGAGATGGCTCACTTTGAAAATGGAATGGGGTCCCTTGACGATGAAATATATCAAGGGACTTTACTCAGAGCTCCTGCAAAAGGTCATGACTTTAGAGCAGAACAGCTGAGTGCACCCACTTGGTGTGATGAATGTGGTGATTTTATCTGGGGTGTTTACAAACAATGCCTCAAGTGTCACAGTAAGTCACATTTTATTTTATTATTGTTTAAGATTTCTGTGCTAGGAGTTTACCCAGTCATACTAATAATAATTTATTTCTGGTTGAGTTTTGATTTTCTGGTATGAACTATAAGTCTACTTTCTTTTTTAGTTTTTACTGTCATCATATTACTGTACTTTCTGTATAGTTAAATTTTGAAAGGGTCTGTATACTGCTGCCATAAACATTTATGTTTTTTTAAGAACTGTGTGTTTAAATTGCTGTTGACATTTAATTGTGTTCAATGTCATTATTTTCACCAGTCATACCTGTACAGACATAACTGGAAATTTTGCTGATTCTTAAATTGTACGAAAAGAAATCGATCATGATGTCTTTAGCTGGATATTTTGAGAAAACATTTTTGCAAAACATGATTATCAGAAATGTTTTGGTCGATTTTCTTTTCAGTACGGACTTTGATCATGTAGGGATTATCATGGTTAATTTAATTTATTAAGAATTGATTTAATTCAAATGTGTACTTATATATATGAAACATACTATGATGATAATGTCCTATCACTGACAACATAACAGTTGTTTGACAGAAAATGACTGACTTTTCTGAATCCATATATTTTACACAATGCTGCTGGACAGCAAGTTTATAACTGAAAATTAACACAGAAAGTCGCTGTAAAAGAAATTTTAATGTGTTTCTGCTGTTCATGTTAAGCTCAGTAGACCTCACAGTGAAAATATTTTGCTGCCAATGTATATACCCTTAAAATTCTTTCCTTAATGTTGTTGGTTTGTGGTTACAGCAGTGTCAACTCTAGAATTATTGAGAAAAAATATAGACCCCTTTCTTAAAAAATTAGTTAAATGCCAGTCTCAAAATATTATGAATAGAAGTGTTTTTAGATGTTCAGATATGTAAATATATATAAAACTAGAAAATATTGTTTTGCATAAATATTTGAAATTATTCAATATGTTAAAATATATAGTCTAAACTGTAAGGAAATTTAAAAATTAACAGTTATATATTTTACGTAAATTAAGCATGTATAATCATGTGTAACTGATAAAAATAATACTTCCCTATAATATCACAGTAATCACACAAGTATTTTTTGTAAGTAATTTTATATTATTATACTAAATTATTTATACATTAGGGGAAAATGAACCTTTAGTAAAATAGATCTTAAACTAAGATTCCTGTGTGGTCCTGAACATGTCCTGTCCAGTTGTTTTATCTGTGGTTAGGTGTGAGAATTATGCACCTATTATTTGTACTGTGATAAAATACCGATAACAATAGCAGGTTTGAATAATGTAACAAATATGATGATCATCAGAAAAAATCATATTAATTTGTTTTATGTGAACAAAAGCAGTAAATAAGTAATAAAATTATAATTATATAGTATTGCTATATTTTATATTTTTCTGTATAATGCTGTCAAATACGATCAGTAAATTTAAGTTATTGTTTAACTAAAATAAAAAAAAAAGAATTTATTTCTGCAGACTTTTCACTGTATTCAATACTTTAAGTATCAGCACCTTTTATCAGTTCACTGTTTTAAGAGATCACCTTCTTCCACTACAACAAGCTGTTTGATATAAAACAGGTGTTCACTGTTCAACATAGTGGTAGTGTACACAACATGGCATGGGAATTATGTTACACTTGCTGCATGTCTAGTGTCAGCTGAACAAGAAGATTTAGGAAGTTAAGTTGTATGAAAGTGCGTAAAAAATGGTATGTGAAGATATACATGACTGTATAAACATCCACTGTCTACAATAAGACATAGATAAACATATTATATATGCACAGGCATGTTATCTTAAGTGTGTTAATGTAAGTCTGTATATATTCAAGTAAATACAACAGTAGTTATTGGTCAATTGTTGTAGAACATGCTGTTAGAATGTTTATATGCAGAGTCAATGTCTGGCCAAGAGTCCCTGTATTCCACTAATTATGCTACATTGATAAATACACATTCTTTGTCATCTTCCTACATCGACATGCAAAGATGACCTGTGTAGCCATTTTGCTGGAAACTAAACAGGAAATTCTCCAGACCCTAACCTGGGAACTGGCTGATCCAGATCTACACGATTTGCCTAATCATTTGGAGTAGGATAAGAGTTGATCAGATTTTTTACTGACAGCTATTTTTACTTTTACTGTGAAATGGTGATGAAATTATTGTCTGCCTGTTCTTTATATAGCAGTGAATAAAAAGCAATTAATTGCAATAATTTGTACACTTAAAATAAATGTTGGGATTGGGCTGTGCGGAAAGGTTTCATTTAAGCAGCATGTATATATATTTCACAAATAATACAGTTAATAAGCATTAGTTAAGATGCATCAGACTTCAAGAGTCTAAACTGCAACTGCATGACTTAAAACAAAAATGCATTTTTTAATGTAGGAAAATGCATATGAGAAATACAAATCAAATGAGATAGATAGTATAGAGATATTGCAGTTGTGTAGTCTGCAAGAAGTGTAGAACTTGACTACCCTAAAAAGGGAAAAAAACACAACTCATACTCATAGTTAATGGTTGTTGTTTAGCTGTGTATATACCCATATTAATAAAATATAGATCCAGGTAAAACCATACCCCATAGTTATTGTTATATCATGTTTATATATAAAGCTGATTATAAACAGCTTAATCTGTCTTTTGTATCAAAGAGAAAACCTTATGATTGACTCTCATAATTATAGAACCAATAAGAGAGTCACAAAAGGAACTGACCACAACATTAAATATTAAAAATTGATTTAAATCGTAGATTTTATATGAATTAAGGGATACAAGTCTGCTAATCATAGACTGATTAGGCTATCTCTAATTATGTAGATCCAGATCAGCCAGCCGCTGCCATCCATGGAAACTGTCTGATCAAGAGTTGCTGCTAAGTCTTATTATGTCTTGTTATAATTACAAACATGGAAATTTCAATTGTGCTTAAAAACTTTAAGTGAATTTTTGTTATTATTTTGTCCTAAAATAAACTACAATGTATTATAATTAGTAGAGATTACTAACTTGATTCACAAATACATTAGGTAAAGACTTTACATGCACCCTGTTAAAGTTACGAGATCGTAACCCAGATCAATATGGATTACAGTACCACTCCCAGTAAAAACTTAAATAATTGAGATCTTCCAGCTGACTGACAGTGCATGGCTGGTTCTACTGTGTCCAAGCAAAAACATTGTTCATTGAGGTATAGTTAGTTATAATAAAGGTGCCTTTTATAAATTCTTTTTCCCCAGTTTTATCTCTTTTTAAACTAAAGGAAGGGGAAAAAATGGAAATAAGCTTATACCTTGTTTTAGAGCTTTTCCTCTCTATATATTGGAGTTAGTTATCAAGTAGCTGCACTACTGTCTAGCCACATTATGTCATAGGATTAAACCCTTATTGCTCCGTACCAGTCCTTGTAGTGCAATTGGTAGAGCGTCAGCTCCAGAAATGGGAGGCCCCTGGTTCGATCCAAGGCTGCGACGTACCAAAGTCATAAAAATGGTAGTGGTATAGCTCCCTTGCTAATGCTCAAGCAAATATAAGGGTAGTTCCATGACTGGTTGGCCTGGTGTCAGGATAATGGGACTGGGTGTGGTATCATGCCAGGTGTTCATGGTAGGCTATAGACAGTGATGGCAGCACTATATCTGCTTCAAGTGGACACCGTCTCCAGAAAACTGAAATACTGCTGGTGTGATGATAAACCCAATAAACAAACAATAAAAAAACTTATACCTCTGAAACTGTACAAGAAATGTAGTAGAAACGAAAGACAACTTTTAACCTGCTAAGTATGACATATTGAGCAAGCATTGGCAAATAGTACAGGTCCAAGTACAGGTCCAAGTCAGCCAGTTTCCTTCCACAGCTGTCTGATATGCACTATTTGCAGCCACATCTGTTACAGCATGACAAAATACCTTTGCATGTAGTTGTTAATCAAAACCATAAGATTTAAACTTGGGATGTGGACATACGTAGCAAGGCATGAGATAATCAATTAAGCACCTGATAATGGGACGTGAGGCTGACTTGATGAAGCGCTGTGTCCCATATATTTTTGGTTTCATTAAAGCTATATTGTCTGAACAATTCCATTATGTACACAAAATTTAACCATTATCATGCTGTCCTGTGGTGTACCAGTGGTAGTTCACTGGCATTTGCCCTGGGTTTTCCTCTACCAAAAATATCTTCGTTTTGCTATAATGACCATACTTCTGTCACTTTGAACAGCTCCCAAAAAGAGCTGTCTGATCTGGATCTACACAATTTTCCAATGCCTAATCAATTCATGCTTAGCAGTATAAGAATTATGGTTTGTAGGAAGTTAATGAGAGTTATAAAAAATTACAATGTATCCTTTACATAATTGTGGGTCCATAGTCATTAAAATTTTAATATTAATACAATTTCAACATGTGGTGTGGTTTAAGGTTTGTAGGGGATAGAAATAAATGAGTTAAATATTTAAGAAGTATTATCTTCTTCTGAAGCAGTTGAGACAAGTTCATAGCGTTCCAAACCTCTCTGCTTCACTGTTACATTGACCAATATAACACTTGATCTACATGGAATACAGCAGACTGTTGTAGCGAGTGTTGGCTTTACAAATAAATTAGGTCGGTTTTGTTTTCACATCATATTGGTCACTTGTTGAAACCAGACTAAGCCATTGAGGAAACACAGTTGTATGAGTCACTATTGAAAGACTGGTGGGATAAAACTGAAGGAAACAATCCAAAATGTTTTTCCTTTTGTTAGGTCTTGGGTATAGTAAACATTGTGTATTTGTGGTTTAGTGACTTTGTGCATTTACTTGCATTACGGAAGACAACTGAGAGGAATCTGGATAAAATGTCCATTTTAAGATTAACTTTTTAGAATGATTGTAATCACTTGCATATTGTGTGCAGTCATTGATTGGGTGCACCCCAAGGGGAAAATCAATTTAGTTAAGTAGGTTTTAATATATACAATAGTTCTTTACAAATTATGTCATTGTAGGTGATTAGAAAAATGAATTATTTAAGTGAACCTTTTGGATCTGGCCCCAAACTACATTTTTGGAAAACGGTTTTAAAATCAGTTTTGATTTTACCAAAAGTGTGAGATAATATTACAAGTAACAAATATAACAAGAAAATTGTCCTAAAATGGGCAAATGCAACATTTCTTTCAGTGTGGGCTTTTATTTTGCTACATTCATTCATTCAGTGGAATCGCTATACATCAGATTGCTACTGCTTACTGCTGCTACTACTACTTACAGGCTACTACGGATACAAATCAGCTCTGTCATTCTTCCTTTATATTCTATGTACAAAAAAATGTAAAACGATGCATCAGGTAACCTTGCTGAATCATTTGCTGACCCTAGAATCAACTGCTTACAATTTTACGAATGCACAATGCCGATGACATCATGTGAATATGAATACCCTGAGTTCTAGGAATTTATCAACGAAAGTCAGCAGACTGCCATTTTAATGTTGTTGAGAGAAATAGGACAGGAAATAGGATATGTTGACATATGTTGACTTAGGGTCTCATGCTTTGTTTTATTTCCAATCTTACACAATTATGGCATAGACTGTCTATGACATTACATCTTACAAAATTTTATTTACGACACTATGATGGCCAATTTTCTAAGATTTGGCAGGTCAGTTGATATTTGGCATATTGTGATTCGACTGTATAATCAAAATTAAGTTCTAATGGCATTGTTATAAAGTGTTCAAGTTCAGCCATAAAATTTTTAAGCGTTAACTCCAATTTAAAAATCACTAATAATGCTCTGGAAGTAAATTAATGGATTAAGCCAGATACCTCTCTCTTTGTTATTAAGTTTTATACTTGTAAAGCAGTTACCAGCTGAATTGTTTAACTGTGTCACTTAATGATGAGTCATTTCCTGATGTTTAAACACTTTGCGCATGACAGTTTATTTATACGTTATGGCAAGTCTTGTTTGTTTAACAGATGTCTTTCATATAGATTTCCACATTGTACTTTAGTTTGTGTCCATTCTGAAAAATATTGGTCTATACAATAGTTAATCAGTTACTTCTAACCCTTATTGGGGCTCCCTTGGATGGTTTTTTGACTTGTAATACCTTATTGCTCAGCCTCAAGTGCATGGGCTCGAGTCCTTGCCTGGCGCAAGGTCTTCCAGATGATCTGCAGTGTGCCGGTGGTTCTATCCAATCATTTATCGGGGGTCTTCCCACACCAAAATTGTTGGATGATGCTGTAGTAACCAAAGTTGTGTCACTGCAATGTATTTTAAATTCAAAATTAAAATAAAGACCTTGCTATTCAGTTGTAGGTTTCATCTTTGTTCTAGGGTAAATTTTAACAAGCGGATAAGTGCTTATTTACTAATTTCTTATAAATATAGGGTCACACAAGGGATACAATCAGTCTTACTATCTGAATTGCCTTACCGCACCTAAACCGACCTTATTTGTATTTTATAATATTTATCATTGAATACATTCAATAAATAATTCTTTTGTAAGAATACTCACTCATTTATTTTCTAAATGTGATGGTTTGATGTTAGTATTTAGAGCAAAGTTTACTAATACAAATAAGAATGGCTGATATCAATATGCAAGCAGTGTTTTATTGTTAGTATTGACATTTTATCTTCTTTTGGAGCAACAGTCAACATATTAATTAGTGTTTTAGGTGTATTACTAGCACTTATTAATAAAAGCTAAATGCTAAACCATAGAATAAGATACACATTGTTAACATTATTTCCATTTTTGTAATTGACCGTGGCTATTCCCAATTTCTATGGTTATCAATAGCATCTAGTCTTGCATGGATATCAAATTTTCATTTATATTGAATATCTGTTTCCATAGATACCCATTTAAATGCAGTGGATTTATCCATCAGATGTGTAGTGTGAGTCGAAAAGACACATGTATTTAGGACTTGTTTTTGTTTTTAAAGAATATTGCTGAGAAAGACACAAATTTATTGTTTCTGTTATATCTTTGGTATTTGCATTGTCATAGATGGTGGGTTTTTTTCAGGCAACAAAACAAACGAGGCAGATTCCCATACTTTATCTACCTTCATTGTGAATGATAGCAGTATTGTCAGCTACCTGTGGAGTATGTTCTCCACACAGAACCTGTGGCCAATCTCACCACTGATTGCATCAATGCTGAAAGCTGATAAGCATACTTTCATTGGATTTTCACCTGTTAGCTGTTATCAAAGGGGAATAACTCTTCAAAGATTAGTTGTCAGTATTTATTGAGTTATTTCCCTTGTTTCAAACGAGATAAACTGCACCACCGATATAATTAAATGAAGTTACACAAGTTTCATTTGGTGAAAACAACAACAACTTTGATATTAATATTGTTTTAAATTGTTTAATGGGGTAAATTCTTGAATGTGTTAGCTATGCATAACCTTTTTAAACTATTATCCATATACAATAACTGAACCACAATGAACAATGATAAAATTTGTTTGTTTTTCTTTGGGTTCTTTTTCTTTGCATTTTTTAACAATGGTAAAAGTCCTTTTCTATTTTATTTTTTTTTACATTTTATTTGAAGACATTTTGTGTTTCAATGAAAACATTAGACCATATATAACCATACTTGTTTTGCAGGAATGGTGTTATCACAAGTCATTCTGTTGTAAAATTTTAGTTAAAAGTAGGCTGTATTTTAACCTCAGCCATTAACACACATCATGCAATGAACCCTTTATGTACAACAGACCTTTTAGTCACCAAGTCTCTGAACATTTACATGTCTGTCCATTTTACCCTTCACTAGCCAAGTGTAACAAGTTGTCTGATTGGTAAGTGATAGCATTATGACAGTAACAAGTAATGTGATTGGTTAGTTACATAATTCATAGGTACGTTCTTTAATTGAACACTGCTGATTGACAGGGGAATGACAACAACCTTGTGTTTACATGGCTGCATTGACCTCTCTTTCGACCATCAATGATGTCATACTGTTTGGTATGGGTAAACAGTACTGTAGTGACAATGGTACTGGACTATAGCACACCTATGACATTTGGGCATTTATAAATGTTTAAGGAGAGAACAAATTACATATAAAATCATGTCCACTTACTTTTGTGTCTCAAACTGTAATATGAATTAGTAATAAATCACAGGCAAGTTTGTCATTAAGCAAATATTTTGATGCTCACGGGCCGCAATAGCTCAAGTGGTAGAGCGTCGGCTTGCAAATCAGGAGGTCACGGGTTCAAACTCCGGCCAGGTCAATCCAAAGACTTTAAAGTTGGTAAAAGTGGCTTCCCTTCTAATGCTCAGGGCTTAGGGGACAGCATTACACCTGACTCGTTGGTGTTGGTATAATGGACCGGCCAGGTTCAGTCCCTGGGCACCTCATAAGTGCCCCTGTGCTGTAATGATATAAATGTTGCTGCACTGTATAAGCAAAAATGCCAGCAAATCCAAATCCAATTTTGCTGCTCTTGCTGTGACAACATGCATTGAATGACTGAACAATCAGTATTCTTTACTTTTATTCAACTAAGCAGTGAAAGTGGCATATAAATCGGGTTTTGGCAAATTGTATAAATCCAGACCAGCAAGCCCCCAGATTACCAATGTATGAAGTTTTTAACAAATAAATAAGAATTAAGTATTGGTTAATAAAAAATAACATAAAAAAGCAAGAAAAGGGTTATAATAAAATGACCTAACCTTGTATAAAAGTACATCACATGTAAAGCAGGAACAGCTTAAGTTCCTTTTTAATTCTATGGATCAGATCTGGTAGCCCAACCGATTAAGAGTTGGCTCCAACTACTGGGTATAAAGTTTAGCCGCGAGGTACAAAAGTCCTTAAAAATAGTTGTGGTATAGTTCTCTTCCAAACTCTCAAGCAACTATAAGATAGTTCAACATTTAGTCACATTAGTGTCAGGATAATGTGACTGGGATTGGCATCTTGCAAGGTGTTCATGGCATGCAGACATAGTGAATGCAGCACTATATCTGCGTATAATGGAGTTATTGAAGACAACATCTCCAGATAACTGAAAACAGAAATACTGTGTAAAAGACAACAAACTAGCAAGGAAACAAACTATAATTAAATTTTATTGTATGTCTTAGCAAGGGATAACAAAAAAATACATTAAAATACATTTTTGTTGATTGTTTTATTTTTCAGTTTGATGTACCTTTAACTTTTGTAAGTACCTAACCATGTATATTGAACATATAAACCTAATACAAAATACTTATAGTATTTACCAGTATATTCCCAAATAATCAATTGGAAAAATTATATCAAGTGTACATCATAACTGGCTAACAGCTGTCTTGGTATTTTCTTGTTTTAGTGATAAATGCTTAAAGAGAATTCATTTTTAGTTTTCATGCAGATTAAAACAGTCTTAGATATATCTTTTTGGCCTTAAATGTTATTTTTTCATGACCCAGGTATGCATCTTAAATTTGAATAATGATATACAGAAATGTTATTATTAATATTAATAGCATCATGCATAAAACTAACTCTTCAGTTAGTCACATAAACAAAAGCTAAAAACACAGGTATCCTTAATTTAATAATTGGAACCTAATTGCAACTCAGCTTATTAATGCAAAGATCCTTTCCCATCAACCACTGGAGTTTTATTGATTTTGTAAACAAGTGACATTTTTGCACAGCTGTGCTATAGTTTCGAATTCATATATAGGCAGTGACATATTGCACGGTTCAGTATTCACACAGTTTCATACCTGGAGTGTATCTGAGTGTTTATTACTCACACTTTTCATACTTTTGTCCACCTACAGTATGGTGTATTGTTGATGTATTGTGATTATAGTGTCTTAACCAGATGCTGTGAAAAATATCCAACTTTTAATGTGAGGATTGTATAGCCTAAAGCCAAGGATATATCAATTCAGTGAAGGATATGTGTTTTATTTGAGTTTTAGAGGTATATGTTCATTTCGTGGGTGTGAAATCTTTATGATTGTGTTGGTGTTAATGTTTTAATGATTTTACTATTATTATAGAGAGTAAGATGGATCCCATTGTTAGATGTAAGAGCCTGAAACAAAGTTTTATGTATTTTCTAAAACGAAGAATCATCCAAGCTAATAAAAGAAACAAATCAATACTTTTTTATTAGAAATTAAAAAAACAACTGATATTTGAAAGAGAAAGTAGATTTGAAGAGATTTCACGTGAGTTGTAAGGGAATACATACTTGACCATTTCTGCGGAAGAATGTAAATTTATTTATTTGAATTTCTTAAGCTACTTTAAATAGGGACATAGTTGGCGGGCTTGTTGTTATCGTTTTTGTAGGATGGTGGTGAAGTTTTGACTGTAGAATGGACATTGTTGGGTTGTCGAGGTCTTGGAGATTTAAGTCTGTTAACTAGGGCCGCTATCAAAGTTACCCAATCATGTGCCAGGTTAATGTATAGGGCTTCTAAATTGGCCACCTGGTCATGAAATGTGTCGGAATGAACTGGGTTGGCTGATAACAGTGGAAAATAAGTAACATGTCACAAGTTCTGTTTGTTTTTTTTAATTATTCTAGGTGGACCAATTTTCTTAATTGTTTAAGTTAAATTGTTCTGAATGTTTTTCTTATTTGTTATTTTCTTAAACTAAATTAAGCTGAATTTAAATTATTAAAATAATAAAGAATTAAAAGATGTTAATCAGTATAATTATTATAAGCATGATATTTTATAATGATTTATTAAATACATGTATTTGAGTAAACAAAGTGGTTCTGAGTTGATTTTCAGTTATTTAAAGTACAGAATTAAAACATCCATATATGCTTTGAGTTAAAGACAAACCATTAATACAATTATATCATGATGTTACGTCATTAACAATTTACAGATACAGTAATCAAATGGTTGCTTCTAAGCATTGTTACATAAAACTGTATTGAAGATATTTCATGGAATGGTCTTATTATCTGTCATTGTCAGCCAATCCCAATAATACAAAAGACAACACCTAATGAAAATCCCTGTCAAATCTTCATGTCATTACAGTTGTATAATCATTATAACTTGTGTTGTCAACCTGTATAATTCTACACTTCTACAGTGGGCTGTTATAAGACCTTGTAATGCGTTAACTTGCGAAAAACAATTAAGAATAACAGGTCACAAATGGACATTAAATGCTTTTGAGTTTTCAATTCATATCAACAAGTCTTTGAGATTGGTTTTTGATTAGTTCCATTTTGAAAAGGTAAAAAATATAAATGTTACGTTGTATGGAGCACTAGGAAACAGTGTTTAGTAGTTGTTCTTAATTAATGTTTTGCTCCTTATGTTTATACTTTATTACTTTAATTAATTCTTAATTATTTTAATCATCATGCAAAGCTTGTGTATAATATAGCAGCAAAAAGTGTAGATCTTGATCAGACAGCCACAGCTGATCTAAACTTTGTGTATTTGCCTAAGATTTATAAAAATACAGTAACACTTGTCAAGTTAGCTATTTTAGAGCAATATATTTGGAGTATGCTTAATTTACCTCGTTAATACACAGTGGTAGTTGATAATTGTCTAAATCTGTTCTTTTAACTTTAGCGATCAATTAGAAGAGGTGTAATGTTTTCAATTCATCATGGTCTATTTTTTAATTTAGGTATTAATAGCTTGACAAACCTTGATTTTTTAATGTTATATGTTATCATCATGTACAGTCGGTGAAATAGATAAAACATGCAAGTATAGGGTGTCCACATTGATACAAAAAAGATAAGTTGATCTAAATCTGTTTTTACAATGGATTTTTTTTAATAGAGGTTAAGATGACCTGCTGTTCTAAATTTAAGACTTTCACTGTTCATTTAAAACTCACCTAGTCATTTTATCCTTAATTGTATATGCTTCGATCCATTCTCTTGAAGACTAAAGCTCTTCTTTTGATGGGCTTTCCTCTTCAGATTATGTCTGAATAAAAAATCCCCTCAAGTTTTTTCAACAAAAGTCCTTGATAAGGTGCAACACACAAGGAATTCTTTTGTTAATAATGGTATATTTTTCCTTGTTATAAGTGTCTTAATACCGTCTGAATTGGCAGTTGTCTAAATGAGGCCTTATCTAAATGAGGCCTTGTCTAAATAAAACCTTGCAGCATAGCTTAAAGCCTACTTGCTATTTTGCAATTAAAAAACAAACACTTTTATTAATTAAAGGTGGTTTCCGACAGTTTGGACCCTATTTTTTTCTCCAAGAACCAAATAATTTATTGTAACCTGAAAAAGTATCGTGATATGCTGATTATTGATGTCCTACATCTATGTGAAAAGTGAAGCATAGGACATCACTCGTCATTACAAATAGGTATTTCCTATCTGAGCCACGCTGCACAATTAACTATATTTAAACTAGGAAAACCATGTGACCTCTAACTTTATATCATCATTCGTTACACCGCTCTGATGTCAATGTCTATTTTTAGCAGAAATCTCTTATTATGCTTATTTATAGTTTTGGAAACAATGGACATATCATCTTTCAATTTAAATAGTATTCAAAATAGTCTTTTCTTTGACTTAAGTTTGACTTTCTGACGAAATGAAGCTACAATTCCCCCAAACCAAGTTTATGTGTATTTGATGAAAGCACAATGTAAATACCAACTTTAAGGTACAGTATTTAAGATATTGAGGATTTTTATTTTTATAGTCATTTTTTTTCCATTGTGTCAACTGACCTGTCAGACACTAGAGACTTTGAAGCAGAAGCAGTGCTGCTATTGTAGTGATAGCATGACATTAACAGCTAACATGATTCTACACACAGTAACATTGTCCAGATCACCTATTAGCTGGGTATTAGCAAGGCAGCTATACCACCAATACTGATTGCTCATCCCTTTCCAATAAAATTGCAATATATACCCTCTTACAATAAGGGTAAAGACCCCTTCTTCTCTCGTCTCGAACTTTTCCATTAAGGAATGGGGCGAAGGACTTAATTTGGGAATGTCTTCCCGCTGATTTGCGGTGTGCCGGTGGTTCTACCCAGACATTTGTTTTGGGGTCTTCCTCCACAAAAAAGCTGGATGTTGCTATAATGATCATAATTGGTTGCTGCAATTTACTTCAAAAACAAAATCTGTATACCCGCATGGCCAGAAAAAAGTTTAAGCTGTTATTCTGCTTAACGTACTTATAAGCTATACAATATCTTACTTAATCTTAGTAATTTGGTAACATTTACATGTGAAAGTAACATAGAAGTAGAAAGTCAGCAAATAGTACAGATTCTGGTGATACAGATCCCAACTCCAGCCTATGAGTGCTTAACTTAAAGGTGGTATCTGACAGTTGGCCTGTAGTAAATACACGTACCAATATCTAACCACCACTTTAGGAAATTTGATCATACTTTTTGCATAAACCCATACTTTAGAGTTTTTTATAAAGATGAGTTTGAACACTAACTATATTGTTGAACTGTACTAATCGCGAAAAAAGCCTCTAATTATCCAGTCTTTCCAACTCTATAAAAAGCGCAATAGTGGTCTCTGCTGACAATAGATATCGACGTCAGAGCATATAAAAGTAAGTGGTAATGTGGTTTTCTAAGTTTAAAAATAGCTATCTCTGCACCACGGCTCGGATAGGAAACACCTGTTTGCAATGACGAGTGGGGATTTATCGTTGACTGTTCACACAGATCTTTGGCATCAATTAACAGCATTTTGCAAAACCTTCACACAGATCTTTGGCATCAATGAACAGCATTTTGCAAAACCTTCACACAGATCTTTGGCATCAATGAACAGCATTTTGCAAAATCTTCACACAGATCTTTGGCATCAATTATCAGCATTTTGCAAAACCTTTTCAGGTACCAATGACTTATTTGGTTATTTGATAAAAAATATTTGGATCAAACTGTTGGATACCACCATTAATATAACTACATGTTATATATATTTGCAGCATCACTTTAAATAGTTTTGTAAGCATAACTCCTTTTATACCACATACATTGTATGATGCGCAATGAAGATTAAAAAAAACAACAACTTTATTTAGCTATTTTAACAATTGCTACTAGACTTTAGACTTTCATTTGTATACAATGGGATTTATATTACTATTCTGTTGGCATTGTAGGATTGTTTAAGAAAGTATTTGTTGTGAATCATACAGTGCATTCTAATTAACTTCTTGTTTCAATTCTTTAGATCAATGACACTTCAATTGAAGTTGAATGCCAAGCAAAAATAGAAACTGCATAAATAAATCAGTCATTCATTGTATGTAGAGCACTTAAACAAACCAACCAAATATTTTATGATGATAAATTATTCTCAACTTACTGGTTCCAGTCTGTCAACCTTTCTAACATGACCCAAGTTTTGTTAACGGCTATTGAACCCTTTGTGAGGATGCCATTTTATGCCAAATTTGACTAGGAGGCGGGCTGTGGGGGGTTGAAAACTGGTGCTGGAGCAGTATCTGGTACTGTATTATGCTGCTATTAGGGAGAATGATAGGTTTGCCCGTGGTCCAATACCTGTAATTATCCTCACCTGATTAACCCTTCCATCTAACAGATTGTCCGCCTGTTGTCCAGTATTAGGGGGGATGTGTATAGGAGGGTGAGAATAGAGTCAGATGGTAGGAAAAAGTCCAATACAGATTGCTGTCAAATCAATAAAGGATTTATCTTCATGAATCCCACACTCTTTCTCTCTGTTTATTGTCCCTTGATTGTCATTATTTTCCCTCAACCCCATCTCTCTTTTTCTTTGTATGTCTTTCACTTTCATCCCAAGTCTGTAAAATCAATATGGATTAAACTATGTGCTTATTTGTTTGTAATCAGCATGCACCCTTTCCAACCATTTCTCATTATCTTTTTAGTCCCCTACCGGTGTTCACCCTCCATCCGTCAGTCTGTCAGTCCGCTAAAAATCTGGATCCTTTGTTAACTTAAAAACTATAAAAGCTAGGCGCATGAAACTTGGTATGTTAATAGGTAGCAATGTGTGCAATATGCACGCGCAAAATTTGGGTCGCTACCTTGAAGGTCAAGGTCACAGCATGACCTTGAAGCAAAATCGTGTCCAGCCCATAACTTAGTTATTTGAAGTCGGATTTTAAAACTATTTCACAGAAATGATCACCATATTGAGATGACGTGTCGCGAACAACATTTGGGTCGATATTTTGAGGGTCATTTTTAAGCCATAATTATACAAATACAGACTTCAACCTCAAATTAATTATAAATGGCAATAAACGGGAGCGTATGATAATTAAAGAACTTTTTGAGGGACCGGTAGGGGACTACTGTATTGCCCGCAATACTATCAAATGCTTGTTTTATCTGTCTTTTGTTCTGTCCCATTCCTTGTAATAACTTAAAAGTTTTAAAATTTCCCTAATATATTTCTAAGTCTAAGACTGCTCCAAATTTGAAATAGAGATTATAGAAGAATGTGTATTTTCTCGCAATGTGGGGTCTAAGCAAAACATTACTGTCTGTAACTCAGCTGGATTTTGTCTTCCTCTTCCTAAGCTGTAACAAATCAATACCAATTGAATTCCTTCTCAGAAACTCTGGCTGTGTTCTAACATTGAACGTGGATATGTCAAGTGTCCAATGATCAAGAAGTGTTATCGGGGAGTCCTGAGATATGTTTGAAAGTTTTGGTATCAATGATCAGGGCGAAATGTAATAGTTTGGATTCTTCTGCTATTTTGCCATTGATGGATGGGATGTGTTTGTTGATTGCTGAAGAGGTTTGTTTAAAGATTTTGTGAAAATGTTGCACATGAATTTTATTGCATTCAAGTTGTCTTAGGCCCTAAGGCACCACTTATCCGTTATACCAAATCCAATGTTTTAATCTCTAAATGTTTGTTTGAACACTTGGTAGGAAGTTGGCAAAATTATTTATTGCTGGAAGGCTGATTTCAATCTATAAATTATTGGAAAGTGAAGGTTAAAGTCTCCGATATCCAGCATTTTAGTCGTAATTCTTTTCTGAATAGAGTGTTTTATCCAACAACTTGAATCTTATTATGTATGACACATCTCATGCAGTTATCACTTTTGCATTTCAAAAGAGAAATGAAGTTCAGTGATTTATTAACAAGTGTAAACATTTGTTATTCAATTTTAGTTTAGTAGATAGTAAGGGTTATTGTTGTTTATTGTAATCATATGCTTAACTCTAGACTGGCTTTAGCATAAATTAATCATACTTACGCAAAATAGTGTAGATCCAGATCCTGCTGGGGGTGGACTGATCAGGATCTATGCTACTTGCAGCTTAGTCTCCTTTTTTCCATATGTATGTAGTTGATAGAAGTAAATAAGAAATATTTAGGCTTTAAATAAACTAGAAGTAAATAAGAAATATTTAGGCTTTAAATAAACTCATAAACTCTCATGAGTCATCTTTAAATAAGACCTTTTTCTTGTGTATGTTAAGAAGTGTATCTCTCTTATGAACGTGTTGCATGTAGGGAGGTTTTCCAGCTAACTTTCGGTGCGCCGATGGTTCTACCTAGGCATAAGTCTGGGGTCTTCCTCCACCAGTAGTTGTCTGGACGTCGCCTATATGACCATCATTGTGTCTGTGCGATGTAACAAAAAAGAAAAAAATAGAAAAATTAATAAAACTTTCTTTTTGATTCTGAAGCATTTTCTTCATCACAAATAAAACAATACATTGTCTGTATGTTCATAAATGCAGCCACTGTAACTTATTGATTCTTAAGCATTGTTCATTCCAGCATTTCAATTTCTATTTTATCTTTAAAATAATTTGTTTCAACAACAATCTTCCTTTCTGTTGTCTTTATGCGTACAATTTGTCAATCAGTACGCTTATCAGACATCTTTTTTGCTTATCGTCCTGCTGGTTCTTTGTCTAATTTCTGCAGACTGTCTGATTTTTTTATTCAGCCTAGATTAAAACAGGTGTCTTGAACATATCTTATAGGTAAAGATGTTCTTCCTATGATGTTGATTCAGCCATTGAGGTAATGTGAGGTGGATGTTTGCTCATGTCTTTAGAACAGCTAGCCACCCTCCTGCTTATAAATTCTAGCACTATCTCTTCATTTCCACTTCCCAACATAACCTGTTCTATTAATAGTACAAGGGGAGAATCACCAAGCATCTCAGTGATAGAGATTCACTTCAGTGTAGTCAGGGTAGTTGAGGAGCAATGAGGTACTGTAACAGCATCTTCTGATAAAAATTCTGTGCTTGCAGCTCTCTGTTGCTCTGATCACCTAAAGCTTCTACCTGCATAAACATAACAGTAACCTTAGCCCTGGTGAAGAAACTTAGCTATCTTTGTTACAAGTTTAAACATTAACTATTTGGAAGAATGAATAAGCATCAAGACTTCCGAAATGGAAGTAAGTTCTGGAGATAAGTGCTCATCAGTTGATCACGATTCTCCAGGCAGGCAGAAACTAGATCTGGACTCAAAGAATTTGAAGTTCTTTAAAGAGGAAATATTTCGCCTGCCATTTGATAAACTTGGAAATTCTGCAAGTTATAAACATTTTCAGCATGTGTTTACCGATGAGGAAGACTATGAGGATTTTAAACAGGAATTAGTAAATTTTCATCGCTCAAAAGCTCGGTGGAAAGACGAGCGAAAAAAGGTGTCAAAAGAAAGACGTTTGACATCTTTTTCCGATCAGACAGAGTTACCTAATTTTGATGACGCTGCAACTGGACATAGCTCATTTGATGACTCAAGTGTAAAACAGACTTCCAAGGATATACCTGACGTAAAGTCACCTGATGATACGTCACGTCCATTAAAGTTAGAATTAGACGTTGAAGATTTCTTCAATTTAGGTGGTGATACAATACCAATGATGGAGTTCTTCCAAAATGATGAGCATTTTCAAGAGTTTGATCGTGTGTTCGCAACATTTAAAAATAAAAGGAATGCTAGCAATTCGAGTCTTGATAAATATCGCTGGTCCCCACATCCAGAAGATGAGGGAAACCAATCATTTATATTAGATGACGATTTAGATGATGAAAGTGACTTCCCTGAATTAAAGATTAATGACCTTTTTGCAGACTTTTTTGACAATGACACAGATTTTAAGCAGTTTGAGGAAGAATTTGACAAGTTTCAAAAGCGACGTTCTCAAGTTTTAGAAAAATGTGGCTCCCATCGGGCTTCTGTCTGTGATTTAATTGAAGACTTGAAAGCATTCTGTGATACTGATCAAGAACAAGTTGTAGATAAGTCAAACAGTTTAAAAGTATCTGAGCCTTTGCTCGGACTTCCAAACCTATGGAGTCAAGGAGGTGAATGGGATTATATATTTAATAAAATTCGGCGCAATGGTAAAATAGGGTCGTCAGAAAGTTCTGGTACGGGTCGTTCAGACTTGACGGTTACTTGTGATAGTGAGAGTGGGAATAATTTATTGACCGATCTTGGTGATTGTAACAGTGATTGTGGATGTACATGTGACAGTGACAATAAGTGCAGAGGGGGTGATCTCTGTACGTGTACTCTGGGAAAACATAAAGGTGAGTCAAATTTGTCTTTCTGTCCATGGCATAATTATTGTTATATGCACTTAAAATCTGTTTTTGTTTTTTCAACTTAAATTGTGAATGAAACAGTATAATATGCAATCTGTTAGGTGTAAGGTCTGTTTACTGTAAGGTTGTTGCTTTTTACACTTAATTGCCAACCATTCAGTGATGTCCTAGGAGGAGTTATAGGGGGGCGCACTTAAAGTTGCCAACTTTTGCATACCAAACCTCATACCACTTGAGTTCAAGTCCCAGCCAGCCCAAGAACTTTCATGTGGGGCGCTTTACCAGCATCTTGTGGTGGGCCGCTGATTCTACCCAGACTGGGGTCTTCCTCTACTAATTAGCTGGACATCACTTATATGTGTGTCAAGAGATGTAACAAAAAACAAAAAGCAGGAGTGTTTTTAATCAGAATTCTTGTATTCACCCATACAATTCAGTGTACAGGCCTTTGCAACATATGATTTATATATAGAGAATATGAGCTGGACATTGCTATAATGATCATTAATTGGCCGCTGCAATGTGTTTCAAAAACAAAACAGACATAAAGAATATGAACAATACAAAATAAACATATATTTACTGTATGTCATAATGAGTAATTACCTTGATAAATAAGCATTATATCATTGGGTGATTCTAATCATAATTATTGGTTACCATAGTAATAAAACTCTTCATGAATTATTCAGCAGTAGTAATCACACAATGTACTCTATACTTAAGCATCTTGAGAGAAGATAATGCAATAAAGCCTTGGTAATATTATGGTAGTTTCAAGCCAGACCTTGGACTACTTGGGTAGTTAATGAATGCATAGTACCATCTAGATGTCTGAGATCATAGCAAGAGTGCCAGGTTTATGGTAGCAGTTGCAAGAGCACTTTTGGCAACTCACTGGGTATTTATGATAGATTGGCCTCTTTTTGTGTTGGGGTAAATTGTGACATTCATTTGGCAGCACTCTGTAGGTTAATGATTATTCATTCAGTGCTTTAAATAAGGGAGTGGAAATGAGTCATTTGACAATGTACCATAATTAGATTGGAAAAACACATTCTTAAAAGATTTCCGCTAGTTTTGTTTTTTTTCCAAAATGATCTAGCATGTAATAGGAAAAAAAATGCATTTAACAACTGTGAAATATGGACCAAGAAAATAATAATGAGGAACCAATCCTTGGTAATTTTATATGTACAGCTACACCACAGCTTATTTACCTAATAATGGTATCGTAATTTATAGTCCTTTTATTGTACTGCAAAATAAAAGGTATAGAGATACTAGATTGTCAATTATTTATATGTCCTGATACCTTAATTCAATGTAACATCAAATTCGGTAACATATGACGATGTATTTTGTACCAGATTGTTAAGCATTTTTGTGTAAGAGATACAAGACATTTATTTTTATCCTTTTAGCTTTATAGTTTGTTGACACTATATACTTCAACTCGTCAACATTCTAGCTTGTTATTTTCTGGTGTTTGTAAGTATAAATATATGAGGGGTCTTCCTCCACCAATAATTAGCTGGATGATGCTACCAGGACCATAATTGTGTCTGTGCAGTGTAACAAAAAACACACAACAAATTAGCACAATCGTTTGTGCCATATTTATTAGCATCTTGTGCATCTATGTCCTTTGCTATGGTATGCTTCTATAGTCCTTTTAAAATACTACTGAACATGTTGGTAAACCTTCCAAAACCCAAGCTACAAACATGCATGTCTGACAGTAAATATTATTCATCGTTTGGGTTTATATTCACTTTTCACTCTTTTACTGCATATTTAGCTCTCTCCTGCATAGAACACAAATGGTAAATGCCAACCAAACTCATTATACCCAGAATTCTAGATATGTAGTTATGACTCCAGGCTGTGTAAAGACTCTCTCAAGGGATGATTTCTTGTTCCCTCTTAATCTGTATCTTCCAGCATGTGTAAATTGTAAGTGATGACAACTCTTCCTTCGTCTCCCGAGCAGAGCATGTGCCAGAAATTCTTTTGTCTCAGCCATTTGGGGTCAAACACTTTACCAGCTTAACATAAGTTGATATGAAGACTGGACCTGGAAGCGCAGCCGGTAGAGTGTTGGCTTTAGGTATAGGAGGTCCTGGGTTCGAATCATTATTTGACATACCAAAGTCATAAAAAGTGGTAGTGGTATGTGTCCCTTGGTAATGCTTACGCAAATATAAGAATGGTTCTACAACTGGTTACATGTAGCCTGGTGTCAGGATAATGTGACTGGGTGTGGTATCATGTTTTCATGGTTTGCTGTACACAGTAAAGGCAGCAATAAACCTAAGTGGACACCATCTCCAGATAACTAAAATAATACAAACAAGTTGATGTGGCATAGGAAAGTGTAGATCCAGATCTGTCAGCTCCCAATGGGAGCTGTTTAAACAGATATTTGCTGTTTGTTGCTGAGTCTCTGGTGTGTTGTTTCCAGAATTATTTACAATCTTTTAACTAGCAGTGCTAAAAGATATTATAAATTTTATTCATATATTTGTTGCTTAAACTTGTTAAATAATATAAAGAACTATGGACAACATTTGATAAAATATTTGTGTAAATGCAGAAAACCTTTGTATGTTTTTCTGCCATTAATTTATATGTAGGTATACAGTGTTTCATACGTGTGTTAGTAATTAAATGTATGGTAATCTATATATACATTTGATATTAGAACATCATATATGCAAATACTGCTGTACTGCTGACATCACCTTCGGGAAAATGCCGACATTTTTGCTGAAACCGTGCAGCAACATTTCTATCATTATACACAAGGGCACTTATGAGGTGCCGTAATGCTGTCCCCTTAGCCCCGACCGTTAGGAGGGAAGCCACTACTACCAACTTTAAAGTCTTTGGTTTGACCTGGCTGGGGTTTGAACCGACGACCTTCCAATCCACAAGCCAATGCTCTACCACCTGAGCTATTGCGGCTGGTATAGGAGCTTGTGTACAATAGAGAACAAGATGAACTCTTGGCCTGCTAGAAACTGTTTATAAGGCTTAGGCAAATAGTGTTTATCCAGATAAGCCGGCTCCCAGCAGGTGTCTGAACAGGACCTACACTTTTTGCTGCTTTGTCTCTATTAACAGGTATATTAACTTTTACATATGCACATGTATTAATTATAAAGTTAAAGGGGGCGCCAGTGGCGTAGTGATAGAGTCACCGAGTAACTCCTCTGACTGCTAAGCCTCTCACTGTGTGGGTTTTAGTCCCAATCTGGGCAAAGGACTTACTGTGGGGAGGTCTTTAAGCTAACTTGCGGTGCGTCGGTGGTTCTGCCCAGACATTTGTTTTGGGTATTTCTCCACCAGATAGCTGGACGTAGCTCTAATGATCATAACTGGTCACTGCAGTGTATGTCAAAAACAAAACAAAAACTAAAAATTTATCTTGAGTATTTAATCAAATGTAACATGATAAGGGAACTTACATGTTGATTTTTTTTACTGGTACAAAGAACCTGATACAAGGACAAATGGTAATGTCTCTACTAATTATTTATACACTTGGCAGCTGTCAAGTGGAATAATGTTTGTCTCAACATAATTACAATTTCACAAATTGCGGCACTTTGCTCAGAGACAAAGTCCCTTAAACTGTTATGTTGCTTTTGGCAATAGTTGCATTAGCTGTAATTATACATCATTTTATCTTTTAGTATTTGGAGATAGTTCTTAATTCATTTCATATAAAAAAAAAAGGTGCTGAACTTGTAAAATTATGATTTTTGAATTGGAAAAAAAGAAGTCCAAAATATTGTTTTAACCAGCCTGTAAAGCACTGCAATAGGTACTGCTATTTCACTTCTTTTCTTCCCTGGTGCAGAAAATAAATATTGGTCATGCTATATCATTTCTTGTCAAACTATTTTTGTGTCACAACACAACAATGTTAACATTGTGACAATTTTGTTTACACTCCAACATGCTAATCCTGTATTTATATGGATTAGGCAGATATTGTAGATCCAGATCAGACAGCTCCATGGTCGAAGTTGTCTGAATAAAATCGGAAATATTTGCTGCTTATTCTCCACCAGTATTAAAAGGCTTTTGACAGAAAATGGTTATTAACAAAGCAGGATAAGAATTAATTATGCCACATGTTAAAAACTGTTTGTATTAAAAACTTTAATGTACTTTTTAGAAGCATTTGGTGCATTAAAAGATATCTTGTTAATATATACAGCTGTGCATCTGGTTAGCATGTGTACTGAGTGTGTGTCAGGTTACATTATTGTGTAAGTCATTGTGAACAGAAGCTGCTGTCTCCTAGGGTGCACTAAACCCGATCATATATCAAACATTGGTCTCTGGGCTGTTAGGGAGAGGTATGCTTTCAGCTGCGACTGATTGATGTAGTAAGGATGCAAGTGATAATGTTACTATGTTCTTGGCTGTGATGGACACGTCCCAGACGGACTTGGACAGACAATGTTAGTAGAGAAAGATAGTCTTTAAATAATGGATACTACTGTGTGTTTTTTTTGCTCTGACACAATTATATTGGTGACATTCTGCTATTTAGTGAAAAAAGACCCCAGAAGAATGTCAGTAGAGCCACAGGTTTTCCTGGAAACCATCCCCCTTTAAGTTCTTTGCTGTGACTGGGACTCTAACCCATTCAGTAAAAGGTGAGCAGTTGATGGAGTAGGGGGTCAGCAACTCTACCACTTGGCCATGTGGGGTGGGGGAGGGGTGGGGGGCACTTAATTCCATCAGATATACTTGATAGTCAAGCTGGACCAAAAGAAAAACATAATTGTCTAGTAACATGAAAAATTACTTTTTGCACAGTATGTCCTTATAAATGTCATGGCTAAAATTCCTTCATATACTTCAATTTTACATATAAACTGTTACATCTACACATAATAAATCTGAAGTTTGTAAATTTCGTGTGATGTGTGAGTATCCTAGTAAAGTTAGTTTCCCAATTCCTTTGTACCTTGGCTACCTTGCAACCTGGTGCAATGTACTTATTTCTGTAACCTGAAACTTGTTCTAGTTGTGTGCTTTAATTAAAGTACTTATTCCCATATCTATGACGAAACACTTGGAATAAAACATTTTAATGTTGCGTGATTAATTACTTTTGTATGCTCAGTTAACTTTGAGGAAGAATTTTAAACAAATGATGTTTATGAATATATATGTTGCATAATTCTCAAGTTAATTTTATATGAGCATGGCTTTGTTATTTCTACACTTGTCACACTTTTGACAATCTCTAACAAATCTGATGTCGAGTTAGGATATACATCATCACATTGAAAAATTTCATTGATGTGATTTTTTTCATGACAATTTTTATTGAAGATAGTTTACACATCGCAGGAGGGATCTAGATATTAAGCTATATGTTTACAAGATGTTGAATTGTTAAATCTGCTTAGGATTGTTTTAATTTACCTGACCTCATGAAGCTCCGTATGGTAACTGCTTTTCATGTTGTTAAACTCATTTTCTGTGTAACATGTGTTCTACCACCTCAAATGTGTACATATTTATTAGCAGGAAAGCTCCTGCAAAAAATTACAAATCCAAAATTTTCACCCAAAACCTGGAAATCACAGAGCTTTGTGTATATCGGCTCATATGTTAATTAAAAAGGTGGATTTTTTTTACCAAATTTGCATCTAGTTTAGACAGGCCAGGAACATCAATAAAAAAAATGTGATAATTGCCCTGCTTTAGGATTTCAACTGTGTAACACTGCCTTTTTTTTCTTTAAAGTTGGTGTTAAACAGTTTGCCTATATCTAATACATGTAACAACATCTTACCCCCGGTTCGGGAGAATGTTTGAACTATTGCTGCATAATCTTATACTTTAGTTTAAGTAAAGCTGTTTATAACATAAGCTTAATTGTAAGACAGTACTTATCATGAAATATTTCACTTAAAATGTCCATTATGTCCAAATCTATAAAGTAAGTATGATGGGGATTTCAGTTAAACTTAGATATCAACGTCAGATCTGATTACCCGGATGTTCATGTACGGTAATATGTTCTCAAAAGGAAGTGGTCACATGGTTTTCTTAGTTTAAAAATAGGTAACTGCAGCATGGCTTGGATTGGAAATACCTGTTTGCAATGATGTGTGAGTATTCATTTCTCTCTGTTCACACAGCTCTAGGGCACCAATAAATAGCATTTTGCAGGACCTTTTCAGGTAACAGTGACTTATTATATTATTTGAGAAAGAAGTACTTGGTCCAAACTGTCAAATACCACCTTTAATCTTTTACTTGCTGGAAACACCATAAGGGGTATGTTTTATGTTAGTTATAATGAGCTGAATGGTGTTTCCAACAAGTTTAGGTTAAAATGATGAAAAAATGTGAAAATTCTTTTTGTCGCACAGGATGCAAGAATAGTCTTGAATTGTAATAGTCTTTACTCTTAAATTGTTAGGTTAGCAGCTTCCTGTGGAAAGTGGTAACTTCGTATTCATCGCTAAACCAGTGAATTCGAAAACAAACAGACAGCAGATATCCCAAGGATGTGGGTATAAAAGTCATGTGTGTGTAACAGTGATGGGATCCATGGCATTTGTGGTAGACAATCAAGTCTGGGCCACATCCCTGTCCAGTTGCTTAGAAAGGGCACATGGTTCTGTTGATTGGTAAATTATGTTAAATAGCCATGGAAACAGTTAAATTAGATCACAGATAAGATTATTTTTACCAAGTTAATTTTGTCTGCAAAAAATGGGAAAGAAAGCCACAAAGCAAGCAAGGTCATTCAAGGGTATTTTACTGGAAGAGTATTATTTTTTTATGCAGACACAGTTAATATAATAATAAGTCTTATTATAAGAAAAAATGTAAAAAAAATATATTTGTAGTGCATATATCTCTCCCAATCTTTCTGCTAAAGTAGCACAGTAGAAGACAAGGGGACTCTGGAGCCGGGAGTCTCAGGCTGAATCCCCATCCCGGGTAAATGGCTTTTACAGCTGGGCTCACTTAAAGGGTGACAAGGATGAATAGTCATTTTATTATAATTATTGTGGCTTTAATTATCATTGTATAAGTAATGTATAATTAGTCTTTTTATAAAACAAAACCTCAGTTATTACTTTTTTTATTATGATTTTAATACATTTGAAAGATAGGTGAAATAGAAATTTTGCAAGTGGATAACTTCTCTGAAGGATTTATTTAGGTATCAAAATGCTGCAGTCTTAAAACAATGAATTATCCATAAAATTGCTTACTCCTGGTTCATTCAATTGGGAAACCACCAACACACCTTTTCAACGATATCGTTATCCTACAGTGGTGGTTTTCATGTCAGTAAACATATACAAATCAAATATGTGAGTTTTCTTTCATCAACACATAGTGCACATTGTATTTACATGTGCATGAATCACAAGTATTCATAGACTGTAACACAAGTTAGACATGTGAGGTGCTCTGTAATAATCACACACTCATGATAATTACATCCACATGTCTGAGAAGTGTGCCTTATGCTTCATCATACCATTCAAGGCTGGTTTGGAGTTTCGGGTATGCAAGGTTGAATTTGACACTTTGTTTTAAAAACATGCAATGAACATAAAAATATGTTAGTTTAGCAGGTTAGTTTCTATTCATTAATAAATCGATAAAAAGGATAGGAAATTTCATGCATTATCTGAAAACTAGTAAGGTTCTATCAATATAAAATTGTGTAACTTCCTTGGAAAAATAAATTTCTTAGAAAACAAATTGTGTTTGACAGGTCCAAACTATTTTAGCCCAAATTTATCATATTTATCACAAATATACCTCAGACAAATCACGTTCAGCCTTGATTTGACATCCCATAGACATTTCTATGAAGGAATGGCTAACATGGAGTAGAGATTTATTTTAGCACATGCTGCGGTCTGTGAGCACAAAGAACCTTCGTTTGCCAATCTGTCTTAATATGTGTCTAAATTAAAAGTAAAACCTCACTCTTAAAGCATTTCTGAGATAAGCAAGATAAGATACGAAAATTACTTGATGTTGCTGACTAAGTTTAAAGTAAAACCTGGCACTTTAAGCTTTTCTAGGATAAGAAGAATCTCTAGGAAAATTGCTAGCAGTCGGTCATTCTGCTACTTATGCTGCTAAATGATGATGATGATTATGATAATGTGAATTTTTTCAAATCTGATTTCATTTAAAATTTGATTATCCCTATTCTGGATACTCTGTATTGTGCACTTAAATCTACATTCATTTGATCAGGCATCAAGAGAAAGAAAGTATTTTTGAATCAAAGTAAAGAACCCAAAAAAAATTAAAGGTATCTTGCAATTTGCCACTTCCATGTGGCCAAAATTATCCCAAATTAAGGATGGCATTTTTATTTGTCTTGCACCGCCCAACTTAGGTTGTTATTGGTCTTTGAAGCTAGTTTGCTGGAAACACTGTTAGGGTGGTGTATTTTTATTTGAATGGGGTATATGGTGTTTCTAGTATGTAAAGGGTTAATGTTCATCTCATGGCTGTTTCACCAAAGTTGTTAACAAAGGTGGTATTATTTAAATAACTGAGAAATATGTTGCAAAGACATTTCAGCATTTTTCATTTTTCACTTCTTCATTTGTGAAAGAATTAAATTTGTAACAATTACAATACATGTAATTGCCGGGATTCACATTTTGCCTTCCAGATTTTTATATAAGTGATTCAGGACTCCGAAAATTGCACAACTGTAGTACGCTTTCCTTAAATCAACTATGAATCTTCTTGAGTTAAATTAAACAGTAAAATTGTTAATCTTTTTATATTACTTAAGAACAGTAGTTGTTTGGATGTTTATGATCTAAAATACTGTTAAAATATTTGATTGTTAATTTTTACTTGGTTTTAAACTCAGGCTTAAACAGTCCGATTTTCACATAACATTTACTTGGCTTATTTCTAACTGACCCCGTCAGGAATCTTAGTGTTGCATTCTAAAAATTTTACACTTATGATAAACAAGGGTTGTGTAAATCATTCAATAAAAACTGTCATCTTGTAACTAGAACATTAATTATTCTGCTGTTAATTTTCCCCTGTGTAATTATACAGTAAAACAAGGAAAGGATCATTATGTTTGGTACAGCTGTGATAATAAATAATAAATGAGTGAGTGTTGAAGATACATTTACAGGTAGCAGGCAGATGCATCTGGATGCATAGTAAGGAAATTTGGAACTTATCTCAGGCTTAAAAATTCTATAACATCTAATTGGTCAGATTTAGGTTTTGCAAGCATCCCATTAGTCAGATTTGGGCTACTCAAGCATCTGATTAGAGATAATTAACCTAAATGAAAAATTTTAGTAGTTAGGGTTATTGTTTAATAGTATACTTTAAAATACTTTGGCTATAACAATGGAATTAAAATAAACAATAATGAAATAAATGTTTTATAGGTTATTATAATTTGTTATACTAGCTTAGAAGCATCTGTTTAGTTGCGCAATCATGCTCACAACATCTGTTATGACATCTTTGTGGGTATTAGCTGGTATTAGCTGTATATACAGCTGCAGCAAAACATGGCTTCCAACAGCTGCAAATCTAGCACAAATTGCATGTTCTTCTTGCAAGATAATAGCAGAATTTTCTCATAACATGCTGCAAAAATCACCACCACCACAAACTCCACTGTTATCCAGGTATGCCCAGTCTTGCAGAGTCAGAAAAAGAAAACCTTGATTTTTGATGAAGTAGCATAGTGACATACTCCCATCAATTCAATGAGTTAGATGAGGTTGGTAGAGTATGTGGTAAACGGATTGCTTCGACAGCAACAAGTGAGAAATAATGACAAAAGAAGACATAAGTATGTTGAACACTTCCTGGAGTGCAATTTTCATCATGGAAGTGATGGAAAATTTTATCCAAATGGATGCTGGTAAAGGGTCAAATAAGAGATACCTGCACCTTGACTCTGAGCCTTTGATTTGAATGCAAATCTAGTATTTATAAGGCTTAGGCAAATAGTGTAGATTCAGATCGGCCGGTGCCCAGCTGTTTGCTAAGGATCTGCACTTCTTGCTGCTTAGCTGTAATTACATGTACTATAATATGTTATATATAAAAATTTAACATGTTTTTTGTTTTTTTTTAATGAAAAGGTAGCGTGAAAAGATTTAAGATGCTGTAGATAATCTGTAAATGGTTAGCCGTAGGATCACTGCTTTGCTGAGAAATACCAATGTCTTTCAAAAAGTTCTAGTACTGAGTGTAAGTCTACTACTAACCAATCTGGCAAAGTACAGCTTGTACTCAGTTAAACCGCCTCTTAAAGCTCTAAATTGGCATTACAGCCCAGTCAGCCTTTTTCAAAACATTTTTCATCCCAGTTTCATGATTTGAAAAAAAGCTGACTTGGCCCAACTTCATTTAAGAATTTAAAAAGTACATCTCAGTTAGGTGTCCAGACTATGAAGTACATGCATATTTTACTCCTGAACCCAAACATGTAAAATGCTAGACAGATAAAATTCACAAGAGAACTCTGTGGGGGAACCTGCCTTGCTCCATCTTCTTAATAGACCAAGGTGTCTAAAATAAACATTTAAGAACAAGAAACATCTGGTGGAAACTTCACACCAGGTCTGTTGAAAATTGGGCTGAATTAGTCATAAAGAGATGTTAGATTTTGTTTAACACATAGGTTAAATTACTTGATCCTATGAAATTGCCCTCTGCATTGGAAGGAGAACATCATATTGAAAGTTAAGAATAGCTTTTACATTGATATTAGATGTTGAAACCTTGTTGTGTAATGAATTATGTTTAATATCCAACTACTTACAGTGCCATCTGCCATAAAACTAGCTTGGCATTTGCAGAAAATATTACCTGTGCTAAATTGTATACAGGTATCTGAATTCCTAGCAATGTTATTTGAATATCTTAGGATCTGTTATTGTGAATACCTTACACTGTTCAGAACAAATAACCTTGACCTTTCTACTGCATTTATTTGTTGGGGGTTAATATATATATATATATATATATATATATATGTTACAAGTCAGGCTTGATATACTTATAAACAGAGACTGAGCAGCAAATAGTGTAGATCCTGATCAGACATCTCCCAGCAGGAAAATGTGTATGTTACATGTCAAGGTTGATATACTTATAAACAGAGACTGAGCAGCAAATAGTGTAGATCCTGATCAGACATCTCCCAGCAGGAAAATGTGTATGTTACATGTCAAGGTTGATATACTTATAAACAGAGACTGACTGGCTCCCAGCAGGAATATATGTATGTTGCATGTCAAGGTTGATATACTTATAAACAGAGACTGAACAGCAAATAGTGTAGATCCTGATCAGACAGCTCCGAGAAGGGATATATATATGTTACATGTCAAGGTTGATATACTTATAAACAGAGACTGACCGACCAGCAATAGCTCAGTTGGTAGAACGTCGGCTTGGGGATTGGGAGGTCGCAAGTTCAAACCCCGGCCGGGTCAAACCAGATACTTTGTAGTAGTGGCTTCCCTCCTAACGCTCGGTGCGGGAGACAGCAATACGCCTGACTCGGCGGTGTCACTTTAATTGACCGGCTGGGTTCAATCCCTGTGCACTTCATAAGTGCCCCTGAGCTATAATGAAAGCATATGATATAATGGTAAATGTCGCTGCACAGTATCGGCAAAAATGCCGGCAAACCCCATCCCATCCTTTAGCAGCAAATAGTGTAGATCCTGAACATACAGCTTCCAAAGGGAACTGGTTTACGTGGAGCTTCACTGTTTGCCTAAACATTATAGATACCTGAATAGTAGGCTAAGAGTCAATCTGATTGATGCATACATTCTTTAACATTGAAAGAACCTGACTTTAACAATGCTGTCTGCGAATACCTGCTATTGCCTGCTTCATTATTGTCAGTGGAAATTATTATAAAAATATAATCTTTACATTCTGTTAGAGCAGAGTCTGCAAGAGTTATGAAGCCAAGTGACCTTGACCTTTGTACTCTTAAGAGCATTAACTCAGGTATTATCTCTGCCACTCATAGACAGAATGCCTACCATGAGCAACACACTAGCTACAAGATATCTGCCTGGTATATGTGGAGAAGAGCTAGCAATGAGCAGGCAAGGAGTTTTTGCCTCCCAAGATTTTAGGAGTTATATAGGTGGCTCCCTCAGACATTGTGCAGTGTGCAAGGAACACATCTGGCTCCAATCCCCTCTGCACCATACACACATGGTTCATCCTTAAACATTCATCTACTATATTTGTTAATTACATACTCTAAACTCCGTTTTTACCAAAATTTTAGGCATATGTAAGAAGACATGATAAAGACCCTGTAGCAAAAACTGCAGGAGCTGGCTGATCTGAACCTACGTATCATTTTTAAACTGTTTTACCTCAGTCTGACCAATGATTGCTTAGCAGACCAAGAGTTAACATCCTTTTGACTGGTTCCTGGGTTCTTAATCCTTGCGTGAATGGTTTTCATTATTGTTACAAGACAGATCACGGATGTGTGACATGAAGATGGAGAATATGCTGGAAATCAGACCATCCGCTACTTGCAATGCTTCATTCCTTGTTGCTTGCTACATCCTTATGTTATTCCAAGCTTCAGCGTTAATTTTGGCAAATCCCATCCTTTTTCTTGAAACGTGTCCTCATCAAACATCTGTGAACTCCTGTTATTGCCTGCTACATTACCAACATCTTTTTTTATCTTTTATTAGTTGAAAACTGCAGTGTTATCCTTTGCATGCTTAGTTGTTTTCCTTAGAAAAATATCATTCAAAATGTCTGCACATTCCTGTTATTGCCTGCTGCATTATTATGAGCATTAAAGTTGTTATTCTATAAGGGATACTCCTCCGCAGACGGATGCCAATAATACTTCCTGTCCCACTGTAGATGAATACTGCATGGTGTTTGATAAAGATATTGTGCTGATCCTGTTGTCATGGTTCTTGTTTTGTTGTTGATTTAGACGATTGTAGTGGTTATGATGATGGCAGTTTTAATGATGATGATAGTGATAATGATGATGATAGTGATAATGATGATGATGATTGAGATAATGATGGTAGCAGTTGTGGTGTTGATTATGATTGGGATGATGGTGATGACCCAACAACATCAATTTAAAACTCAGGTTGTCAAACCAACACTGTACAGGAAAACACCCTGAAGGTATTTGCTGGCAAGCTGGGGTAAACCACTTACCATTATTCATTAAATGTCCAGTTTGACCTGTCCACCTGTAATTGTTAGTCTTGTGGTGTTGTACTGTCACCCTAGGGATCTCAATAATGATGGTATTTACCATTATTCCAGTTTTATTGTGGAAGGTGGCTAAGCCCCTCCCATTCTGCACCAGGTCCTTTCAAGTTTTGCTGAAGTGTCATAACTTTGTCAAGTCTTTCAAAATGGTTGTTTATGTACATGAAATTTTTATTTTCGCCCTCTTTTATGAATAGTACAGTATTTTTCTTGTACTTAGTGCTCCTAGATTTGTGCTTTGTTAGTAAAACACTAACTCTTGGAACTCTTCATAGCCTGCTGATCATGTTTTTATAAGGCTTAAGCAAATAGTATAGATCCTGATCAGCCAGCTCCCTGCTTAAGATCTACACCATTTGCTGCTTAAGTCTCTATAAATAAGTATATTTTAATCGGAACTGAATGCAGTGTATAAGCTAAGAACTTAGACTTTAGCATGGGTTTTTATCAAAATGTAGCATGATGAGTGCTTACATGGGTACAACTTAAATTGTATCATTGTTGCTCCTGCTGTTGTTGCTGTTGTTGTCTGTCAGCATCTGGACCACTGGACAGTAGATTGTAATTCACTTTCTGTTATGAAAAATGTTCAGAATAAAGCACCATAAAACATGTAGTCTCGTAGAATGCTGGTTATCGATGTCCTACATCTGTGTGGAAGGTGAAGTATAACACATCACTCATCATTATAAATGGGTATTTCCTATCTGAGCCAAGCTGCACATTAGCTGTTTTTAAACTTAAATAAATCATGTGATCCATAACTTAATGTAATGGTTCAAGTAATCCACTCTGATGTCTATTTTTAGCAGAAACTACACTCATGCTTATATATAGTTTTAGAAAGAATGGACATTTAGGGCAATTTTTTCATGATTTCTACTGTCTTACAATGAATTAAGACAGTATTCAAAATCGTCTTTTGTTAGACTTAAGTTTGATTTTTTGCAGAAATTATACCTCAATTCCCCCAATCCAAGTTTATTTGATGAAGACAAACTGTCAGATATCTCCTTTTATGGACTGGGATTGGAATCTGTAATGCTTAGTTTAGAGTGTTTTATACAAGAAACAAATGTTAGGTTCCTTTCTGTTGTCATCTACAAAGCATGCAAGACCTCTGGAAGGAGGACATATTTTGAATGTTTGTTGGGTTCAACATTCCAGCATTACAACAATCTTAGGTGGTTAGGCAGATTGTGGTAAGTTAAGTGACCAGTAGGTTAACATGCTGATGGATCATGGTGTTGACAGGATAATTACAGGAGTCCAGACTGACCCAGGTCTGACAGTGGTCAGTCATGTAAATCATGTCTTGTTACTGTATGTGGTCAGTTCTGTAGTTTGGACAAGTGGTCAGTTGTTGCTATCTATTGTCCAAACATTTCTCTACAGGGAATTGGGCCAGAAGTATCTAGGCCATTATAAACATGGCTTGGTAGAGAGAAACAACTAAAACTGTTATGAAAAACTGTCACTATAAAGTACTTTTAGGTCTTAGATTGTGGACATATGCCAATATTAATATTCAATGGTAAAATTTGTCTTGTCGATCCCAAAATGTAAGCAATCATTTTAATATGTAAAAGAAATAAGTTAATTTATTAAATATTACAACTGGTATGGTAACTGAAAACTTTTTTGTGCGACAGCAAAAGTGTACTGATAAATCCAGTTTAAACTTCACAAATGCTACATTTGTGAATGAAGAAATTTTTTTTTAATTACTGGGAATATAAATTTCTGATTTTTCATCTATCAGAAATCTTGCCTCACTGTTAATTATCTCTTCCCATTGGTGGTCATTTTAATATTTTCCTTCAAAGCCAAGATAACTAAACATTTAACAACTCCTCTATGGACACGTAAGTGTGAAGTGTTTCATGGTAAATGTTAATGTGGCTGGATTCCATATGTTTGCTTATGTATAACACATAAACTATAGTATTCAGTTTTTGCTGTTTCTGTTTGTTTACTTTTTTTCAATTTTTGGCCCCTTCAGAGATTTTATTACCCTGCATGTGAAGACATTTTACTTTTATCTTTGCAAATGCTGTCCTATCTTAACCATTTTTATGCTGTAGGGTTTAAACTTAAGATTTTCTTTAGAGGTAAGCCTTTTAGAATCTTGTTGCACCATTAGAGCTGTCAAAGAAAATTTATTGACTATGTTGCCACTCTTGACAACTCTGTTCACTTCTTTATTGATTCAAACTGAAGGTCACTTTGACCTGTCAAGTTGTACCTGCCACTTATGACACAAAGTAAATTGAAAGTTGACTGTAATTGCCTTTCGGATAATTGTTTTTATTTCATTGCTACTTTTAAAAGATTTTAGAAGTACAAAAGTAAGTTAAAGATGGCATCATTTTAAAAGTTAAGTGAAGAAGTACTGTGAATGAAATTAAATTAAATTGTTAAGCATTTTTCATTTATCTACATTATACACAAATTGTTATTGTTTGTTTGTTGGATTTATCGTCCCACCAACAGTATTTCAGTTATCTGGAGACAGTCAAATTGTTATTATTCTTGTACTCTAACACTTAGCCTGCTATTAAAATATTGACAAGACTTAAGCAAGTGATGTAGTTCTTGATCATCGAACTCCCTGCTTGGACATGTCTGACCTGTATCTACACGCTTTGTGGCCAAGTTTATTAATAAGTGTATTAACCATTACTTTTAATTTATTGTTATTAATATATAATATTAAAAAAAAAAAAAAAAAACAACTTTAGGATGGGTTTGTTTTTTATTACAAAATGTAGCATGACAAGTGCTAAATGCAGTATCACTCCATTGTTATTGAATACATCAATGTTTGGATAGTACCTGGTGCCCTGGATATACCTTGTGACACAGTATGCATGTGTGGAAATCTATATAATTGCACAGCTAGATCAACAAACCAACTACTGGTTATGATAAAAGCAAATTAAATACAGCATCTGCACAAATATTGACAATTTGCCATCATAATTCTATACCTAAAGTAATTTATGTTTGTTTGTTAGGTTTATCATCCCACCAACTGTATTTAAGTTATCTGGAGACGTCCACTTGATATTGTGCTGCATTTACTGCGTATAGCATGGCACAATCACCTGGCATAACACCACATCCAGTCACAATAACCTGACACTGGGACAACCAGTCATGGAACTACCCTTATTTTTGCTTGAGCATTACCAAGAGCTATACCACTACCATTTTTAATGTCTTTGGTATGTCGCAGCCCGGGATCTAACCCATGGACCTCCTGTACCTGGAGCCGACGCTCTACCTATTGCGCTACCAAGTCCGGTTAAAAAGTAATGTACTCAACCCCTCACTGCATGCGTTGGAGTCCAGGTTGGGATGAGAACTTCCATGTGTGGAGATTTTCCAGCTAATCTGCGGTGTGCTGGTGGTTCTACCCAGACATAGGTCTAGGGATCTGGTCTGACACCTAAACTTTTAATATAGCCTATAGCCTGCTACATTTGTTAAACTTCTCAGCTGACCTGCAGTGAGCCGGTGTTTCCACTCACACATATATCTTTAGTCTTTTTCCACCAGTAATTAGTTGGACATCGACAGCATGACGATAATTGTGTCAAGTGTGATATAACAAAAAACAATAACAAAAAATAACTGAAAATTCAAACTTGTTAGTTATTTGATTAAAGACTTCAGCAGGTCACAGACATATTGATACAAGACTGAGCTGGTTGATGTACAGCTAGATTTTTTCCCCTAATTTTAATCGAGTCAAACTAAGGTAAGCCAAGTGCACCAGGCTAAGATGGTTGACATATAGCTGATTACATGTAACACTGACAGCTAATAGATCAACATAGAGACCTTATTAATTGACAATTGATTGTGTGGGCCACCTAGCTGCAGTATACATTCATCAAGATCATGTACTTTATGTAACTGTCTTGTTACATAAACTGGCTAATGATCCATAGTCCATTTTGCTACAATGATCTTTCAGTCAAGTTACATACTGTAATTGATTACTTCTTAAATGTATAGCTATGTAAATAGTGAATATACACTGTATGGAGCCGCAGATATAACAAGGATTGATCAAGATAATGCACAGTTAGAGCCTGCATGTAAATATGCACATATTTAATTCGTTCTGTTAATGTGTTTTGTAAAAGCAATGAATGTGAATATTTGTGGGGGTGCCTGTGGCTATGTAGAAGAGTTGTGGACTTGTAACTCTACCATTTCTTATCATTTGGGTTTGAGTCCTGGTCAGTGTGATCTTCGAGTCCTGGTCAGTGTGATCTTCGAGTCCTGGTCAATGTGATTGATTTAATGTTGGAAAGTCTTCCAGCAGATCTGCAGTGCACCCATGGGTCTCTCTTCACCACAATAGCTGGATGTCACTATAACGACCTGTGTGGCTGTGATATATTGAGAAAAAAAAGAGAAAAAAAGATGTTTCTTATAAGTGTTTATACAATCCCTTGCTTGAATATAGTCAAAGTTTTTAACAAAAAAGAAAACAAGATTATTTCAGTTTAAATGACAGTCTTTTTTGCCAGTTTTTGGCTCAAGATAGAAGTCTTTAATATCCTGACTTTTATTATTGCAGAAAAATTTTACAATTCATTAACACATTTTTTTTTATTGACTTCCATGTGCAATGTTGATTTTATTTCTTTTCTCTCAAATAACTGTATTTCCGCAAATTACTATTGATGTATCTCATTTTAAAATGCATATTTCTAAGTCTTGCCATTAATGCACATACCACAAACTAACTCCGCAGATGCACATCCTGTCAGGCTTGTTTGTATACCAACTTGTAAAATATTTACTTAGCTGCAAGTCCATTAGGTGTAATTAAAAGTTAAACAAAGGGCTTAGGAAGGCTGCTAAGCTGTATTTGTTTCTAGATTACATTCACGCTTTGCTATGTTGTCAATTACAACATTGCTGGGCAGCCTCCATGGTTATAAACAAGGTCATCTTGCACCATTATGTTTGAGGTTCTTTAAATTACTTTATCACAAATGATTTAAAGCTTAGTCTTTCTTTACATACTTGTAAAGATCAAAGTAATTTGAGGTTTAAATAAAAGTATAAAAAATAAAAGGAACAAATACTTGATGAGTGGGTGGTGAAGTTTCAATATTTAATGAATATTCATTTGAATTGACATCCCAATGGGTCAATTATATATTAAAATAGGCTATTCTTTTCAGCTAGCTTATTCTCTCTTTGTGTTTGTTCTAACCAAACTGTAATTTAAAAAGTTTCTTTCACAAATAAAAAACAAGTTTTCAAAATAATTCAGCCCAATTGTAAGTGTTTTTTGTGTAATGAAAACCCATTAAAAAAATACAAATACATCAAAATAATATCAAACACATATTTCAGAGTGTGTCATGATAATGAATTTGAGACATCATTTTCCACTTTTGTAAATAGCAGTACACATTTATTTGAGAAACATATGATAAAACATGGCTTATCAGTCACAGAGAGGAAGTTCAACAAGATACTGTGTGTGTGGATACAGCCTTGGCTCAGTGATGGCCTGTCTGTCAGGCCTCTGGGTGGTAGGTACATCTGTGATAATGGTGGACACAATCTTATTAGTCAACCCACCAGCCAACACTGTCTTTTATTGTAAGATAGACAAAACCATTGCCATTTTAAATGTCAGTTCCTTGTCAGTACATCTTACGAATTCACCTTCACAGTTCCATTACACAATCCAGTTGGGTTTTTTTTCAAAGAATGAAGAAAAAGGTATTCTTACAGCAATATATAATTGATGGTGTAATCACTATTTATACATTTGTATTGTTCATTAAAGAACAGGCAGCCTTTCATGTGGTTCCGATCCTGGTCGGGGTGTGAAATACCACTGTGTGCCGGTGGTTCTACCCAGACATAATTCTGAGGTCTTCCTCCACCAACAATTAGCTTGGTGTTGATATAATAATGTCATTGTGATGTCACATAAAAAAGAAAAACACTTTAATTAACATTTTAAAATACTTTAATACCTAAAATATTGATATTTTATATTGATTAATATAACTTAATATTTAATACTTTCTCTGGTTGAATTTTTTTAATTTTTTGTGCAGAAAATCCATTTTTCTTTATTCCTTGGGCTGTTATATTGACATATATATTTGAATATTGTTGCAAAGTATTTTTATTAGCTTCTATAAATATGTCTAAGATGTGCATATTGGTCTCTTGTACTCATTTCATCTAATAAATCAAAGAAAAAATATTGTGCAAAACTTTATCATAACATGACAAAACTTCTTAACATTGATAGTTCTTGCTTTTAGTCTTTATCTTGCATAATTATGGGTCACACACTGCAGTAATCAGTTGATGATAATTGGTTTACCTCTTGGCCTGTCAGTAAACAATGCCATGTCACACATAATGAGGCGATACTGATGCAGGAGCAGGTCTCATTAACATACTAAGTAGATACAACGTAGTTAGTCAGGAGGCTGACTGTACCATTGGTCCGCTGTTGTAGCTGTCATCGCACTTGTTAGGAATCATGTCTGGACTATAGTATAATGATGTTTGGCTAGATTAATAAGGTAATAAAGGTCAGCACATTCTTTCTGGAGATTTTTCATGACACCAACCATAATACTGTGTGTCTAATGTCGACAAGAAGTACTGGTATCTTGAAAAAAAACAATACAATGTTGGTTAGGTAAGGCCTTACTCAATATAATGTAATTGTCATTTTTTTCTCCATAAAAATCAGCTTTTAAGGTCCAAGACATCAATTAATTGTACATTTTTGACACAAATCACCTGCTCCATTTTGCACCTTGTAATTCTAAAGCTTTTCACTTAATGGACAGTAAAATGATCATTGATGTTTTCTGCACCATTCACTCCAATACTGTAGGGAAGTAGTTTGGATTTTTTACGACTTTAATAACCACCTTTTAAAAAAAGTTGTGACCATCAGGGGACCTTTAAAAGGAAAAATACAGTATATGGTGTTACCTGGAATTTCTAACAATATGAATTAATCGATCTTATATTTATTTAGGCCGACCTTGTATTAGTATTTGTTAAGTAGGTCAATAGTAAAGTAAGTTATGTTGCAAAAACCTGCAATTAAGGACATTTGTAAATGGTCTTGTAACAGATAATGGTACAAAAGGATTAAAATTTCACTTGGCAGTTGTTTTAGATTTGTTTCAGGCTCAAGCTTTAACTATCTTCAGCCAGTCATTGAGCTGGTTCCAGATATATTACATGTATGTAAAGACTCCAATGTAATTGATAAAACGTTGCATTTTTTATATAGCTTGCATTGCTTTTTTTTTCCAAATGGAATTGTAACTTCTCAGCCCCACATCGCCTGGGTTTGAGTCTCAATTCGGGTGAGAACTTTCCAGTTAACCTGCGGTGCATCGGTGATTTGAACCAGACGTTAGTCTGGAGTCATCGTCCTCCAGTAGTTAGCTGGATGTTCCAATATAACCATTATTGTGTCAGTGCGAAGTAAGAAAAAAAAGTACTTAAACAAATCCTAGTTTTTGTTTTGTTAAATTCTGATACCCAATCATTAGGAATTATAAAAGAGTACATGGCAACAAAATAGCAATGGACGTCTTTTTTATTAAACCCTATCAACGCTACTGAAGTAATTTAACGACTCTTTCCAGAGCTTTCGTCAGGAATTGGAACAAACTTCTTTGTTACCCAGCATCTTGTGTTCTAGTTTGGCCTTATCTATGATTATCTTCACACACCGGCTGTCAGGCTCTTGTTTGATTATAAAATTAGGCCAAGATAAGATTTGGTTGTTTCTACTGTCTGCTTAATACTGTTTATGTGTCATGATTGTGGGCATTTATATAATAGTCTAATATGAATTATATAAAAAACTGAGAAAGTTTAATGTAAATATCTTTGTGAATATGATGACGCCAAGTGTTTAATAACTTAAATCGTAAATATACAAAGTAGCGAGTGATTGGAGTGGAATGGCTAGAATATTAAACAGTTTTTGCAAAAGAAGATAAAATGGCTGGTATTATGATTAATTACTTATGGACCAATTTATATTGAAAGCTTAGTTGCAAATGACATAAGAATGTGTTTGTTAAGATATCTTTAGATTTATAGGAAGGAATAGTAATTGTTATTACTGTAATTGCGTATTGACTATTTTGAGTTTATCACAAAAACATAAAGCCAGTAGATACATGTAATATTTTGACTTTATCACAAGAACATAAAGCCAGTGGATAATATTTTGAGTTTATCACCAGAACATAAAGCCTGTGGATAATATTTTGAGTTTATCACAAGAACATAAAGCCAGTTGATAAAATTTTGAGTTTATCACAAGAACTTAAAGCCAATGTATAATATTTTGAGTTTATCACAAGAACATAAAGCCAGTGGATAAAATTTTGAGTTTATCACAAGAAGTTAAAGCCAATGTATAATATTTTGAGTTTATCTCAAGAACATACAGCCAATGTAAAATATTTTGAGTTTACCACAAGAACTTAAAGCCAGTGTATAATATTTTGAGTTTATCACAAGAATTTACAGCCTGTGTATAATATTGGAAATAAAGGGAACTAATTTTTAACTTGCTAACGCTGAAGCAGACATAAGGGTAGTTCTGAGACTGGTTAGCCCAATGTCAGGATATTGTGACTGGGTGTTGTATCATGCCAGGTGTTCACGGCATGCTATACACAGTGAAGGGAGCACTATATCTGCTTCAAGTGGACACTATCTCCAGATAACTGTAATACTGTTGGTGGGACGATAAATCCAACAAACAAATATATAAAACAAACAAAGCGCTATTTGCTTAAGCCTGATCAATCTGTGCTCAGAAGGATGAGAGTTAGATCAGCCGCAACATTTGAACCTTTACTGTTTACATGGCTTATCTCTCCTGTATCTGTACCAGGCTCTCATCTAACTTTGATGCTATCCCTCAACATCCGGTATCTCAGTTCATTTTATAACGGTGTGAGATACTGTTAGCTAATTTAATAACAGTGTGAGACCAAACCATACCTGGTTTTCTATTGAGGGTAGACTGTAACAGTTTAATTTGTTTTTTTAAACAAGGTTTTTTACTAAGACAAGGGAATTGCTGTTACAGATGAGTAACCCTTTATGTTTAATTCATATTTATGATATATTTTTAAACCATACATTTTTAAGCATCTCAGCTCCTGAAGTTAGTAGATTCAATTCTCATGGAAAGGTAAATAAGAAAAGGTCCACAGATATTTAAATTTTATCTACCTGTAGACAAAGGCAAACCAGGTAAATGTAAATGTGACAAAAACACAGAGACGAGACATAACGCACTAAAAGAAAAACCATCAGTTACCGCCTTGGAACGGTCAGTCGGCAAAAGGGCCAACTGGGATGCTTAAACCTGGTTTGTGGAGCGCTCCAACCTCGTACTTCCTGAAGGTTTTTCTGTCAAACAAACAGTGTAAATAAAAATATCCTGTCATGGAAGTCATACATATAGATTGGTAATACAAAGAAGCTGCCATAGCTATATTTAAAGACATTATTTACTGTGTTTCAAAGTAATCTGTACAATTGAGGTCACTGACACAAACAAAACCCCATTGGTTTAATTTTATAAGATTGTGCATTTAAATGTTTGTGCTTCTATAAATTATTGAACTAAACGGCACCAGCTCTTTGTTTTCTTTATCCGAAACTCATTTAACACAGGAATTAAAACATGAAAACAAGGCATCAACATTTTCAAAAGTGAAGTTGTAATAAAACTATTTCACAAACACAGAGGTTGCTGGCTTTGTGGCTGCTGATTTATTTTCAGGTATCCTTACATAAAAGCATTCAAGCAACATCTGCCTGTAAAAAGTCCTGTGATTGATTGAATCTGTCACTGTCCAGCCAGTTATCAGCTGCACCTTTGATAGGGTGATGCTTGTAATGGGATCCCAATATTCATAGGAAAAAATGGCATGTCTTGTAAAACTGCTGTGACATGTTTAACACTGACATCAAATCCTTGCCATCTTTATTGATTGTATTACAAATAAACTATGAACATGTCTTGTTATGGTCCAATTAACTGAACCCATATAAAACACATTTGTCGCAAGTTACAATATTTTGTACTTTGCAAGTTCCAGTGCATTATGTTTTAAAAATATTCACCGTTTGCTGTTGTTTTTAGCATTTAAGTGGTAAATTGAAACATATTTAACTTAGTTTTGTTAATTTTATGTGTGTATTGTTTTTTTATTGATTAATATGTCTAATATTTATTTTCTTTTCATCACCTATAGTCAGTGGAAGGTATTTTTTTTATAAACTAATTATTTACCAGTTCTTATTATTTATGTAATAAACGGAATTATTATTATCATTATTATTATTATTATTATTGTTATTGTTGTTGTTGTTATTATTATCACCATTATTATTATTATTATTTTGGTTTGCAGTATTTTTCTAATGATTATCTTTTTAATTTAAAAATGTTTTAATAATGTAGCAACTCACAATATGTTGTGGTACGACTGACTTCCTTGCTATCTGAAGGTTATCCCTATGCTTATGTGAAACTATATGCATGTAAAACATGCCTGAATAAACAGAGACATACATACACCAGTTGACTCATCTCAGGCTGCAGTTTATGGTCTAAATATCACAATATTTAGACAGTATCTAGCCCTCCTTGATAGAGTTTTTTTTATACCCAGCTGATAATAAATCTATTTTTTAGGCTGTGTGTGTATGGTATAGTTGATGGTAGGTACACATGGATAGGCAGGTGTTTAAGGCAAGCAGAATATCAGGGATGCCCATGGCTGAGCATGGTTCAGCCCCTCACCACCTAGATTTGAGTCCTGGTCGGGTAAAAACTTTCATGTAGGGAGGTCTTCCAACTGACCTGTGGTGTGCAGAAGGTTCTACTCAGACATAAATCTGGGCTCTCTTCCACAAATAATTAGCTGAACATTGCAAATATGATCATAATTGTGTGGATGCAATGTTAAAAACCCCTCAAAATACAAAACCAGAATCTCTTTATACATGATAAAAATATAAATTGATTAATAAGATAATTGTCAGAAACAATGTTGGTAGCAAATGAGAGCTGCACTGATGCAAGCTATGAAACATGCTGAAATGCTGAAATGATGCTCCTTCTAAACTGGTGTTTCCAAAAATTTAAACTGATCATTATTTACTTATAGTTTATGTAATAAATCTAATGGATCCTTATTTGATTGCAAATGACCTAGTACATTTGTTGTGTATTTAGTTTCATCCTTGGAATGTAAATTAATATGATGTAGTAATGCTAATTCGTCGCACTGGCCCAGCCTCTCACTGTAAGGGTTCGAGTCACAGTGGAGGCAAAGAACTAAGTACGGGTAGTTCTTTCCGCTGACTTGCAGTGTGCCAGTGATTCTAGGTAGACACTTTTCCGGGTTTTTCTATGTCAAATATCTGGACATCACGATAACAACCATAATTATGATGCTATAATGTATTTATAACACAAACAACAAATTAAGCTTTGAAAGTTATCGTAACTTATTTATTTAGTAAAGAACTAATTCATTTAGTATTGTTTAACATACCTTGTATTGATGTGTACATTCTGGTGCCTTGTTTATTTTACTGGTGATTACTATCATACTGTACCTTGGTATAACACATGCCTGCCTAGCATGAACACACACATCTAGATATAATCTGCACCCACTTGGCACTGAATGCTGATTGTACTAACACCATGATAAAGGCAACACCTGATTTGGAATCTAAAGATCTATGGGCAAACATTGGCTTTGATGTTAGCCTACAGTGTGGATTCAGGGGTCTGATTCAGCATGCATATATCAAATAAGATTAATGAACTAGTACTTTTAGATAAACAAATCAGAATGAGAACAGTCTGTTGGGTTGTTGTTGTTGTTTTTCAGTGTTTTAATTGGGAAGATTTATGATGTTTTTATGAAACCTGTAACCACATATGTACCTGAAATACATGAAATATAATTTGATGTTTGTCTTTTAATGCAGAGACAATGTCATTGAAGAGTTATTATCATTGTAATGTAATGGCTATTTTATCAACATCTGATTTATTATTGTATTTTCAGATTTAGCTTATGGTACTTGTCTTGCCGACTCGAAATAAATGTTATCCTAACCTAACCTATCCTATTGGCAGGTCACCTATATGTTAAGTACAGTATTTTTCATGCATTAACTAGTAGAACCCTTTACTAAGCAGTCACTTGCTTACTTACTTCCCAATCAGAGCAAGGGCTTTTTACAGGAGGACATCTGTCTCATATGCTGTGCACCAGTCGTTCTTCCCAGAAATTTGGTTTGGGGTCTTCCTTCATCAAGGACAAAATGAATATCATTAATTTGTGTCTGTTGTATATCTCAAATGTCTCAAAAACATAAAAGTAATATAGTAACATCATAGTTTTTATTTATATTTCCAGATTGCCAGTTCACGTGCCATCACAAGTGTCTGTCATTGATTCAGCTAGACTGCAAGTCTGTGTCACATGACTCTCCAGATGAGGGTATGGGTGACGCCCCACAGTCAGATCTCAGCCCTGCCCACCAGTCATCCGAAATATCCTCCTCCGAACCGGCCACGGTAAGAACTGTAGTGACTGGAAAAGGCCACGATGTTGATTTCTTTGTTGCTTCTTTGGTTATTAAATGACTTTGAGGTATCTGCAGAATATTTAAGCATACAATCTTACCCTTGTAAAATCAGAGCTTGACTGTTAGAAGAAATAAAGTTCACTATTTTATAACTGTTAAGAGCATGATTGTGCCTTTAAAACTCCAGGATATTTCAATGCTCATTTCCTTGGTAAGTTTAGACTATTTGCATTCGGAGCAGTTGTAATTTTAATTTTTTATAATATCTGTATCCCCTTTTCTTTCATTAAGGTTCTGGACCTGTAACTAACTTCGGTAAACATCGGCACTCGGTATGATCCGGTTTTATTTGAATAGCATTCGTCGTAAAGTTTCGTATTTGCTATTTTTAGTAGTTTTTCACCACGTGATATGGATTTTCCATGACGTCATTGGGTTACCCATTTCTCAAAAATGAGGGAACCGGGAGCTCGACAGCGTGATCGTCGAGGGCGATATTGTAAAAATAGTGGTTTACCGACAACAAAGTCATGTAAAATTAAAGTGGATCATAACTATTGTGTGGGTTTCCTGTGTACAGGTGAAAAATGCACTGTTTCATCTTGTGTTTGCGATTTAAATTTTCCTTCGCATGCTAACTGCGAGAGTAAGCGACATGGTTTGACGCTCGCTCACCTTTATCTGATATTTTCTCCGGATGGCCAGGATGGACTTTTAAATGTGTTCAGGGGTCAAACTTGTGAGGGACAACCAAGTGTCACTAATACCAAAAGAGTGCTTGACTCAGTTATTCCTAAACTGTCGGATTTTTTTACGAAAACCGTGTAAAGTGGTTAATTTCAAATATTTCCCTCCAGCCAGCCAAAATCAGTAAAGAGAAGGTTTTCATGTAATAATGCAGAGTTTTACATACATATTTCCATCTCTAATACCAACTTTAGGTGATTTTTTGTATAAAGGAGTATAATTTGTAATTGACCATTTTGACGTTATTTTTCGCTATAAATTCTATTGCAGTTTCATTAAAGTAACTTTTACAAATTCTTATAAATTTTATTAGGAACGGTAAAATGCCTTTAAAATCTCATATTATGGGCAGTTCATATTGCAGAAAATTTTAAAACTAGTTGTATGTGTCTAACTAGCTTCAAACTTGAGATATTTGCTTTTATAGATAGAGTAAATTTTTAAACACCCCCCAAAAATTCCGATTTTTGCTCGGGGGGTACATGTATGCAAAGTTCTGTAAATTTTATTAGGAACGGTAAAATGCTTTTAAAATCTCATATTATGGGCAGTTCATATTGCAGAAAATTTTAAAACTAGTTGTATGTGTCTAACTAGCTTCAAACTTAAGATATTTGCTTTTATAGATAGAGTAAATTTTTAAACACACCCAAAAAACTCGGATTTTTGCACGGGGGTACATGTATGCAAAGTTCTGTATTTTGATAAGTATTTGTCCAAAGTGTGATCTTATTGTTCTGATTTATCATGACATGATTGTGTAACAGGAAAATTGGTTCAAATTTGAATATAGAACAGTAGAATTTGAAAAAATGGTACTTTTTCGTTTTTTGTTCCGGCACAATTCACGGTGTTTTTGAAAATCAAGGGTCACTTTATAAAAATGTACATAACTTGAGTTACAAACGGTAAACTTCCTTAAAAATTCACTGTAAGATGTGTTTTATAGTACAGATTAAAGAAACAGTATCGTTATAAGGATTGTGGAAGGTCACCATTACAGGTCCAGAACCTTAAAGGATTTTTGAAAGCATTTGAAAATATTGTTAAAAATATATTGACCTCCTTAAATATGTGAAAACTTCGGATATAAGCCCCAACACTCGCCTGCAGGTGCTTGTTAAACAAGGGATGGCAGCCCTAAATCTATATACAGTTAGTATGGTTTGTTCACAAGGCTATGTCTATTTGGATGTCCTTTTGAAGCCTTGCTGATTAACATACTCTTCAAGATCTAGACATCTTCAAGCAGAAACCATTGATGCAGTAAATGTTAAAAGGGAAATTTTAAGTGGCATCTTAAAAAAATGTGAAATTAAATGATATTTAGATCATTAAAGGCTCAGGAAAGTTAAGAGTTATGTGTAGGTAAGTATACATGATGTTTCAAAAAGCTTTCTCATCACTTACCTGATGTTGCATTAAAATTGATATTCACTAAAAAAATTGGAATACTTAAACACTATCACAAACCCATTTTAAAAGGGCAGATAACCTTGAAACTAATTTTGGCAGAGTAACTCCATCTGTAGACAGCTCTTGCTTTCTGTCTGTGGCACAGATTTCTTTTTGCCCAAGACAAAATTAAAAAGTGAAATATATTTAAATTGCAGAAACTTGCCTATTTAACTTTTTGCTTTATTAAACTGACCATTGAAATTCTTTGAAACATCAGGAATCTTATGAGTGACCAATGAAATCCCTTGACACATTTGTGTTCTGGTTTCCAGGAGAAGGATGAAACAGATTCAGGGTACCGGTCGGGGACTATTCCTGATGAGAAGTTGCCATATAGACCAAGTCAAGCAACGCTCAATAGAGAGGAACTCAAGAAGAAGATCTCTGAATACAACAGGGTGATGCCAGGGGCCAATTTTGCAGTGGTGAGACATGTTTGGTCATTCAAATTGCTTGACTCCAATGTTATACTAATCATAAATCTCATTTCAAGTACCTTTATTTACCAGTGAGAATGTGAATAATTAGACACAGGTCTTTTTTATAATTGAATCATCTTCATATTGTGAAGAATTTTTAGTCAAAACAAACTAATGTTTTTCAAAATCTTAATCATATTAACTCTTGCTATTCACATTTTTAGAAGGTTTAGGCAAAAAGTGTAGGTCCCATATCAGCCAGCTCCCTGCTGGGAACTGTCTGATTAGGATCTACACTATTTGCTACTCAGTCTGTTTATAAGTATAACAACCCTGACTTTTATAATTAATATGAAAGGAAAAACAACCTAAGAATTTAGCATGGGTTTTTAACTAAATGTAGCAAGCTAAGGGTTAAAGAAGCATGACATATAGAAGAACAATATGAAATGATTTATTTACTTTGTCATCTTCTGTAAGTGGAAATAAATTCAAACCTCATTATCTTAACTGCTTTAAACAATATGGCTGTTCGAATAATAATTGTTTCTTTTTTTTTTTCACAAAAAGAAGATCTGTAAATTCAGAATTACATCTGTCTAAAAAAACCAAACGACAATGTTTCTTCTTGCTATTTACTCAGAAAGAGGAGGAGCTTCACAAAGAAGAACAAGCATTCCAAGGATTCATCAAGGTGACACTGAACCTGGTTCGACCAATCAGTATGTCGCTGGGGGCACGGCCACCATCTATTTACGAGGTGTTGACCCATGAACACATAGTGGAGCAGAACACGCAACATATCTCATTCTACATGCCCCGCGACACTGTACGCTCCATACATGCTCAGAGGTAAGAATAAATGGTTAAAACTAAATAATATAATAATTTAGACTTACCCTATGGACCATTTTATCAAATGTTATAGAACTGCTTTAGTATTGTTGTGGTGGTTTTTTTCATGTTTTTTTCTTGTTTTTGTTTTTGTTTTTATCAGTATCACTGAAAATAATTATGGTCATAATAGCAATGTCCAGCCATTTTGGTGGTGTGAGATCCCAGACACATGTCTTGGTAGAACCACCAGCGTACCACTTGTCAAAAGACCTTCCCACATTTAGTCCTTCGCCCTGAATGGAACTCGATCCCACACATCGAAAGACTACTATATTATCTTAAAGCATCTTTGTCACAATTGGTTAAATTTTCCATTTTTTTATAATTTTTGTTAAAAAAAAGTATAGAACATTGTTTTATAATGAATGATGGATTAAATTTTCATCTCTGAAAACAACCTTGTATGCAAATATGCACTGCATAATGCTTTACTTCCAAAAATAGGGTTGCCTTTAGATTTGGAGAATCAAAATCGCAATTATTTTCAGTTATTTTCTGCTTTTTTAAGCTTAACCACCAAGTGTATGCCTGAACGGCATATGCAGGAATATACATCATGTTTATATGTCAGTAAATAAATACATACTGACTTCGGCTTTACACTGTGCATAATTGGGAGCAAGTCAGTTTAAATTTGCTTCAATGAAAGAGCTAGTGCTATGACTTTGCCTAAAATCATTCATAAAATAAGAAGGTTAATGATCAAATTGTCTTAAAAATTGTAAAAATATGGTTTTATTGGTAATACAGACTTTTAATAATTAAATGCCCTTGTCCTGGCATAGATGTTAGACTGTGGACCCTTGATGTGGGAGGCGAGAGATTCAAAGCTTGACAAAGATATGCTTGAAGGTGGTATCTGACAGTTTGCCTACATCAAATACATATAACAATATTGTACCACTACTTTTGGGACTTTGGGTATAATAAATCCAAACTTTAGTCTTAATAAATACAATTTTTGAATGCTAACTGAATTGTTAGACAAAATAAGCGTGAAAAATTCACTTTGCATGTGTATTTTTTCCAACTGTAAACAACTCGATAGTGGTCTCTGCTAAAAATATTTATTGACGTCAGAGTGGATTCTCCAGATGACTATTTAATGGGATCTTAAAAGTAAGTGGTCACATGGTTTTCTATTCTAAAAATAGCTATCTCTGCAGCATGGCTCAGATAGGAAATATCTGTTTGCAATGACGAGTGGTGATTTATGCCTGACTGCTTGCACAGATCTAGGACATCATTGAACAGCATTTTGTTGTACTTTTTCAGGTAACAATGACTTATTTCGTATTTGAGAAAATAAATTTTGGTCCAAACTGTCGGATCCCACCTTTAAATCATTGAAAAAGGTACTGGTTTAGTCTGCTATGACTGATTGCCAACTGGTGCCAAATAATGTTAGTCTGGTTTAATCCCCTCTCAACCAGAGGCAAGGACAGCTATGGCAGGGTTACATTTTAATTGGCATGCATGACATTTACACATAAAAGATATGCAGATATCCCGTTTTGAGTTTGGAGTAAAGTTACCTTTAAAATACATTGTTGAATGTAGGCCATTGTGTCATTCAATGCAAATGTATGTCGGTTAGTGTGCATCTGTCTAGTTTATGCCTGCAATGACATAGGTAAACTGATTTTGTCTTGTTTTTTATACCCAAGTATATATATATATATAACTTATATACTTAAATTATTCAATGTGTCGTTCTGACATAGTTTTAGGTTCACTGATGTATCAGACTACTGTATATATTAACTTTTTTTTTTCTTTCTTTTTATTTATAAGCCATACAATATGCCGGTGTAAAAATGATGTAGCATTGGAGATTCAACTAAAAAAAGTGCAGATATGATCTGACAGCTTCCAGTTAAAGCTGTCTTATTAGGTTATGCACTTGTTTACCATAGCTTAATCAATTCAAGTTTAACAGGCCCAGGGTTATTGAAAAAGAAAGATAGAGATGACATGGTTAAGATAGTTTTATTGTTATATACATCCTTTTCCATGTCTCTACATGCAGATAATAATGTTAATGTTTATTGAAAGTTTTTTTTTGACTAAATCACAGTTTCCTTCTTTATACTTTTGGAGTAAATGGTTATTTAATGGTGTTTACTGCTGGACAGTAAAATTCTAAGAAGTGTTCTTTACAGGTGGCAGTGAAGTAAGAGTCACTGACCTCTGAGCTCATCACCACATGGGTTCAGTTCCCATTCAGGGTGAGAACTTTCATGTTGGAAGATCTTCCAGCTGGCCTGCAGTGTGCCGGTGGTTCTACCCAGAAATTTTGCTGAGGTCTTGCTCAACCAATACTGGCAATTAACTGGACATCACTTTTATAACCATTTGTGTTGGTGTGATGTAAAAAAAAATCACTGCAAAGATAATTGCATGATTCAGATTATTTTATTTTCTTTCTCAGGGCTATTTCTGTGCCATTGAACTAGCAAAAATTAATCAGATTAATGCAGAAAGTATAGGTCCAGATCAAACAGCCCTCCCTTGGAGCCATGCTTATTGCTAAGTCTCTCAAAATATGCCTTCTTACTTTGGCCTGCAGTTGTTAGCAAAAAACCTCGATTTTAAATTGTTTAGAAATAAATCTTGCACAAGGGGTAAAACAACACAATTTTGCACTTAATAAGACACTTTGTTAGCTGACAGCTGTCATACGACCTGTTAATGACCCTTCAATTACGACCTGAAATGACAAATTAATGAACATTGTTAGCATACATATCTAGAGTAACTGACTCGCTTAAGCACCTAGTACTTCCTTGTGTTGTCAATGTTTTCATTACCTTAGGGGACAGGATTCATCTTTCCTATGTATTACACTTTCTCTGTTACCTTGTCATGTGTTTTTGATGATTTGTATTTTCATTCAGTAATGCTACAATAACCTCTGTATGAAAGTGGCGAAGTTAGAGCTACTGACTTGTAACCCAACAGTCCCTCGCCTTTTTGATTCAAATTAAGGTCATGGTAAGGACTTTTAAGTTTGAGGAAGTCCTCCAACTAACCTTAATTGGTACACCAGTGGTTCTAAAAAGAATTTTTTTACAGGAACTCTTTTCTTACCAGTAGATGCATTGCACCAGTATGACAAAATATGTTGGCAGTAAGGTTTCTTTTTGATCTTGCATGAAGAAAACTTTGAAGGCATTATAATGTTTTAAATAGTATTGGCCTTTTTAATGAAAAGGAAACAATGGGAAGTGGTTTATTTAAAATGAAAAACAAAGTTGCACTAGCAATTTTCATTTCAACCAAAACAAAACATTTATATGTTTAATGCCTTTGCAAAGAAAAACCTACTCATAAATGAAAGTACCAGTTGTAAAATATTTTGATACAAACTGACATAGTGTAAAATGTATACATTTTCAAATCAGAACAAGTCTTCTTACGTCATCTGAGAATATATCAGAAGTAGGACTTACCTAACAGGTTAGATGGCAGATTGGCATTAAGATTTTATCAATAAATCAGAACTATCCATTATAGGAGGAAGTAGATACCTATCAGGTGTGTATAGATGGAAAATGTCATTGACATAGTTGTATCAGGAGGTTTGTGTGTAATCATACAGGCATTAGGTGTCAGGCAATGTCAGTTAAATATAGAGATGATGGGAGTTGTGATAGGTGGAAGAATGATGGAGGAAAGTGGGAGGAGAAAATTAGATTAAGAGAGTAAAGAAAAATGGAAGATAGAAAAAATGGAGAAAAGAAAGATTGAAGTTTAGAAGAGAATTGCGGATTAATCAAAACGGTGGGAGAGAGAGTGGAAAGAAAGGTGGGCAAGAAAGTGAAAGATATTAAGGGTATTAAATAATATTGCAACAAGCATAAATGTATTTAAGGGTCAGAGGAAACAGGGTATGGACAAAAGGGAAATTGTACTTCTGTAGGCAAAAGGGAGAAAAAGTGTGAAGTTCGGAGAGACTAGAAACACAAGAATACTTTTTTGTTTGAAAGGCAATACTTAGGCATTGTATGAGTAATGTATGAGAATAAAACAAAGACACTTTGAAATCGCATGTTCACATATGTTATTTAATGTAAGCAAACAATTTCCACCTGGTGGGTAACAAAACATTACACTGACATCTTTCAGACAAGATACCTGCATCTTGCTGAGAGCGGGTGACAGAAATGGCATCAAATGACTGAAAAATTACTGAAACTGGTGGCTTTGTGACATCTGAGTCCCAGTGATTCATTTTTTTAACCATCCTGGTCTGCATCTGTTTTCATTCTTTCAACCAAGATGTGATACCTGATTCAGGCTCAATAGTCCTTCATTTATTGTTAAGTAAAAAGGTTTTGCAGAGACTAGTCTCTTGATGATTTGAATCAAAATTTCTCACTTTTATTTTCCAATTTTTAAAATTTTACTTTCCATCAACAGTTAAATTTCCTAAAGGGTTCGACACCAACTTATTTTGGATGCTGGTCCACAGGACCTGTTCGCTTAAAAAATGTAACAAACTTTTAAGATAATGTAATAAATCATTATTTTATTTTATTCTTTTGGTATTTTTCGTTGCATAAAAATGTTAGCATCACATTTTAAACCTCTTTTTACGAAGTATGCAGAGGCCTGCAGAATAAAGATGTTCTCTTTTAAGCATCTTAGGAACCTGGAATAAATGTTGTTTATTTTGTTGCGGTTTGTCGAAAAAAACAAGTTGTCAGCTATTTCAATGAAAATTTAATGTGGACTCATGGATTTTACTGGTGCAACAGACAAGCCAGCTTCCAGGTTTCACTGGTCCAGTCTTAAAATCAACTGGTCTCGGACCGTCGGACCAGCAGTTAGTGTCAAATCCTGTCCTACATCTTCGCTTTAGTTACTGATGATTCTTTCAGATTTGTGGGGTAAAATATTTCACTAGTGTTATTTTGTGTACAGATGAATGGCTTAACTAGTATGTTGATTATCAAACTACTTGTCAACAGTTCTCATTCATTAAGCAGACAGAAACATTGTTGTATGTACGAGCAATGATTTTCACTGTACTTACATGATGTTGAAATTGGCATGGTAGCCAGTCAGAAGAGCATCTGTTTCAGGTACAAGGAGGCCACTGGGTCGATGTCGATCATATCTAAACTGTTAAAAATGGTATGATCCCTTCATAATGCTTAAGCAAATATAAGGGTAGTTCCACATCTGGGTGGCCCAGGTGTCAGGATAATGCGACTGGATGTGGTATCATGCCAGTTGCCATGGCATGCTATACATATTGAAGGCAGCACTATATCTGCTTCAAGTGGACACTGTCTCCAAATTACTGAAATGCTGTTAATGGGATGATAAAACTAGGAAACAAGCAAACACATTATGCTGAATTAAGGGGTGAATTTATTGGCCTGCATATTATTTAGAATGGGACACGTGAAATAAAAAATAGAGTCTGGTATCATATAACTAAAAAATAATTGGCGGAAAGTTTGGCAAGCTCTCAGATTTATTTTATAGTTATTTATATGTATATTATTATTTGGGGATTCTTTTGAAAATAAAATGACACCTGCAACTTAATTATTTTTATGAAAGGTTTTGAGGATGGTTGAAAGATGGCAATAGTAGATAAACTTTGAAATTGTGTTTTTTCTCTCCAGTTTGCACAAGTCTCTTTTGTAGGCTATGAGTAATTTTAATTACCTTTAGCTTGCTACATTTTTAATAACATGTCCTAATTCTTAGTTTTATTCTCATATCTACAGAATAGGCAGCAATGTTTTCATGAGGTCTTCCTCCAACAAAAGCTGGATTCTGCTATAATGATCACAACTGGTTGCTGCAATGTATTTTATAAACATAAACAGCAAAAGTTTTTTTCCCACATCCACAGAATAGTCAGCAAACATTTTCTTCCCACATCCACAGAATAGTCAGCAAACATTTTCTTCCCACATCTACAGAATAGTCAGCAAACATTTTCTTCCCACATCCACAGAATAGGCAGCAAACGTTTTGTTTCCACATCCACAGAATAGTCAGCAAACATTTTCTTCCCACATCCACAGAATAGTCAGCAAAAGTTTTGTTCCCACATCCACAGAATAGGTGGCAAACATTTTCTTCCCACATCTACAGAATAGGCAGCAAACATTTTCTTCCCACATCTACAGAATAGGCAGCAACTTAGTGATAATGCTGATCAAACAACTTCCAGCAGGGCCAGACTGATCTGGATCTGCACTGAGTTTTATTACTCCTGCTCAGCAAGCTTAAGATTTTAGTGATGATTTTAGTTGCCATAGAAGGTTTTGCAGTGACACCTTGTTAGTGGTTTGTCCTTCTCCCTTCAATAATAACAATATTTTAATGATACAGTACATAAAATTATTTGAAACAAATGTTTGTATATTTACTATATTACAAAACATGTAGTGTTGAGAGTGTTGATGTTATTTTCTTATCAATATACCCTTAATAAAAAGGAATAATACTATGAACACATGGCACTTTTCAATGACATTTTGGTATCTTTCCAACAAAATCTTAATTTGTTTTACTGTTTATTGTTCTGATTTTTGCATTTTTTTCACAAAATAATGCATTGTCACACACTGTAAATAGAAAGGATGGTGGTGTGACTTACATTAAATGACAAGAGACCAGAAAGGTGATATTTAACTTTCTCAGCCATCCATCCATCCATCAGCGTGACAATTCCAATTACTTTTGACACCATTTGAAATCTGAACATAGATTAAAGGAGGAGACAGAAATCAAATCAGCATGCAGTCTCATGGATCAGTTAATGAGAAAATAAATCTCTCCCTAATTATCCTCCAGGGAATGTGTTCCAAATGTGGTCAGATCAACCTTCAAACATTTTAATCAAGCCTCTCCTATGGTAGGGCTATGCTTGATTTGTTACCATCTGAAATATTTGGTAATCATGAAGTGGTAATAGATGTACAATGACAAGATACATACTTAATTGTCATAAATGTGTTTTACAGTACTTGCTTTATTTTTTCTGTGAATTATGATTATTAATCTTTCGAGCATGTAAAATTATAATCATATGGATAATGTTATTAATCTTTTGAAGTTCTTCTGCTCTAATTAACAGGCTATACAGCAAACATTACAGTACCCTGGATATTTTAGTAATTAAAGAAGAGGTGTTTGAGTGTGTTGTTAGTGATTACTTTAGATTGTGATTCATGTGAGGTTCTAAGTATTTAACTAAATGGGCTGTTTCTAGGGTGATTTATGTCTTAATTCTTTCTCCAAATCAGTAAAGTATAACCTTCAACTTGGTAATGTTTTTTTTTTCTCCTAATAAGGTCAGTCAAATACTTAACAGTAAAATTTGGTTAAATGCAAAGTCAATGTTATTGGTTCTCATTGCAATAGTGATGTAATTTAGATGTAACTAGCTCCTAACCTGCTTTGCCCAAATTGGTCCGGCCTAGGTAAATCAAGTGTAGATCCAGATCAACGAGATCTTGTTGGATGTTGTCTTATCTGCACTGTTTGCTGCGCTAGCAATAAGTCTTATAACCTTTGCTTGTAGTTGTTAATAAATAACTTAGGATTTAGTATCGATTATAAGGAAATGTAGCATGATTGGGTTTAATGAATGCCAGATTGAAGTGTTTTGTGGTGATTGAGCTGAAAGTCATTCTATTTGTGGGCTTAATTAATTAGATGGTTTATTTACCTAGTTAACTTATAGGCTTGTATTTATAGGGCTTGGGCAGAAAGTGTTGATGCAGATCACACTGCTGGAAGGTGTCTAACCCAGAATATACACATATTGTAGTTTAATTTCTTAGAAATAAATCTTTTGTTATTTATATGTTTTAAGCAAATAATGAAGATTGTGTATTGCTAATATATACAGAGATGTAGCAATGTAACAGTTCACAAGTCTTCAAGTAGATGTGCTATTTTTTATCCATTGAGCACTTTTGTTGTTCTTGATGGACAATTTAAGACATTTTAGAATTGAAATTAGTTCAATTATTTCCTTTGAAAATTTACAAAGCATTCAAATAGTTGGAAAATGGGTAAATTGTTACAGTATTTTTAAAAACACTGTCAATCTACTTAAATTGACATGGGAATCTGGACTTGATACAATGTTTTGAAAATAATTATTAGTAATGATGATTTTTTTTTATTGAAAATTATTCAGTGGTGAAGTTCTGATACATTACCAAACATTAAGTTTTGCTGACTAGTTAAGTATAATTATGATGATTTTAATATTATTCAATTTGACAAAACCTAAGCTTTATAATTACTCATCTCTTGTTGAACAGTAAATAGAAGCTCTTAAATTTCACCCATTCAATTCAAAGAAAAAGAAAGACGTGTTCCTTCCCACTAAAACAAGTGGTTGTTGTTTTTTTCTCCACCATTCAGCTATTTCTTCCGACTCTCTGCCATCCACCTCAGTTCCCAGCATGTGTGAAGCATGTTCACTGTGTGTTTCTATCTGCTAGATAACATTTTGATTTGTTTCTTTGCTCTACATTGATCTCCAGTGAACATAGCCCTACCCAATAGACGAAAATATTACATTCTTGCAGCTATTTATTCTCAAACTAGATACAATCTCTTTCATTTTCAAAAAAATTTTCTTCCATTGTCTTTATTGCACCTATTGCCAACCTTCTCACTCTCTCCACCCAGCATCATTCTGCCTGATTTGACCCCCCACCCCCAACCAAGGTTCAGAAAATCCAACAAGTTCTTTCTCACCATCTGTCCTTGTCCTGTTTTTGTTGACCTTTTCCTTCATTTCCTTTAACACTTACTTTCCATTCTGTCCTGCACCAGTTGCCCCCATTTTCTTTTTTTAAACGATGCTCCAGATTTTCAGGACGATTCTGTATTTCCCTCAAATAAATAATAAAAAAGTTTGAAAAAGTTCCAAACCCATCTCACTGACACTATCTCTGTAAACATTACATTCACACCCTGCTGCTCAACCCAAACATTTGGATAGCCTCTATTGTCATTGTAGAGATTCCACAGCTGAAGAAGCCTATACAACCTTTTAGACTGTTTTTCATCATTCAACAGATCTCAATATTTTTTCTCTCTATTGTTTTTGTTGTTGAAGAGGTTGTGATGTTGGGGTTTTCAGGCGCAGGGCATTTTAATAAAATATTTTAATTCTATAAAAAAAATAATTGGAACAGTCTTGGAAAAAAAATTCCAGCCTTGCCTCTATGTCTTGTTTTTATTCACAATGCTTCTACTTGGCAGGATTCGTTTAGAACAACAACCATCATTAGGTCTGTGTTCAAGATTATTTTAAAACAATAAAAAAAAATGAACCAAATGAATATTAAGACTAAGGTTTTCCATGTTAACAGATACATTCTTGTTCTGTTAGTTGAATGTATCGCAGGAACCAACTATGGTCAGTAAGGTTGCATCCAGACCCGAGACAAAATTCTCGATAGAACCACCAGTGTACAGCTAAAAGGCCTGCTCACATTCAGTCCTTCGCTCCAAAACAGACTCAGTCCCAAGCCATGAGAAGCTAAACAATTGGAGAAGTTACAAGTCGGATGCGGGTGGACCGATAAGTCTTTAGGTAAAGTCACTTGTTGATGTATGTTGTGTGTACATTGTATTACACAGCTTCAATCTGTTGCTTTGTCCTGCACCTTATGGTACTATAACTGAAGGACTTAAGGTATTAGTTTGGGAGTTCCCAGAGTTTGTTCCCATTGTCATGGCCAGTCAGCAGCTGGTCTTTATACATATATATTTACTTAGGACCTGATAGGATAGAAATGAGAAGATAAGCTTTAAGGTTGATGACCTTCAATATTTGGATAACATTTTAGGAGATTTTGGATACATGAAATGGGTGTGCAGAATCTCAGGGAACAAAGAAGTAGACATTGTGATCGTTATTACTTACTTGAAACCAAATATTTTCACATTTACAAGTGATTTATTTTAATCTCCACTTAGCGACGGGAAAAAAATTAAGCTATTGTTGTGACCTTAGTTTTGGAGTTGGTTAACCTTGTTTTTTTAGGGTCCATTTCTCACAAACAATTCAAGAGATTTGCTTCAATCTTGGAATAAATGTTTACAAATCAAATGCACAAAGCAAAGGGTAACTGTTTATGGCAAAGTTATGCCCCCCTTTTCTAGTTACAATTTTCATTTAAAACCTGAAATACTTGTTCACAATCAAGAGCAAAACACATTTTGGAAAGGACAGGATGCCCTTTAGTGTTTTTAGTAAAGTTATAACTTTTTTTGACATAGAATTTTCATAATACTACCCAGCACTTAGAAAAGTGGCTCTTGTTTGCAAAATACTAATCATGGCTTGAATGTTGTTGCATAGTTAAATATTACTATTTGTAGTCAGTTGAAATCTTGTGACATTAAATATTTGATGCTATCCTGCAAGAAAACAAAAGATGCTTGATCATTCCCTAAATCTTTTCAGCATTTCAAAATTTACTTTTTGCTTAAAAATCCCATAAAATGTCTGCATACTCCTTATCACAAAACAAACTCATAGCTTTCAAATAAATATTCACTTTATGTGTTTTTTTCTGTCTTCTTATAGACTGTTATCATCACAGTTTTCAGATATTTTTACCGGTCTGTATAATGAATAAAGATTATAGGCAATCCTTGAATGAATATTATTTATAGTGCTGAGCAGCTAGAGGGCTGATCTTTGCAGCAATGTTATGGGAAATGTAAACCCACAACCTTCTTTATTTTCAAGTAACACATGCATGTTCTCACCTGTTTACTATAAGCTTAATCAGAGCTCAAGATAAGAGGAGTAAATCTGGTTTTGAATTACCATATATCCCATAATTCTCAACATAATCCTATATTTGTGGCACTCCTTGGACTTGTCATATCGAGGCGATTCTAATGAGTATCCGGTATAAAGGGTTTGGATTAGAAATAAAGGAGTTAGCAGGAACTGTTGGGATTTTTACCTGGAGCTCTTTTAATGTAAAAGTATTTGCACTTTTATTAGACTTAGCATCAAAACAGGTTAGATCCTGATCAGACACCTCTCAGCAGACTGATTAGGATATGTCCTATTTGCCTTGGTCTGATCAATTCATGGTTAGACGATGAAGAGCTGAAGCTCCCCAGTGGGCCATATCTTTAGAAGAAAGATAGCAACAAGTATAGGATGTGTTTTAGAGATAGCAAGAAAAATATGAGGTGTAAAAATAGAATAAAATCCTATTCAGTCAGATTTTAGTCACTGAACATTAGCTTTGAATAACAGTGTAGAATCTTAGGCCATTGAAGGCTGCAGTTATTTTGGGTCTTCTGACTTATATCACTTTTGTCCACTTCTTGTGGGTGGCAAATTTGGGGTAGAACCACACATGCTTTGTGGGTCTACTAGAAGACCTCCCCACATGATTTAGTTCATGCCCCAATCAGGTCTCAAATCCACTATGTGAAGGGAGGAGGATTTCATTGAAGCTACATGTATAATAGTGGAAATGGTACAAGTTCGACTGATAATATGAAACTGTGTCGATGGGAAATAAAGCACTGTAATGTAAATTTATTGTTAATTTTTTTTATTGGTAATGTGTTTGAAATGACACTATTGGATTAAAATTCTTTAGTATTGTATCAAAGTATACAATACATGTAATATCTAACTCCAGATTACAAATATGACAAATAAATACCCCAACATGGGTGTTGATAATGTCTAAACTTGCCATAAAATAAGGGGCTAGTGATGTTTTTCTTGATTCCGGCTTTGAGACAAACAGTTCAAACAGGCATTGTTTTGAGATTTGAGAACAAGTTAAACATTAGCATGTTAAATAATTTTCTTAAATGTCACAAATAGAATAATTCTTAAATAAAATTCAAAAGTAAAACTTGATCTTAATCTCTTTAATACTTGGTTAGTTTTACAGATCTATATATATTATATATATATTATTATCTATACTCATTCTGACTTTCACTTTATCACTGAGTGTTATCATTCAATACTTGGTTAGTTTTACAGATCTATATATATATTATATATTTATACTCATTCTAACTTTCACTTTATCTTTGAGTGTCTGGAAGTTAAAAAAAGGGACTGTAGCAATTGCATTATTAAGAAATGAGCCATTCAGAATAGATTCTTATATCTGATATTGGCTTTTGCAGCATGAAGGTGTTGAAGGTGATAAAAACACCTGTTTGTAGATTACAAGGATTCTTGCCAACCCAGGAGTGTTGATAATTGATTAACAGCAGTTCTTTTTTTACTCCATAACCCAAATTTTAACCGTATCACATTATTTTATAAAAAAATTCACTTGTGTAAAACTATGGTTCTGGAATAAACTTTCAATTAAATGTAACAGTTGAACAACATGATTTTAATGAATTTTTACCAAGAGCTTGTTAATTAATGCAGAAAGAGGTGTACCGAATTTGCAAGCCTTAAAGCCTGTTTTAGACTGAATGCAGGAATTCCCTGTGGAATCTGTAACAGAGAAATAGACACTATCTTACACCATGTTTTTGGTTGTTTATTCACTATCTGACACCATGTTATAGGGTGTTTATTTTGAAAATTGGATTCTTACTTTGGTAAAGTTACACAGTAATGTTGATGAGTAAATTCTGTGGATGGCAATATGTTTCTTGTGTCCTGATCCATTGAAACAGAGTTACCCCAATCTTTTGTAAGACCCTGCATCCCTGTCTCTGTTTGTGGATGTTTTGTTCATTCTGTGACTTTTGAAGGACTCAGTAGAGTTGGTTTATAAGTATATTTTATCCAAACACAGATCAAGTTAAATTTCGATTATATCCACTAAATATTTGAGGAGTTATTGTCCTTTTATTTTGTATTCTTTCCACTCCATAACTTTTAAAGAATTCTTGGATTTCTTAAACATTTAATTTCCAGGTATATTTATGCTTTCAAGATACAGCTTAAGTTGACTTTGATTACTCTACACTGGTAGTGCAATCGGCAGAGCATCAGCTCCAGGTACGGTAGGCCCTGGGTATGATCCCCAGCAGTGACATACCAAAGTAATTGAAAATGGTAGTGGTATAGCTCTCTTGCTAATGCTTAAGCAAATATAAGGGTAGTTCCACTGGTTGGCGTGGTGTCAGGATAATGCCACTGGGTGTGGTATCATGCCAGGTGTTCACAGCATGCTATACACAGTGAAGCAGCACTGTATCTGCTTCACTTTGACACCGTATCAAGATAACTGAAATATTGTTGGTGGGATGATATACCTAACAAAGAAACAAACCTCATCATAAAGAAATTACGTCCATTAGATATTTTAAACCAAAAGACGGCACCATCCCATGTCACATTTATAGTTTGCTATACTTTGTATAGACATTAGAAAATTGTAAATATTACAAGCTGTATGGTAATTACTAACTTAATGTTAAGCTCAGTTAAGTTTTTTAAAAGGCTTACTTAAAAAGTAATGTGTTCAATATGAGGTTATCTGTTGCTTTTTTAAGTTTTTATATTTCTTCAAAAACTTTTAAGTTAATTCAGTTTGGAAAGCTTATCTTTGTAAACTGGTCGTTGTTGTTGTTTTTCCTGTTCTTCACAGATGGTACAAACTAATGTTTATGTTGTTATCGGCTTATTTTAACTTCATTACATTTGCATGTCAGTTTTCTGTACTGAAAAATTGCATAATTTTTATTTTTGATTAATAACTTATTCTATTCAGCTTTCCTTTGCAACTCATACATATAGTTGAAGCATTTTCTAGTAGGTAAAAAATCAAAGCTATAAACCAGATGGTCTGAACAGTTAGATTGATGATGTGATTTGTGGATTTATATAAGATTATAAATTGCTAATCAGAAATCATATCTTTTGCAATCTTCCTTGCTGGCTTTTCAATGCATGTTACTTATAAACAAATACCTATGCACTAGACATGAAGGAGTCATCAATATTTAGATTAACATCTTCCATCCTCTACCCCACCCACTTGATTAGCTTCCCAGTATAGAATATCAAATCGTAAAAATTTGTTTGTGTATGTGGTATCATACTGAGGCTTGATAACAAATCAACAAAGTCAAAGTGGTTATTGATGTGGGTTTCATGGATGGTTGACTGGCAAGTTTATTGCTGTGAGTATGTTTACTTATTCTGGCTGACTTTAAATAATCCGCAGTGTTTTGTCAGAATTGGTTTTAGATATACTTGCAAGATAATGATTTACAGTGTTTTTTGGCAGCTAATTTATTTTCCAGGATGGATTTACTATACTAAGGATGCATTATTGATTGGTTAACACAATGTTTATCATGGAAATGGAGTTAATCAATAAATAATTTGACACAAGATATATTTGATTTTGTTTTCCTTTGATTTTAATTATTTATATTCACAAAGTAATTAAGTTTAAAGCATAACTAGTAATATGCTTAGCTATTCTAAGCTGATTGATTATAAATTTATCATTATTTGGCTTGTATAAAACTATAAAGCTTAAAAAAATAACTTTGTTAGATGTCAGTTGACCACTAAAAATTGAAGCTTGCTGCTCTAAATCTACCTTGACCTGTTTTGCTTAGTAGTAAGCTCAGAGTAATGAACAATGTGACCTTAGCTTTTTGTTTTAAGTAAATAAAATAATCAGAACCTACTCGAGTGATGCTGAGACATACATTACAGACATTGTGACCTGCTGGGTATGATACGTCAGGTTAACAGGGTTGGGTTACTCCTCAGAAACTGTTGGGATATATACTGACACACAGGCAACATGGAGGAATGTAGTGCTGGAGGTTCATTAACCCTTAGCAGGCTGCAGTTTGAATAACACATTCTTACTTTTTAGTTATCTGCCCACAACTTTTATGCCTAGATAACACAATGTTCTGATAAACATTGAGAAACAATGTAGATCCTTATTAGTCAGCTCTCAGCAATAGCTGGCTGATCTGGATCTACACTTTTTATTAAGGCCTTAACAATTTGGGTTTAACAATTTGGGTTTAGCGGGTTAGGAGATGAGCCTACAGGGCCAGTATACTAATAACACATTAAATGTGGAGGAAATGGAAATTAACCTCGTGGTCTTGGGGCAACTATGTGTGTTTTAATGTTTCTGGTTTATTTAAATGTTTAGCATCCTCAATTTTAATTTAATGTCAACAACTTCAAGTAAAAGATCTAAAGTGCAAAGTGGATGATAGAAATGAATAATAGAAGTATTTTACAAAAAACATGTCTTAATAGCGATTTTTTCATTAAAAAGGGGGCATCACTCTACATTGTCAAAATGCATCATCTTATATCTGCCTTTTTATTGTTTTTTGGTACATTTACTGTAGTAAAATTGGTCAACTTTTAAAACAAGGAGATGTTTAGGTTGATACATACAGACAATATAATGGGTGGAATTAGTTAATTTTGTATGAGATTAATGAAGATAATTAACAAATTTACAATGTCAACGAGAACTTTTTTTTAATAAAATATATGTTAATACCAACCTACAAGATACATAACTTTCAATTTAAAAAGTAGTTAATTGTATTTAGTAGGCTCTCTTAATAATGAGTTTGTGTCAACAACTTACTGTCTTTACCTCAGTCTTCCATGTGATGCCCATGTCATTGGTTTCAATGTGGTAGTTGTGAGGGCCCAACATATATCTAAACAAACATGATTCATAATGAAAATGTAACAGAATGGAAAAAAATGCCTCATTGGTATGGTACAATGTCCTTCATTATGTAAACATATTACTGGGATGTTTTGTAACTCTAACATATTGTTTATAGTATCTATGTAATGTTTACACTATAGCCCTCTGGCTGTATGTGAACCCTATTACTATGTTTATATATTTCCCCCTACCCTTGTCTGTTTACCTGTCCATTTACCTGTGGTTCTCTCATCATAAGTCCAACCTTGACACTTTTTGGCATAACATCTCTCTTTTGTCTTATATCTCTATCTTAACTCTTAATCTGCCAAGCACAGACTGTGGAAGCAGCGAGTGTCTGATCGGGATATACACTTTTGAAGCTGAAACTAGTTATTGTAGTCCTATTAGTTTAGTATATAGAATGTAACCAACACATAGGGTTTTGTATTAATATATATAAAAATATAGCCTGACAGGGGTTCAAACTTGGTAAACATGTGTAACCTTTCTACTTTTTTTGCCATGAAGACAAAGTGGAAAGTACTGGACCTGGTAGCACAACTGGTAGAGTGTCGGCTCCAGGTACATGAGGCCCCGGATTCGAACCCAGGCCACGACATATCAAAGTCCTAAAAAATGGTAGTGGTTAAGCTCCCCTGCTAATGCTCTAGCAAATATCATTGCAGTTCCAAGACAGGTTGACCCGGTGTCAGGATAATGGTACTGGATGTGGCACGGCATGCTTCACACAGTGATAGCAACACTTTATCTGCTTTAAATAGACACCATAACTGAAATTCTGTTGGTGGGATGATAAACCAATCAAAGTAGAAAGCTGAAAGATCTCGATTACAGAAGGACCCAGGTTAAAGACAGGTTCATCAGGTTGACTGTAGTTTCATAGTATACTAGAACTCCATTATAAGGTGGTAGGCAGGGTCTAAAAAGCCATTTTTTGGTATGAAGAACCAAACTATATATTTTATAAAAGTGTTTGTGATCAGAATGGGCACTGTATCTATCATTTAAGTCTTCATGGTATGCTTTCACAGTGAAAGCAAGCCTTTAATCTACATTAAATGAACTTTGGAAGTTGATATAATGACCATACATATCAAAACAGCTTATGGTTAACTTTTTTATCCCAGTCTCACAATCAGTGGTCTATCTCTTCTGTGGCTACTAGATATATTTACAGACCATAAAGATTGATTATTACATACTGTTGAGCCTATTTTCTAATGGGGTTACCATGGCATCTAATGTCCTGTTACACACTTTTAACATTAGGCTTAACAGTGTTAATTGGTTGGAATTCTTGTGGATAATGAGACAGAGGCCATTTACATAATTAAAGATGGTGAAAAAATCACTACTTTACCATTAATCTCTGGTCTAATTCTTGAGTTGATTGACAAAGATTATGCATTCATTTAAGTATAGTAGCATTTAAAAATGTTGATATAATATAATGAACAAGAATTAAATATAAATGTTCTAATAGGGAGGTGAATAAAATATTGTTTGTTATATTACTATATTGATATGTGTTTTAACAATAAGCTTTATACTGACCAAAGACCATCTTCTTAGGCTTAAATATTCACGTCGAATGAATTACAATAACAAGGTCGAGTTGACCCTTTATTTGCTGGGAACACCATTCACCCCATAAACATAAAACACACCCCAGTATAAAAGTGTTTCCAGCAAGTAAAGGGTTAATCATACAATTAAGTAGGCATTGGATTTAGGGAGATGGGGTTTCTTAAGAAAGTGGTTGTTTAGTTTTGAGTACAACTTGAAAAAGAGATCAAACAATACATTGTACTGACACTTGTATTGGGATGAAAGCCCAACAAAGTTTGGTTTAGTCTTCCTAATACTGTTCATCTAATACATAGCCCCGTATAAGAAGGGTGCAACTCCTGCTAACTCCTTTATTTATCCTCCAAACCCTTTCTACCATATTCTCATTAGAATTGTCCTGATGTAACAATTTCAATAAGTACCCGCAATGAAGGGTTGGGTTGAGAATAATTGGATATATGGAAACACAAAAACATATTTCCTCCAATTGTCAGGAGCCCTTTGATATACTAAACATATTGTCAATTATTTCCTCGCTACACTGACCACCTGATCTATTCAATAACACTTTTTCATTACAACATCATATATCATGTGGGATCGTATTTTATTGCAGTAACCAGACGACAAAAGAAGTTGTGACACTCCTTCTGAAGAAGTTTCACATACTCGACCATCCCAGGAAGTTTGCACTGTATGAACAAGAATTGAGAAATAACAAAATTGGTAAGTTTACAAGACACAATGAATTATAAAAGTAACTTTTTACCATGTGATAGAAGTTTTAAGATCCTATTGCTAAATGCAAAATTGGTAAGTACCTGTAATAAAACCTTTCTAAGGTTGTATCATGAGATACATGTGTTCATGTGTATTTTACCTGGAAATAGTTATCTAAATAATAATTTTAACAGGTCACTATGATTGATACCTCTTTCTTGCTTATCATCGGTCAAAAATGGGTTCATGACCATTTTTAAGATTGTATCATTTATCAAATGAAAACAAAAAACATGGTTCAAAATCTTGTCCAGTATCTGTACATTAAATATAAAAGCTTTTAACTTAAAGTCTTGGTAAAAACTACTCAGGAATTACATTGTTAAATGAAATTATGAGACTATTTCATCAACATCTTAAATGAAATTATGAGACTATTTCATCAACATCTTAAATGAAATTATGAGACTATTTCATCAACATCTATTGTCACACAAAATTTATTTGAATAATGTTATTTTGAACAACAAAGCACTTCATTTTCGTAAAAGACTTGTCAGTATATTTTTTCTCCAACACATCAATACTTGAAGTATAAGTACAAAAACTATATTAACAGGAAATAAATAAAATGACAACTTTTTTCTAGTAAACCCCGTTTTTTGCAATCAACTGGCCTGTATTGTGACAGGGATGGGAGTGGAAGGAGATGTAAGTGGAAATAATGTCAATGTTTGACAATGTTGTGGGCTCAAGTCCTTACCTAGTTGACAGTTACATTATCTTCACTTAAAACCAGTGACTTGTTAGTTGTTTTGGGGATGTTATTTTTTGCTTTTCTTTTATTATTTTTTGTTATTTACGGAGGTGTTTTAATCTGAGTGGTTATAAGTCCTTCATGAATTTTTCTTCAATGCACATATGTGTGTCATATTGTATTTAACCATTGTATTAAGTATTAAAAACACTGGTAGATAAAATGGTATTTTTACCAATCCTTTAACTGCAGTCAGATGTTCTAACTTCATGATTGAGTTGTATTAATAATTCAAAATGTTTATTGTAATTGTTTTTTACTTTACAAAATATATGCTGCCAATTCATTTGTGTTATCAAATTTTTATCTTTGTATAGTTTTATAATATAAATAACGGCCGCAATAGCTTAAGTGTTAGAGCATGGGGTTATGTATTTGGAGATCACGGGTTCAAACCCCGGCCGGGTCAAACCAAAGACTTTAAAGTTGGTAGTTGTATCTTCCCTCCTAATGTTTGGGGCTAAGGGGACAGCATTACCCCTGACTTGTCGGTGTCAGTATAACGCACCGGCTGGGTTCAGTCCCTAGGCATCTCTTAAGTGCACCTGTGCTGTAACGATAGTAATGTCACTGCACAGTATTGGCAAAAATGCAGGAAAATCCCTAATATACTTAGTAAACATTTTCATATCATACCAAAGTTCCAATTTTTTAGGTAATTGTTATTTTTTATTTCCTCAATATTTTTATCTGAGGTATAAATTCATATTATTCCACTGTTAATTCTCTTCCATCATTCTTCACCATTGCAGCCAAGATCCGACGTGTAAAGGACAATGAGTACCCATTGTCTCTCTGTCTCACCTGGGAGCTTGACAACATAAACAATCACAGACTGGTTCTACAGGAGAACGAGACAGGAGAAGTTGATGTAAGTCATAGAAACAGTCTGTCTACCTTAAAGGCAGTAGCCAATAGTTTGGACCATTTTCTTTCATCTGGATAAATTATTATTGCCTGAAAAAATTATAGAAAATGCTGTTTGTTGATGTCTACACCTGTAAAAAGTGAAACATAACACAACATTCATAGTTAAAAACATGTATTTCCAATCTGAACCATGCTGCACTTTTAATCTAAGAAAACCACATGACCACTTACTTTTGAGATCTTATTATCCGGGTACACCGCTTGGATGTTGAAATCTATTTTTAGTGAAAAATCACCATCATGCTTATATATAGATTGAGAAAGAATTAACTTAATAAATATTTTTATCTCATGATTCATAGTCTAACAATTCAGGAAGTATTCAAAATCATCATTATGTTTTCTTCTGAAGCCTTCCTTTACTTATAATCATATTATAATATATATATATATGTGGTGTCTATCCACAATATAACTTGGATAACAAAACATCTCTTGTTTGAATCAAGAGCAAACAAGTGAATTACACTTATAATCAACCATTTTTGTGTAGTTTTTCTAATCGAAATAATACCCCTTTTCATTTTTCAATGACGTCACTACTTTATCATAACTTATCAAAGTAAACAGCGCTTGGACATTTTGTATTCATATGGATCAGTTTTCTTTTCATTGCTTCATTTGAGAAACCCCTCAGGAAGTGTGAGGTTAGAACTCTGTAAAACTGGTTTAAGCACCCCAGTCAGCCCGTATTGCCGACTGAACGTTCCAAGGTGGTAACTTTCGGGTTTGCTCTTTTAGTTAAGTGACTCATCACAAATTTGTTCTTACTTTTCACTTGGCTTGCATGTGAAATACCTTTTTTCTGTGCCTTTTCAGGGTTTGGTATATGTTATTGCATATAGGACTTTGTCATATTCTAACTGGTAAATCTTTTGAATGTTTATATACTAGCTTTTATACATCCATGATACATATAGTTATTATGAGTAGTACTGGGCTAATAGCAAGTCAATATTGCTACACATGAGCTGGCCCACTTAACTTGACTTATCAGTAATCATAAGTATTTAGTAATCTCCCTGGGGTGCCCATGGCGTAGTGGAAGAGTTGGCAGTCTATAACACTTCTTAGCTTACAGGGCTTGAGGACTTAATGTGGGAAGGTCTTCCTGCTGACATATGGTACGCTGATGGTTCTAGCCAGACAATTGTCTGGGGTCTTCCTCCACCAAAACAGCTGGACTTTGCTATAATGATCATAATTGGTCGCTTTGATGTATTTCAAAAAAACAACAAAAATAACAGTTATCAGATTAGTGAGTGGAAATATGTTATGTTTATTTGAATGATGACAACATTTAACATCTAAAATTACTATTTTGGAAAATAACTTGCAAATAAATGTCTTACTTTGTCAACCTTTTTGTTTCAGTAGGAATGGTTTATCTGAAATAGGCTACTTATTTTCTGACAGCAAAGGTGTTTTTTAATGAACACAATATGAACTACCAATGATAATATACGGCATAGCTGGGCCAAGCAGTGATAATTGGCCCTGGCCTAAATATCGTCTTTTGGGCAATTATCAGTGCTCAGCCCGGCTCCATGTTTTATTTTTGTCTCAATAAATTTTATCAAAATTTATCAAAATCTTCTTTAAAGCCAGAAGTAGTTATAAATGCTTTAAAAGATAATTCCAAATTAATGACTTCTTGTTACAAAATTAAATGGCATAGATTACTAAACACTTAGTAAATAAAAAAAATTGTTTTAGTTTTTTATTATAACTGTGCTATATGCTTTTAACATACTTGTACTTAAATGTGGCTTGAATTACAGAAGATATTATTTGAAGATTTTTGTCTCGAAAGATATGTGGTTTCAAGTATTACATCTGCTTATCTGATTGTTTGCTTGAACTTGAGTCTTCAAGTGCAAACAGGATAGATACATTTTTAAAAAAGATTATTTTTCATTTATAGGTTTTTTATCTAAACTGTTATTAGCTGCAACTCATTATGCCTGTACTGGGTTATTTTTGTTAAAGACCTGAAACTTTCCAATCACTTGGAAAGATTGGAATAAATAATGTACCACAAATTGTAGATTTGACAAAGTGATTACTGTCTGGTTTGTCTAAAGTTGTTTGATTTTAAAATATTGTCTGAAATTAAAGTTGTGTAATAGCTTTGAATCAGCACTGGATAAAAATAAAAATACATCGGCTTGCGGATCGGGAGGTCGCGGGTTCATACCCCGGCCAGGCCAAACCAAAGACTATAAATATGCTAGTAGTGGCTTCCCTCCTAATGTTTGGGGCTCTGGGGACAGCATTACACCTGATGCGTCGGTGTCAGTATAATGGTCTGGCCGGGTTCAGGCCCTGAACACCTCATATGTGCCCCTGTGCTATAATGATAGAAATGTCGCGGCACAGTATCGGCAAAAATGCCAGCAAATCCCATCCCATCCCTTAAAGGACATTGACAAGGATTGTCTATAGTGGACGTTTGAAAACCAGCTGATTTTAACCTACCAGAAAGCTGATTTTTAACCCTTACAATGTGCAAAGGAAAACCTTAAAAGCAATATCCATTGTGCAAAGTATACACATTCTAGATATCCAAATCTGTGAAAGCAAAATCAATGGTTACATTCATGTATAAATAGGGTTTCCCATAGTGAATCAGATTCTTGCAATGCTGTCTAACCCTGGCCCTGGTGTGGTTTGGAATTATTCATCTCTATTGAAAGATACCTTGTGAGTATTTAGCATCAGTAATTATGGACATGGAATAGTGAATTGTTCAGTATTGTCCGCGATCATAATGCAACTGATAATTAGTTTCCATCAAAAAACATTTTTATAAACCAGGTTTTCAGTTATTAAAATGTACTGGCATTTGTGTTTGACAAGTTATATCACTAAATTTTATTTGATGATCAATAGATTTTTATGAAATGCTATTAATGTACCAAAGAAAACAGGCAAAGTCTTAAATTTTATAATATCCTTAATATATTTTACTTAAATAGATTTGGTCAAAAGTTTTAAATATAAGCATGAATGTGGTAATAATCTTCTGCAATGTTTCACATCAATCCCAATCTCATCCTTTCATCTCTTTGACTCATTGACTAGAATGATAGTGATTAGTTTATGAAGCAATGTTATTTTGAAGACTTGCCAATCTTGGAATAACTTGACCTCTTGTATCAATCTGGCACATCTAAGATGCCTCCAGTAAATAAAGAGATAAATGCTAAAGTAATGTATCTCCAACACATAACATGGGCATTTGGACCATTTTATCTTCAGCATACATGTATGTTTGCAGCATTAAATTATAACCGGTATCATACTATGTTTAATTATAAACAACAAAAAATCTAGCTAAATAATTTGCGAACAATTACATTCAAAAGTATCAAGACATTTTGCCATAGACTCTGCTGCCAAAAAGTACATATCCAGATCAGATAGTTCACAGGGAGGGGGCCGATCTGGATCTACATTATCTTCCAAATGTTTGATCAATTCATGCTTAGCAGGATATGAGATAACATAGCAGATGTTCAAAAATTAGTATTTTTTCAGCAATGTTGGTTTATAAGACATTTGTTAGAAATGTCCATACTCTGGTAGATGCATACATGTGAACTCTTCCGATTTTGGAGGGAGACTCCCTCTTTTAAGGTTCAAAATTATTTGAAAATGAGGTGTGTTTTACACATTTTTAGATATCTCCCTACTTGTAAACAGATAACTTCTTTCTTTGTTAATGTGAAAATAACAAATCTCCCACTTCGCAAGTGAAAATCTCTCACCTTGGCCTCAGAAAAAGTTCACATGTATGTAGATGTTCTGTGGTTTACTTAATTTTATGTGATGGTTTTATTAAAAAAATATATATATATATATATATATAAACTTCTTTCTAATCATAACTTCTGTCCTTTGTGATTTTGATGTGTTGTGTTTTCTCTCATGTACCAATATAATTTAATTTTTGTCTGTGGACTACCTCTAATGGCAACCCTTTAAATTATAAAATTTTGTTGCACATATTATTTAAAAATGTTGTGCTTCATTTCCAAAATTAGACAGAGCGATGCTATTTTTAAGAATGCTGACATTAAAGTATGTTGGCAGCTCAAAATGCCCACACTGGAACAGTAAACTGATGTTTTCCTGTCATGTTAAATAGTCTGTCAACATGGCTGACATTTTCACTAGTGGGAACCTTTTGTTGCTCATTATGGTGGCATTAAAATTATGACAGTATACTAATGGGGCATTCTTGTCTTTTTTTGTGTGTTTAAGTTTTGGAACTAATTTTAGAACAGGCCTGTGGAATGTGTCAGTTTTTAGATACACTAGCCACTAAAAGTATATCTTGCCAGTATATGACAATTGTAAAACTTAGGTTGAAGGTACATTTCTAGCTGACATGACACTTTATTATAGCTTCAAATTTATTTTTGCCAAGACTTACTGATAGATAGCATCTGTAATCATTATACAATCATTATAGACCTTATATGTTTGTTGTTTTTATAGAAATAATGACTTCTGTTTAGATTTGTTATCTATGTTTTGAATTGTTGTGTTTGGTGTTGAATAATTGTGTTAAACTTTAATTATTTGTTAAAAGTTTTAAAGATTTTAATTTATAGGGTCTAAACACAGTATATAGAGATTCAAAAGTGCCTATCATTTTATCAGGTATTACTATTAGAGCAAAGTTACTTTATACTTTGTTAATCTCCTGGTATAGTGATACTTTTATAAATCTGAATTCTTTTTATTATTAAACTATTTGACTGTTAGTATCTGGTGTTTATGAAGGTTTAAAAATATTATTCACAGCATTTAATTCCCAGTGAGGGAATGCCTGTGACCTACATATAGAATCACACACGCTTCTGACTGCTTAGCTTTTCACCAACTGGCTTCAAGTCTCTAAAGTGATGTGGAAAGGTCTCCAAGCTGACCTGCAATATGCCATTGATTCTTACCAAACATTGATCAAGGGTCTTTCCCACTCATATAGTTGAACATCACTAATATGACCCTAATTGTGATATATTAAAAAACAAAACAAACATTGTTATTCCAATTGTCATTCTGTCATTTTGGTTAAGTTGAGCATCCCTGACATTTTAGTTGTTTCACTATGCTTGGACCATAGATAATATAGCTCTGAATTTCTAAATCTGTTTATCTCTTGTTAAAGGAAATCACTCTGAATTTTTCAATCAATTAAATACCTAGTTAAGGGAAATAACCAAACTTGTCAATTAATTTTTTGCTAGTTAAAAGAAATAACTGCATTTGTCAATCAATTTATCTCTCAGGTTGTGGGTTCCCATTATGATTGTCACATTAATAAGACTCCATTAATTACTATATATGTGTAGTTTCAGAAATAATTTGTTTACCAACAGTATTTCAGTTAATTAGAAACAGTGTCTACTTGAAGCAGATGTAGTGCTACCTTCCCCTTGTATGGCATGCTGTGAACACCTGGCATGATACCACACCATATTATCCAGACACAGGGCCAACCAGTCATGGAACTACCCTTATATTTGCTAGAGCATTAGCAAAGGAGCTAGTACCATTTTTTACAACTTTGATATGTTGTGGCCCAGGATCAAACCTGCAGCCTCCTGTAACTGGAAAGACACTCTACCGATTGCACATTTTAGAGATAAAGGAATATGCATGAAAAATCTGCCCATATGGTTCCAGTAACCATATTCCTTTATCCGATAACTTGCTGGTCACACCATAGAGGTGGGGCATGTTGTTTGTTTATAGGGAGAATGAAGTTTCCAGCATGTAACCAGTAAACTGGAACAATCTATGCATGTTTGAAGATTTTTTAGTTTTATTTAAAAATATTGACAAATTCTGTGTTATCTATTTCTACAGTGGGATGCCTTCTGCGTGCCAGAGTTGAACAACTTCTTGCGTGTGTTGGATCGCGAGGAAGACGAATATGTGGCACAGCTCAAATACAAGTACAAAGTGATGAAGCGGTTAATTCTTCAGCGAATGAAGGAACTACGTCTGGAACGAGAACGACAAAAACGGGCATCAGTCGCGCTGGAATCCACATCCTGATAACACACAGAGCATACAGCATTTTTACTGGAAATGCGTTTTTCAGTACTGTACGTTTTGACCTCAGAATTTGATACTTTATGCATATGGACATTATGTGGTTATTTTTATACATTTCGTTTGTCATACTGTTCCAAAAAGAAGTGTTTTAAGAAATGCCCCAAAATGGATTGTTGAGGGATTTGTTAACTTATTGTTCCAGTACGTGACAGGACTGGATCATCCTCTTGTCATGTCTTGAGTCACCAAAGATGTCTGATGAGTATTCCAATAAGACATAAGGTATATGCCTGGAAAAAAATGTACAAGTGTTTTCTTTCTTGTATATATTCTTTTGCTATTTATATTTAATAAAAAAGATAAAAAAGTGGAAATAAGCAAAAAAATGTTGCTTGTGTAAGGCAATATCTTGGTAAATAAAATGCACATCTTTTGAGCGGTATGCTTATATTTATCAATAAAGAAGTTTCAAAAAAAGGTTTCAAAAAATTGTAAAGATAATTGGATGAATTAAATGATAAAAGATTATATAACTTAATTGTTTTTCAGAAAATAAGATGATCTTTTTGCAAGTAAAACATTGGAGGATTGAGAGAGAAAAAAAAGAAGCGACCATCTTTCAGACAACTGAAATAATATTATTAAATTTAGTAGGAATTATTGATTATGATTACTTTTCTAGTCAGAGGTGCCTTACACAAGCAAACCCCCTGTAAATCCTGTATAGGTGTGATACTGAGTTGGACAGGTGTGATAAAAGGTTAATCAGGTGTGATTATGGTATGATAACGAGTTACATAGGTGTGATACGATTGTTGTGCACATTGTTCAGGTTTTCAGGGTCAGGAAGGAAAGAGTCGAGAGGCAGAAAGGATTTGTCAAGAAGTATACAAGTAGCTGAACATTAAAGAAATAAATATGATTGAATTAACATATATAATGATTTAAATAGATTGACTTCTAGGGTTAATTAGAATCTGGTGTAAAACTTTTTTTTAATTATTCAAAACTTCATTTTTTCCCATTTTATGCTTTATTTAAGAAGTAAATAATGCTTCAAGTAGCTAGAATCAACTGTATTGAAATTACATTCATTTCTCAAATCTCCTTTTTTTTAAGGAACTTCAAGTATTAGACTACATGTTTATGATAGTCACTTATTTGCTCCATTATGGATCTCATTTTTTTATTTTGAAAAATAATCTCAATACGTTGGTTATCAATTCATAAAAAATGGACTGCAATAAAAATTTCATAGGTAAAGGGTATTTGTTATTTACATAAGTATGTGATTTTGGGGCATACATGAGATTTTTTAACATTTATAGGTTGATTCATCAATAAAAAACACATTTTTGTACAGTATTTTAACCTGTTTCCGACACTCTTGATAACAAAAACAATTGGAACTCCTATACAATGCAGTCCTTTAGCACACTGACTACATTAAGCGCTTTTAATTCCACGGCTCCTGAAATATTTAAATGATAACTTTCTTCACTACCCCAATCGGTATTCTTATAACTGGGGCAAATATTCATGGATATTGTCATACATTCAATGAAAAAATAATTTCCCTCAATTAAAATATTTTGTTTGTGATTGAGTTCACATTTCATATCTGTCTCGGTGATTTTTTATACACGTGTGTTCAGTTCTTAGTTAAGCATAATTTATAAATTCTGAATCTATTTATACTGTGAGTGAATGACTTACTGTGTGACGACAGCAATGAGCCAGACATTTTAAATTGGGGCAGGAAAAATGATAAAAATAACACTGAGGGAAATAATGAATACACACTGTTTTTTGATAATAGGAAAAGTAACGGATCCTGTATCGTCTGCTGTTTTCTCCTTTTTATAAGTACAAATAGAAATTTAAAAGAAAATTTGAAATTATTTATTCTGTCATTTTCCACATGGTACTTTTACAAATGCTACAAATGTATCCAACACCGTAATAAATTACACTAAGCGCTATCCTATTTTTTAGTGGCTGGCTCAGTTGTTTAGTTTTTGAGGCAAAAATTTGAAATGGAGAGCATTTCTTCTGAGCAAATTTTTCGAAAAAGTCTAAGGGTAATTATTTAGTTCTGAGACTTGAGTCTGTCAGAGACTGGACCATGTCAGAATAGATTTCTCTTGGATTGATGTACTGGTAGCATCACTTTCTAAACCATTGCTGTATTTCACGAATTAATAAAGCAATATTTCCACATAGCAACTGTTTATACATTCATATACATACATTCAAAAAAAGAAGTCAACATTTTAGATTCTTAAAAGAAAATAGCTGTTTTATTTATTTTTTTAACTCAACTTTCGTACAATTAGAAAAATTTGAAGACATCTGTTTTTTACCTTTCTTTCATTTATTAGTTTGTGTTCTTTCATAATTAAACAATAGAATAGTAGTAATTTATGAATAATAATTAATGTTTAAGTCAAACCGATGGCTTTTGTCTACTTCAGTTATCAGTTATAACATCTTTTTATTAAGTACACATTTCAAATCTTAAATCAGATGAATTTGATAAAAATGTTTTTTTTCCATAGTTGTAATTGCGTAAAATCAGTAAGAAAATGATAAAAGTGTGAATAACAAGATAGAAATTAATTTTTATAAATTAATGTTTTTGTATACTTTATTTAAAAAATGGTTTATTAAGTGATGCCTCAGAAGAAAACTCTTCACCAGGATCTACAGCGATGTAGATACTGATGGATTATAAAGTACCTGTACAGACGCAGGTATTTATCAGGTATATATGACGAATATGTGTCATGTAGCTCGAAAGAAATGGCTTCTAGAAGTGCCTGGAGCCATGTTCCAGTTTGCCATTTATTTGTGTTGAACATAGTCCCACATCACATAAATTCAAAATATGTTTATAAACCTAATATGAAGTGTGAATTAGGTACATTAATGATCAGACGTATGTTACTAGCTACATGAATGAATCTGGAATAATGAAAAGTGATTTAGATTCCTTTTACTTCCCTAAGTATTAAATATCCATCTACAAGATGTACATACAGACATGGCTTAATGAACTATAGCATCACAACTATTAAGCATTAACAGAAAGGATGGTTGCATTTTTTTTTTTAAACCTTTGCTTTTACAATAATAAAATTAATTTTCAATGATAGTATTTTAGGTATTTACTTACAGGGAAAAAAAGGAAAGAAAAAACAACAACAATATTTGGCATTATCTCCATGTATATTGAACATGATACCAGATATTTTTAGATTATTCATTCTGCTTTAAACAGTCAAAAAACTGATCTGTTTTTAAACTGTAATTAGCATTTCATTAAAAAAATAGTTCTGAAAATAATGCCATATTGGATTGCAAGGGACCATATAGTAATGTGTAGACGTGTGAAACATAGATTGCATTTAATAATTTATGTGAGTTTGAGGTTATATTATGATAAGCTGCATGTATAAAGTCTATAAAGTTTTGCTAATACGAACTTTGACCCCAAAAATATGTCTTCATTAAAAAAATGTCAAATGCTATTGGATAATATTAGGAAAACAGTTTATGAAAGGTTAATTTATATAGTTAAAAAACTGTATTTGTATATCACAAGTAATTCATTCTTACTATAGCCTAAACATGTATGGCAATATTTGCATGTTGAATACAAACATATGATAGGTCATGTAAATATACTACATTTGATATGATAGGATGGCATGATTTACAGTGTTTTTCTTCTAAGTTTATACTTATTTTTTCAAATAAGCAGTCTTTTTTGCTTTCTTCTTTTTAATATAAATATATATTTAAAGTTAGCAAAATGTTTTTGTCTGGTTTGTAAGAAAAGTGTTTCTGTATAAATTCCATTCATTGTTCCTGCCAGTATGAGTCATGTGCCTTTATTAATTTATGTTGTCCATTGATTTATTGTAAATATTGAGGAATGTGATATACAGTACGATCGTTAACATTTTAACAAAACTTTTTTTTACTTAATTACAGTTAAATTCAGGTAGAGGCACTAGATTGTGTAGTTTGATTGGTTGATAATATCGACCAATCAGATTGCTGAAGTTTGTATTTGTGTATTTACTCAGAAATATCTGGATATCCTATGTATTTAAGTGATAACATTATTGACTACATACTAAAGGAAGAAGCTTAAAAAGGGATGCTTTTTTCTTTATCATAAATTCTCTAATTAAAATATTTAGTTTGCAGTAATTTAAAAATATTCAGGTTAGTTACTGACTGTGAAAGACAAATTAGTTAAATTTAAACATTTAATTTTTTTCATTTGATCCCATTAAGTTTTTTGATAACTGATCTGTAACAATGTTTTTCTCACCAGAACAAGTCACCTTTTGATCTCATGTATTTTTTTGTAGAAAAAAATAAGTGAGTTTTGTTTTGTGGACAATAAAAACAATTATTTAAAAAAGAACAAGTGCTGAAAACTATAGCATGTAAGAAATAAGCATCACCTCTTTAATCTGGCTGACTTCTTAGAACTATATGTAAATGAAGGGTTTAAAGCATTGCATTTAATTTATTAACTGTAAGTGGGTATTTTTGGATTTCAAAAGAGAAAGCTGGTCAAGTTACAATAATATTAGACATTTAATTGCCCCTCCAGTTTTTATTACTTCCAAGAATAAATGAATGTGCTGTAACAACAGAAAATAATCAAATTTTCTTAAAAGGATATTAAGTAAAGTTCTTTCAAGAATCATTCTGTCAGCAGACTGGTGTATACAAAGATGTTCAAGTTATGTTATTTCTGATAATCAGAATGTAAACTCCATCTTTTATAGAGTTATGATCATTCCCAAATCAAATAAATTTGGAAAACTTTACAAAATTAACGAAACTACAAGAAGATTAATGTTTGCAGTGTATATCATTTTGGCATTTCTATCACCTAACCAAAATGATATTCTTTATTATATTTCTAGTAAATGTCATACAAAATTGCTGATGTAAATTTTGAACCTAATTTAAATCCATTTTAGTTGTATTCATTAATTGCCTATTATTTAAATCAGCTGCTCTAAACAAAAACATCACATAAACTAAGATTATGTCATTGTATACCTTGGTCATGATAATGTAATGTGGTAAGGTTTCATCTTTGTTCTATGCATTTTTATCATGCAGCATTTATAAAAATATCATTGTTCATCAACCTAAGTCATTCAGGTATTGTTAAATATTCAACTTGTTTTATACAGATTTCAAAAACAAACTACATATAGGTATCATTGCAATTATTATGTGTTGATTTAAACTGTTAACCTGATAACCCCAACCTGTTCAGCCTTATGCAAGATGTGTAGATCCAGATCAGCCAGCTCAGTGTTGGGAGCTTTGTGGTTAGGATCTGCACTACTTGCTGAAGAATCTTTAGCAATATGTCTAGGCACATTTTGCATTTAGATGTAAGATGGTGGCTGAGAATTAGTCGGGCTTATTAACAATTAGCTTGATAAGGGTAATTGGCAATTAAAAGAGGATATGACATGCTTGTTTATTCAATACAATACAAATACTTTATTGCATTAAAAATAACATGTTCTATAGCAAATACAATACAAAACATACAATATATTAAAATATAAGTAACAAGAAACAGATATGGATTAGTTAGATTTTCTACAGAGCTGTATGGATTTAACAATATTTAATCTTTATCCTCTTAAATAACTTGCAAAATAAATATATTTAGCTAACTTTCTAAGAATGCTTTTGGATTGAGACATGAGTAAATACTGAAAATATTAAATGAGTTTGCTGAAACAATACCAGGTCTTGCTCTGCTTAGTTCTGTGTTATTTATCCAACTTGTTTAATATTTCATTATTCATTCAATTCAATATTCATGTTGGATTATATTTATCATATAACCAATAAATCAGCTGTTGGTTTTTGTGTGTAAAATATAAATTTGAATTGATATTTACCTACTGAAATTTCAGTATGTAATATCATAGCTGGGAAACAAACATTGTATGTATATATTCTTGCCAGTTCCTGAAGACAAATGGTACAATTAGTCTTCATTCTCAACTAGTGTCCATGTAAAACAAATCTGTAAGAAATTAACTCTTAGCCTGCTATTTGTGTACATAGAAGGTTTAGGCAAATAATGTAGATACAGATCAGCCAGACCTCCCTCCAGGAGCAGTCTGATCAGGATCTACACTGTTTGCTGCTAAGTCTCTGTTTATAAGTATATCAACCCTTATAATATAAAAGCAAAGAACCTTAAGAATTTAGCATGTTTTTAATAAAATGTAGCAAGCTATGTGTTAATGAAAAGTTTTGATTTATTTATTAAGGGTTTTTGATAAGGGTTAATGAAAAGTTTTGATTTATATAGTCTAGATAAGGGTTAATGAATTTTTGATTTATATATTAAAGGTTTTTGCTGACGTTATTGTGTTTTGAGATTAGTAGATCATTCTTCCCCTCATTATATGAGGAAAATTTTGTACAGAATACAGTTCAATGATTTGATTTGTTAGCTGTTGAAAAGATGAAAAATCTAAAAAATAAAAATATATATCTATGTTGTGTTTGTGTTTTATGTTCTTCCAAACATCTGCCCATTTGTGACTTAGCATTCCAATATTACAAGAATATCTAAATGTTGATAATTACATAATTATAATAAAACAAATCCCTCAGTTCAAAAACCTAAATATAGGTCTTTGTTCAGGTGATAGTCTGTACAACTTGGGAAATAAAAAAATAACCAACATTTTATGAATTTATTATCAGCTAGTTTGTGTTTCTAGTATATAAACAACAATAAATCACTAATTTAATTCACAATTATCCTCTTGGTCATACAAAAAAAGACCTGATTAAATTGTGCAGAAATATGAAGAATATTGAAATCACTATAGATAGTTCTCATGTGCTGTCATGGGCACTGATAAGACAGATTAAGGAAGCCATCTTTGAAGGCAGAAGCTAATGCAGGCCGAAATCTAGAAATATGTGTTGTATTAAACTCACGACTGAGTTTTTTATTTTTCAGTCTATTTTACTGAATTTTATATCAAATTTAACAGCTTATATATATATAGTATTTTAAATATCAAAACTATATTTTTATAGTTTAAAAGGTAACAAAAATACAACCAAAATAGTGTTCATTTTGTGGATGAGCCAATAATTTTATTTAATTCTGTGTAATAATTCTTTCTGCATTTAACAATTTTTAAAATATTGTATTCTAAAAATATGAATTTCAAAAGCTTTCCAATGGTGTAGAGCTTTTAATTTTTGGACCACAAATGAAGAAATAACAAGAAAATAAAATTTACGCTTCTATACAATTCATCTGAAAATTCCTTGAATTTGCCATCAAAGATGGCTGCCAAGATACGGGATATTACTGATATAGATCTATAGATTAGCTTTGTCGCCGAGAATGTGGACTCGTGGAAAAAGTCTTTAGCAGCTTTTGAAATGCAGGAAATGACTCTATTTGGCTGCTACATATCTAAAGTTTCCACAGGAAGCATGCCCCGGGTAGCACGGTTACTTACCTCTGGTGCTCGATCAAATAGGACTTCCCCCACCCCATCCCTGGAAAAATCCTGGATCCTACCCTGAATTATTCTGTTACTTATTTTAAAAATATATTATACTTTGAAAGTATATTGAAGGTAATCAACATAAAAACTAGGATCTTGGGCTTTCTACAAACAATAACAAAATTTCGATTTTGATTTTTCCTTTTTAAATTAAACAATTTACAAACTACTACATTTATGTGTACCATCGAATCTGTTCATTTTCATATTCCAAAAATGTATTTTACGACGCAAACTGTCATTCGATATATTTATATTATGATTCGTTGTTTTTGTACGGAAGAAGTAGATTGCTAATATTATTAGAGTTATGTCCCTTATTCTAACAAAACTCGTTGCAGCTGTCAGGTACAGGTACAGGTACAGCTATGTACTTAATTGCTATCTTGCTTTAATTCCATTAATGCTTTAATTTTTTCAAATCCATGTTTTATGGGAATCCATACATGGTCTTCAAAAAAGAAACGTTACTCCATCAAGTTGGTGAAATCGATTGACATGCCACCATTGCCTTGTACTGTTTGTGTAATGCCATTAATAGGCATTATAAAGTAGGGTTGAACAGTCAAAACGGTTGTCACAAGGTATCCTATGACCTCTGGTAACAGTTCCAATGTCATCCCTGATACCTTGGGACAACAATTTCAGCTGTTCATCAAACACCCATGAAATAACTGTTTTATTACCTAATGCAATCAAATTTATTTTATTTTTATATCCTAGCGTCACTAGTTTCGACGCCCTTAAGTCATTTATATATTTTCTTGCGAGGTGAACTTTATTGAGTTAAACACTAACTGTCATAAACATGTCAAAAAAACCCTTATTTATCAAGTAGAATCTCTTTTTAACGCTTGTTTTTAACGTTTTGGTTCATGATACCGATTGTTTACAAATAGCAGCCAGCCCCCAATACGTTTTGAGAGACACTAGAAATGATGCCTTTGATTGGCTATTCTCGTTTGTAGTAATTTAACACTTGGGAAGAAGTAACGCAGTGTACATTAGTCTGAGTTGGTTTGTGTATGGAATAGCAATATATAAATGTTGGAAAACAAAAGAAAAACAGCATATATTTCATATTTTTATTTACATTTTACTGATAAATGTTCAGCATTCGTTCATATAAAACGATATCAAGTTCCTTAGTTTTTTATTTGGAAACTTGTTTTGAAGTACATGGCTTAGTATCAAGATAGTTTCCCACTCTTGGATTGCCTGGTCCTGATCTCATTGCTTCTGGGTCAACCGTCCTACATAACTTGTGTCTCACCGACGTTTCAGGTCAAACTCTCGGGCAACGGCCATGATTTGCATCCTCATAGTCTCTAATTAGGTTCATGGCTGCCCACATCTAAGATGGGGAGTGCGACATGTTCTTCTTAAGTCCTGAAAATATAAATAATAACCTAATGAGAGAAGAAAACCAAGATACCACTTTGAACCTGCAATGTTTAACTTTACTCGGTACTTCAAAAGACGACTGTACATATTTCAGTCATAATTACAGAATCATTGTAATTAACACGTACATCTTACATGACTAGTGTTTCTCGATATAGGCTAACATTTTAGCACATGACTTTCGCATGACTTATGACATAACGAAATGGGCTTTCTTATAGAAGGATGCTTGGTATGTGGTTCACATTAAATACCATTGATAACAACATGCAAACTTTCACTTATTGTGGGAATAAGAAAAATCGGTGAAATTATGTGATTACATTTGAATTTGAGATATCCTAACCTTGGAGTCTCGGATTGGCCCCCATTGTTCTGCCTTAGCTGTCAAAATGCGTGTTTGTCAATAAATGTCGCGAGAAATTACATCAGAAGAAATACGTCTCAGAGTTTGACATGAAAATAAAAATGGCGTCGAAATAGGTGAGCGTCAATTTAGGTTTCCAGGTACGGGAGGCCCCGGGTTCAATCCCTGGCCGCGACATACCAAAATCGTTAAAAATGGTAGTGGTTTAGCTCCCTTGCTAACGCTCAAGCAAATATAAGGGTAGTTCCACGACTGGTTGGCCCGGTGTCAGGATAATGTGACTGGGTGTGGTATCATGCCAGGTGTTCAGGGCATGCTATACATAGTGAAGGTAGCACTATATCTGCTTCAAGTGGACACCATCTCCAGATAACTGAAAAACTGTTGGTGGGACGATAATCACAATAAACAAACAAACAAACAAATTAGGTTACTGGACAATATACATTGCAACACAATACAAATAATTAATTACTTCTTTAATTCCTCATAAGTGCAGTCTCCTATCTGGAAATCCAAGCTTACTTCAGCCCAATATGTGTGGAGAACAGCCACTGAACCTTTGATCACGTTTTCAGTGCTCAGTTAATCTCTGTTTTCAACAAGATTTTTTTCATTTTTCCTGTGATATGTCCTGGAAATGACATGTTCAACATGTTTTGTTTTTTCACTTGCAAAAAAATGCAGATAAGATATTGAATTGTTTACAATCGAGTCTTTAAGACGCTTGATTTTCTAAAAAACTACCATAAAACCAAAGGTTTTCGGTAGATATCTCACTTACCGTTTAGTTGCGACCGGTGGTAAAAGAAATATGGTTAACAGTTCGGTGCAACATTGCGTATGCTCAGGAATAACACGATTTAATCAAACAGTTCAAAATAATTCATTGGTATTTATATAAGGAACTAGGTAATAATGTCAATTATTGATTATTCTGCTTTGTTTTATATGGTGTAGCATATGCATCAGAAGCCAAAAAAAAGTGAGCCTCCCCTAGGAGTTGAACCTCCTTCTCAATACCAGTGCGTTGATCTATCTACTGAGCTATTGCCAGTATAGTAGTCCTATAAATATAACCTAGCATATCCTCTGATATAATATAAGATTATAAATTGATGAAAACAAATGTGGTATGGAGTGGCTTATTTCTAGGATTAGTCTGTACAGGGGTTGTGTGAACAATCTTCAAATGAAATTGGTATAAAATAATGCCAGATTTTTTTTTAATTGCAACAATTCATTTTTCTTACTTCTATCATTTTGAAATTTTGAATGAAAAGATCAAGTCTTCAAGTTTTCTTATTCTGTGATAGATAAATTTGTATTCATAGTAAGAAACAATACTTTTATTTGATGGAAGAATGCAACAGCAACAAAAAATAACCTTTGTACAGCATTAGGATGAAAATTTGTGTTAAACATATATTTGTTAATATAAATATATATTGTTCGTTTTTTATTCATCCTCCATTTACAAGGTGAACATTCATGACGTTAATAAATGTGAATGTTTCCAGCTTGTTTTTATCAAAACATTGTTTGCGATGATAAGGTACAAGGGAACCAGACCAAACTTCTCAAGAACTTACAAAAACTCAAAATATAAAAAAAAATCAAATACATTTATTCTGCGAAAATATTTTAAGTGCTTGAGAAAAAAGTTTGGTACCAAATTAACCAGTGTTCACATCCAACCTTTGTCATTCACATCCCATGTTATCAGTGATTTTCAATCCATTCATTCATGAATACTAGACCTTGTATTTCTGTGTAGAAGAAACCCAACATGAACCTGGGCTTAATTTAAAGCCTTTTGTTATTTAAAAGAAAAAATATTGAAGAATTTTACACAACAATTATCTATTTTTCCTTCTTATTAATTTAAGACCCTTGCCTTCCCTTCTTATCAATTTCAGACTCTGGGTAATATACGACCACCACTGTTTACCATGGGAGACAACTTCAGAGGACTCCCAGCTTTCTTGTGTAACCAATTTGCTGGTACAGCAAGACAGCAGCTCCTGTTTGCACTCACAAAGGCAAAGATTCTTACTCATGAAGAAGCAGAAAAGGCTGTCAAGGCAGCAGATAACTTCCTTGAATCAAGGAGATAACAACATCTAATAGATTATAGCTTTCTTAAAGCAAAGGTTAAACAAAGTGTGATACATTGAACATGTATATTGTTTATCAAAATGTCTGGTTTGACCATTACAGAAAATGCTTTGTCTCGTGGGATCACTTTAATACTTAAATCTGTTGGGTTATTTTTTTTTTTTTTTTTTTAATTATATGTAGTTTAACTTTTTACTTGCTGGAAACATTAATTGGTACGGGTATGTTTTAGGTTAATGGGGTTAATCTTATTTCCAACTGATGCAGACCAGGTTAGTTAAAAAATGATTAACTTACTGGGAAATACCTCTCCTAAATGTGTAAATGATTAACTTACTGGGAAATACCTCTCCTAAATGTGCAATTAAACTGAAGAATCAGATGTCTCAAAGCAACAAGTTTCAGTCATTTTACAGTCATTTGATGCCATCAAGTACCGGTATGTTTATGAAACCTGGACCATCCAATCGGTGTATGATGGGCCTGCAGATTCAAGGACTTGTTGCTGTAAAGGAGTGCTTGCTATGCAAGATCTATAAACACTGATCTTGGTGTGCAAAGTTAGCTTCTTGTTTGACCACACTTGTTTGTCTAGTCCAGACATTTTGGTAGCAGCCTAGTCTATGCGCCTATTGATCTTGATGCCCAGTACGAGAGAGTCAAGACAGTGGATGATGATATGGACAACCTGCTGTTACATTGTATGTATATATTCTTGCCAGTTCCTGAAGACAAATGGTACAATTAGTCTTCATTCTCGACTAGTGTCCATGTAAAACAAATCTGTAAGAAATTAACTCTTAGCCTGCTATTTGTGTACATAGAAGGTTTAGGCAAATAATGTAGATACAGATCAGCCAGACCTCCTTCCAGGAGCAGTCTGATCAGGATCTACACTGTTTGCTGCTAAGTCTCTGTTTATAAGTATATCAACCCTTATAATATAAAAGCAAAGAACCTTAAGAATTTAGCATGTTTTTAATAAAATGTAGCAAGCTATGTGTTAATGAAAAGTTTTGATTTATTTATTAAGGGTTTTTGATAAGGGTTAATGAAAAGTTTTGATTTATATATTCTAGATAAGGGTTAATGAATTTTTGATTTATATATTAAAGGTTTTTGCTGACGTTATTGTGTTTTGAGATTAGTAGATCATTCTTCCCCTCATTATATGAGGAAAATTTTGTACAGAATACAGTTCAATGATTTGATTTGTTAGCTGTTGAAAAGATGAAAAATCTAAAAAATAAAAATATATATCTGTATGTTGTGTTTGTGTTTTATGTTCTTCCAAACATCTGCCCATTTGTGACTTAGCATTCCAATATTACAAGAATATCTAAATGTTGATAATTACATAATTATAATAAAACAAATCCCTCAGTTCAAAAACCTAAATATAGGTCTTTGTTCAGGTGATAGTCTGTACAACTTGGGAAATAAAAAAATAACCAACATTTTATGAATTTATTATCAGCTAGTTTGTGTTTCTAGTATATAAACAACAATAAATCACTAATTTAATTCACAATTATCCTCTTGGTCATACAAAAAAAGACCTGATTAAATTGTGCAGAAATATGAAGAATATTGAAATCACTATAGATAGTTCTCATGTGCTGTCATGGGCACTGATAAGACAGTTTAAGGAAGCCATCTTTGAAGGCAGAAGCTAATGCAGGCCGAAATCTAGAAATATGTGTTGTATTAAACTTACGACTGAGTTTTTATTTTTCAGTCTATTTTACTGAATTTTATATCAAATTTAACAGCTTATATATATATATATATATAGTATTTTAAATATCAAAACTATATTTTTAAAGTTTAAAAGGTAACAAAAATACAACCAAAATAGTGTTCATTTTGTGGATGAGCCAATAATTTTATTTAATTCTGTGTAATAATTCTTTCTGCATTTAACAATTTTTAAAATATTGTATTCTAAAAATATGAATTTCAAAAGCTTTCCAATGGTGTAGAGCTTTTAATTTTTGGACCACAAATGAAGAAATAACAAGAAAATAAAATTTACGCTTCTATACAATTCATCTGAAAATTCCTTGAATTTGCCATCAAAGATGGCTGCCAAGATACGGGGATATTACTGATATAGATCTATAGATTAGCTTTGTCGCCGAGAATGTGGACTCGTGGAAAAAGTCTTTAGCAGCTTTTGAAATGCAGGAAATGACTCTATTTGGCTGCTACATATCTAAAGTTTCCACAGGAAGCATGCCCCGGGTAGCACGGTTACTAACCTCTGGTGCTCGATCAAATAGGACTTCCCCCACCCCATCCCTGGAAAAATCCTGGATCCTACCCTGAATTATTCTGTTACTTATTTTAAAAATATATTATACTTTGAAAGTATATTGAAGGTAATCAACATAAAAACTAGGATCTTGGGCTTTCTACAAACAATAACAAAATTTCGATTTTGATTTTTCCTTTTTCTGTTAAACAATTTACAAACTACTACATTTATGTGTACCATCGAATCTGTTCATTTTCATATTCCAAAAATGTATTTTACGACGCAAACTGTCATTCGATATATTTATATTATGATTCGTTGTTTTTGTACGGAAGAAGTAGATTGCTAATATTATTAGAGTTATGTCCCTTATTCTAACAAAACTCGTTGCAGCTGTCAGGTACAGGTACAGGTACAGCTATGTACTTAATTGCTATCTTGCTTTAATTCCATTAATGCTTTAATTTTTTCAAATCCATGTTTTATGGGAATCAATACATGGTCTTCAAAAAAGAAACGTTACTCCATCAAGTTGGTGAAATCGATTGACATGCCACCATTGCCTTGTACTGTTTGTGTAATGCCATTAATAGGCATTATAAAGTAGGGTTGAACAGTCAAAACGGTTGTCACAAGGTATCCTATGACCTCTGGTAACAGTTCCAATGTCATCCCTGATACCTTGGGACAACAATTTCAGCTGTTCATCAAACACCCATGAAATAACTGTTTTATTACCTAATGCAATCAAATTTATTTTATTTTTATATCCTAGCGTCACTAGTTTCGACGCCCTTAAGTCATTTATATATTTTCTTGCGAGGTGAACTTTATTGAGTTAAACACTAACTGTCATAAACATGTCAAAAAAGCCCTTATTTATCAAGTAGAATCTCTTTTTAGCGCTTGTTTTTAACGTTTTGGTTCATGATACCGATTGTTTACAAATAGCAGCCAGCCCCCAATACGTTTTGAGAGACACTAGAAATGATGCCTTTGATTGGCTATTCTCGTTTGTAGTAATTTAACACTTGGGAAGAAGTAACGCAGTGTACATTAGTCTGAGTTGGTTTGTGTATGGAATAGCAATATATAAATGTTGGAAAACAAAAGAAAAACAGCATATATTTCATATTTTTATTTACATTTTACTGATAAATGTTCAGCATTCGTTCATATAAAATGATATCAAGAACGCAATGTGGACACTTGACTACATTTCCCCTTCTGACTACTTTCACAGCAGATACATAAGGTCAAATAGACCCAGTGTTGACATGTATCGCATGCAACTCATTTAACAAACACAAGAGACATACTCAAGCATACATCCTCTGGTGTAAATAGCCCACAAACACAACAAAATTCATTTTAATTTTCTTCATTCTCCTAAATGTCAGTTTCAACTGGCAATCTAAGGATCGGCAGTTCTTTAGTTTTTTATTTGGAAACTTGTTTTGAAGTACATGGCTTAGTATCAAGATAGTTTCCCACTCTTGGATTGCCTGGTCCTGATCTCATTGCTTCTGGGTCAACCGTCCTACATAACTTGTGTCTCACCGACGTTTCAGGTCAAACTCTCGGGCAACGGCCATGATTTGCATCCTCATAGTCTCTAATTAGGTTCATGGCTGCCCACATCTGAGATGGGGAGTGCGACATGTTCTTCTTAAGTCCTGAAAATATAAATAATAACCTAATGAGAGAAGAAAACCAAGATACCACTTTGAACCTGCAATGTTTAACTTTACTCGGTACTTCAAAAGACGACTGTACATATTTCAGTCATAATTACAGAATCATTGTAATTAACACGTACATCTTACATGACTAGTGTTTCTCGATATAGGCTAACATTTTAGCACATGACTTTCGCATGACTTATGACATAACGAAATGGGCTTTCTTATAGAAGGATGCTTGGTATGTGGTTCACATTAAATACCATTGATAACAACATGCAAACTTTCACTTATTGTGGGAATAAGAAAAATCGGTGAAATTATGTGATTACATTTGAATTTGAGATATCCTAACCTTGGAGTCTCGGATTGGCCCCCATTGTTCTGCCTTAGCTGTCAAAATGCGTGTTTGTCAATAAATGTCACGAGAAATTACGTCAGAAGAAATACGTCACAGAGTTTGACATGAAAATAAAAATGGCGTCGAAATAGGTGAGCGTCAATTTAGGTTTCCAGGTACAGGAGGCCCCGGGTTCGATCCCGGGCCGCGACATACCAAAGTCGTTAAAAATGGTAGTGGTATAGCTCCCTTGCTAACGCTCAAGCAAATATAAGGGTAGTTCCACGACCGGTTGGCCCGGTGTCAGGATAATGTGACTGGGTGTGGTATCATGCCAGGTGTTCAGGGCATGCTATACATAGTGAAGGTAGCACTATATCTGCTTCAAGAGGACACCATCTCCAGATAACTGAAAAACTGTTGGTGGGACGATAATCACAATAAACAAACAAACAAACAAATTAGGTTACTGGACAATATACATTGCAACACAATACAAATAATTAATTACTTCTTTAATTCCTCATAAGTGCAGTCTCCTATCTGGAAATCCAAGCTTACTTCAGCCCAATATGTGTGGAGAACAGCCACTGAACCTTTGATCACGTTTTCAGTGCTCAGTTAATCTCTGTTTTCAACAAGATTTTTTTCATTTTTCCTGTGATATGTCCTGGAAATGACATGTTCAACATGTTTTGTTTTTTCACTTGCAAAAAAATGCAGATAAGATATTGAATTGTTTCCAATCGAGTCTTTAAGACGCTTGATTTTCTAAAAAACTACCATAAAACCAAAGGTTTTCGGTAGATATCTCACTTACCGTTTAGTTGCGACCGGTGGTAAAAGAAATATGGTTAACAGTTCGGTGTAACATTGCGCATGAATAACAGGAATAACACGATTAATCAAACAGTTCAAAATAATTCATTGGTATTTATATAAGGAACTAGGTAATAATGTCAATTATTGATTATTCTGCTTTGTTTTATATGGTGTAGCATATGCATCAGAAGCCAAAAAAAAGTGAGCCTCCCCTAGGAGTTGAACCTACTTCTCAATACCAGTGCGTTGATCTATCTACTGAGCTATTGCCAGTATAGTAGTCCTATAAATATAACCTAGCATATCCTCTAATATAATATAAGATTATAAATTGATGAAAACAAATGTGGTGTGGAGTAGCTTATTTCTAGGATTAGTCTGTACAGGGGTTGTGTGAACATTCTTCAAATGAAATTGGTGTAAAATAATGCCAGATTTTTTTTAATTGCAACAATTCATTTTTCTTACTTCTATCATTTTGAAATTTTGAATGAAAAGATCAAGTTTTCAAGCTTTTTTATTCTGTGATAGATAAGTTTGTATTCACAGTAAGTAACAATACTTTAATTTGAAGGAAGAATAGATTTTTTTTACAACTGGTAGTCATAACAAAGTCTGTTTACTGTAGATTGGAAAAAATTGCACAAAGCCGAAATCGAACCTCACCTGACAAAATGAGAAGGAAATACCCGATACCAAGGTACTAAAGAGTGAACTGACTAATGCAGTTGTTAGATATATTATTAACACAGACAATTTGCACATATTTATAAATGTATTTATATATTTTATGTTACAGATAGTATTTTCCATTCACTCTGCAAAATTCCTGCATTCATACTACCATGTCAGAAGAAGCTGAGGTTTGGGGTAATTTAAAGGAGTTTGAATCATACGGTCGTCATGGTGATACTAATAATGATTATGAAATGATTAACTATGAGGATTCAAAGAAAAACTACACAGGCTACAAGCATGCTGCCCATGGCATGCTTTTCTGTCGCACTGATGATGTTCTGTGGGAACTGTATGACAGTAAGGCAGCAGTCTTGGTAATGTATACATTGTATTTTTGTAATCTTCCTTTAATTAATAAAAGCAACATAGATGAGATTAAAATTAGCAAACATAATACTGATTTAGGTTTGATTGATTGCAAATATAATTGCAAATGATAACATATTTATGATGTAGTATTACAGATGTAGTAAATCTAGTTGATAAGATCAGCAAAGTATTAATAATTTTGTGATAATAATAAACCATATACTACATGAAAAAAAAGAAAGCCTTGACAATTTTATATTAATGCTGCAGTTGTTTTAAGTATTATAAAAGACTAACTGGCCATAATAATCAAATGATCATTGGAACAAAATGACTCTAATGTATTTAACTGGCGTTTATTTATGTCAGGTAACAGACTTGACTTTACATTACTAAAAATAAATCTACAGTGATTTAAAGTCTTGTCTCTTTTAACTTTTTTTGTTCTGAATCTCATTTAGATGCAGATGAGGTTTGATGGGCTGATAGGCTTTCCTGGTGGACTTGTGGATGAGGGCGAGGAGCCTGTTGTTGCTTTAAACAGAGAGTTTCAAGAAGAGATCTGTCTCGACCTAGACATCTGCAGCTGCACAGATGACAATCATGTCATCACATACCTCAATAAGAAAAAAAATCTTGTCCTTCACTTTTTCTCTAAAGAAGTGACAGTCAACGAATTTGAGGAAATCGATAGAAACAGTAAAAATGCCTATGATTATGGCAAGGAGGTAGGTTTTTGTAATGTGACTAATAATGTCTTTATTCATGCAAGAGTAAAGATCCTGTCTGCCTGTCATTCCAATTTTCAAAATTAAAGAAAATTGAAAAGAAGGCTTGCCGTGTCAGAGTTTTTATTAATGATCTTTTAACTACACAAGAATATATCTCCCTATATTTTATGCATCGTTGTCATGACTAAAACCCGTAGTTTCCAATTAACATTAAAACACTTCTTTGACTGTTCTTCCAACAAAAATGGCCAGGGACTCATGGTATTCTGATTAGGTCAAATTAAACAAACAAAAATTATGAATGGCAACTAAATAGTGTCTGCCTGGATGTTAGACTGATTAGCATTCTTGGCACTTTTATTTGAGTCCCCCAGCTTGAACCACATTTGCTGCATTTTTATTCTTTTTTCCCTTTTTGTTAGTTGCGATATTAATGAATGAAGTTTTGATTTATTTTACAAAAATATATTGTTAGTATGTCAGTTTTAGGGAACTGTTAAGAAATGTCAGCAAACTGGTGGAAGGGACCATTAAGACCTATTTTTTAGAACACACATTAGCTAAAAACAACAGCAACAAAAAATAACCTTTGTACAGCATTAGGATGAAAATTTGTGTTTAACATTTATTTGTTAATATAAGTATATTTTGTTCATTTTTAATTCATCCTCCATTTACAAGGTGAACATTCATGACGTTAATAAATGTGAATGTTTCCAGCTTGTTTTTATCAAAACATTGTTTGCGATGATAAGGTACAAGGGAACCAGACCAAACTTCACAAGAAATTACAAAAACTCAAAATTTAAAAAAAAAATCAAATATATTTTTTCTGCAAAAATATTTTAAGTGGTTGAGAAAAAAGTTTGGTACCAAATTAACCAGTGTTCACATCTAACCTTTGTCATTCACATCCCATGTTATCAGTAATTTCAATCCATTCATTCATGAATACTAAACATTGTATTTCTTTGTAGAAGAAACCCGACATGAACCTGGGCTTAATTTAAAGCCTTTTGTTTTTTAAAAGAGAAAATATTGATGAATTTTACACAACAATTATCTATTTTTCCTTCTTATTAATTTAAGACCCGTGCCTTCCCTTCTTATCAATTTCAGACTCTGGGTAATATACGACCACCACTGTTTACCATGGGAGACAACTTCAGAGGACTCCCAGCTTTCTTGTGTAACCAATTTGCTGGTACAGCAAGACAGCAGCTTCTGTTTGCACTCACAAAGGCAAAGATTCTTACTCATGAAGAAGCAGAAAAGGCTGTCAAGGCAGCAGATAACTTCCTTGAATCAAGGAGATAACAATATCTGATAGATTATAGCTTTCTTGAAGCACAGGGTAAACAAAATGTGATAAATTGAACATGTATATTGTTTATCAAGATGTCTGGTTTGACCATTACAGAAAATGCCATCGTCGGATACCCCCGGTTGCTCTATTACGTTGCTCTCCATTCATCACCCGTGGGCAAATTGCTACTCATATTGTCGTTTTGTTTACTATGAAATGCCGCAATCCGATTGGTTTGCTAAGAAAATCCAGCGGATCTGCCAACCAATCAAGTTTACGCTTACATACCACTTCGATAGCACTGTCATCTGACAGATATACTTTACACTTGCGATGCGCTGTACCGGTCGCCATATTTACGTTCTCAGGTCACCGTATTGATCTTCCGATTGAAGAGTATTTAATTTTGTAACCTATCATCTGATTGGATAATGTCTGTTCTGTTCTATTCAAACAAAACGATGAAATGAGTAGCAATTTGCCCACGGGTGATGAATGGAGAGTAACGTAATAGAATCAACCGGGGGTATCCGACGATGAGAAAATGCTTGGTCTCGTGGGATCACTTTAATACTTAAATCTGTTGGGTTATTATAATTATTTTTTAATAATTAAGTATTATTACTTAAATTATATTTTTACTTGCTGGAAAGATTAATTGTTTTAGGTTAATAGGGTGAATCTTATTTCCAACTGATGCAGACCAGGATAGTTAAAAAAATAATTAAGTTACTGGGAAATACCTCTCCTAAATGTGTAAATGATTAACTTACTGGGAAATACCTCTCCTAAATGTGCAATTAAACTGAAGAATCAGATGTCACAAAGCCACCAGTTTCAGTCAATTTACAGTCATTTGATGCCATCAAGTATGTTTATGAAACCTGGACTATCTAATCAGTGTATGATGGGCCTGCAGATTCAAAGACTTGGTGCCGTAAATGAGTGCTTGATATGCAAGATCTATAAACACTGATCTTGGTGTGCAAAGTTAGCTTCTTGTTTGACCACACTTATTTTTCAAGTCCAGACAATTTGGTTGCAGCCTAGTCTATGCGCCTATTGATCTTGATGTCCAGTACGAGAGAGTCGAGACAGTGGATGATGATATGGACAACTTGCTGTTAATAATCAACAGTCTTGATGCTTGGGTTTAAATCCATGTTGTATGGTTCTTTCTAAATTTGAACAAATGACATTGCAATTTATCTATTTGGTAACTTCATATACATGGGTTTGCTTTTGTCTATTGTCAACTTACTTTAGACAAACAACTATTAAAATGTCTGTCAAATTTGCATGTCATTTTTGTGAACTGTCAGCAATTTTAAGATGTAATTGTTGCTTAGTAAAGTAAAATTAGAATAAAGTTCAAAACTTTAGTAAATACCCCTAATGTCTGACAAGCATAAAATAATGTGCATTTTGTGACTGTAAGTATAATTAAACATGATTAGAATTATAAAAGTATATGTAATAAAAGTATATGTATGGATAATTAATGAGAGATAATAATATTGATTACTCCTTAACGTTATTCAGTTTGTTGTAAAAAAAAATATTTGAAGTATAGTTTACATTTCATGCATAGACTTTAACAAGCTGTATTTTTTTCATATTATGCTTTACATTGTACACATATTTTCTTTTTAATGGTTATTTTATTCAATAAGCTTTACTACTAGCTTTATTTTCAAATATATTATATTTTTTGTAATTGTATACATTTCAAGTAAGTTATTTTTGTATAATTATAATGAATAGGCTCTAGGGATTGTTAAACCCACTAATCAGACCAAAAACTCTCAGCTGATCTACAGAACTTTGATGGGTCTGCTAATATGTTGTTTCAGCACTATATATATATGTAGCACTTGATGTTATTTTGATTTGGTGTTTCTTTTTCAGATAATTGCTTTAGAGTACATTGTATTACTTTATGAAGACAAGTGTTGTTATTTCATCTTATACTACATGCGTACCATTATGAAAGGCATATATACGTTGTTTTATGGATTAAAATCATAGCCTCACCTGACAGACTTAAAAGTGGTATCCAACAGTTTGGACTGATTTATTTTGTCTCTAATTACCAAGTTATTGTTCCCTGAAAAGTCCTGCAAAATGTTGTTCATTAATGCCCTAGATCTGTGTGAACAGTGAAGCATAAATCCCCATTTGTCATTTGGAACAGGTATTTCCTGTCTGAGCCGAGCTGCTGAGATAGCTATTTTTAAACTAGGAAAACCATGTGACAACATTTGTGATTGCTTTATAATCGTAAGCCGGGTAGTCCGCTCTTACCTCTGTATCTATTTTTAGCAAAGAACATTATCATGCTTGGAAAGAATGAACATTTGATGTAATTTTTTTTCGCAATGTGTACCGTCTTACCTCATAGGTAGCATTCAAAATCGTCTTTACTTAGACTAAAGTAATGAGTTAATGCAGAAATTACGCCCAAATTCTCAGAAACCGTGGAAAAATCTTGTTACATGCATATGATATAGGTAAACTTTCGGATACCACTTTTAACACGTTATGTACTTCATTAAATCCTGGTGTTTTCAATGTCTACGAACTACATTCCAATGCAAAACAGTACAGGTTTCTTATTGGAGCAAACCCATTATGTAATACTGCTGTTTTTTTGCCTGGATCAGCTTCTTTGGATATACATTTCTTGTCGACAATTTATGAATGTCTTATAAAATGCTTTTGTTTACCTTAAATGCTGCAAGAAACTTATGACGAAAACTTTATTTGAACAAAATGTCTGGTACAAGCTTTGGCTTTTGTCTATTTTTCATTAGTAGGAGGGAAAAATAGGTGTCATGAGCAACATGTGTTATAATTTAAATAAACATCAAACTATTAAAGGGGGTAAACTAAAGTCGGCTGAACAAGCAGTTGCTTGAAAGTAGACTATAACTTGGTATAACCTATTGGGTATAAACAATATGTCAATGAGTAGTAGTAATTTGATATTGCTATGGATGTTGAAAATATGTAATTGTTAAATCTCAAATTTTTTTTGTGTACAATAAATAAAGTAACATGTTTATGCTCAAAACATTAAAATCTTTCATTTATTTTTCCATCACCAATCCATAATCAATAGTATTACTTTAACAGTCTCAAATGTAATTAAGAACATGCACATTTATCAATTAAAAGAAAAGAACAGTACTTATAAATGAATTAAGAAAAAGAAAGTAAGCAATTTTCATGAGCCAATTTTTATTAGTTATTCATTTGACATATAAACAAATATGTACAGTTGAACAAAAGAAAGGTGTTGGTAAAGTTGTTCTCATCGCTTTCGCTTCTTCAGTCGCTTCATATGTTTGTATGGTCCCTGGCCCATTCTCTTTGCCTCTTGTATCTCTGAATACTTTCTCTTGTTGAATCTGAATGTAAAATAAAAGTATTATATTTTTAACCACTGAAACAGAATTAATATCTCCAACAAGATATTCAACGGACAGCATCCTCGACTATACATGTGCTTGATAATACTTTTGGGATTGGATTGTATTGTCTGCAGATAATCTGCTCTGATGTCAACATCTTTCTTTAGCAGAGATCACTATTGTAATTCTTTATAGTTCATAGGAATGAATGAACATTTAGTTGTTGTTGTTTTTAGATTTGTACTGTCTAACAATAATAGTAGTTTTCAAAACCATCTTTACTTAGATATAAGTATGATTTTACGTTTTGCCCAAATTCCCTAAATAGTGGTAAGATATTGTTACATGTATTAAATATAAACAAACTGTTAGATACCATATTTAAATCAAATGTACATAATTTGTCTAAGACAAACTAGGCAATATTGCTAACAACATTTAACAAATAGGGACTTTCAGTTCCACTTACTTTCTGAAGTCTGCATCAGCTAACAACTCTTCGACGATAGTGGACTTTCTCTGCTTCTTGGGAATCCTGGAGTGATAGAAGTCTGCCTTGCTCTCAACAACTGTTCCAAACTGGAAACATAACAGATCATAGGGATGGGAGGGGATTTGCCGGCATTTTAGCTGATAATGTGCAGCAACATTTCTATCATTATAGCAAAGGGGCACTTATGAGGTGCCCAGGGACTGAACCCGGCCGGTTCATTATACTGACACCGACAAGTCAGGCGTAATGCTGTCCCCTTAGCCCCAAGCATTAGGAGGGAAGCCACTACTACCAAATTTAAAGTCTTTGGTTTGACTCGGCCAAGGTTTGAATCCGCGACCTCCCGATCTGCAAGCCAACGCTCTACCACTTGAGCTATTGCTGCCGGTAACAGATCATATGTTGTCATCAACTGTTTTGTCTACCAAACAAAATACAGTCTGAAAACTATGGCTTCTTGACAATCACTGATTTAAAGTACTAGGACAGAGCTGTATAACTGCTCTGCCAAGTAAATAAATATTATAACGCTATTCTCACCTGATAGGTTGAGACCTTTTAGATGTTTTGTGCAACTGGTGTCATTAGCAAATCATTGGCAGTCTTAAAAATTAAAATCTAGCTTTGTCAATTTTGAAGAAAGGTGGAAGAAAATACTTTTGTTCCCGATTTCTTTCAAATGTCATCAACAGTTAGTCAACTGATACATTTCATCTATCATTTGTGACTAAGATAACCAAGTTATTACATAATTATGTTAAAATGCTAAACTACAAGATTCTGATTTATTAATTTGAGTGCAGCTCAACCATTCCTTGTCACGTTTGAGCAATTACATAAAAAAAATACTAACATCTTCATAAGAGAAGGTAAACAAATACAAAATACATCAATTTGTTCAATGACCATGTAAAACTAATGATAACACATTGTTATCAGTAGAAAATAACCTTAGCTGGAACCCAATAAAGAAAACAGAAGTATGCCAATGTACTGGGGTGTGTAAATCGTGTCTTCATGCTTGACATACAGGGCCTACCGCACAGTCATTGTTGTTTATTGGGTTTATTGTCCCACCAACAGTATTTCAGTTATCTGGAGAAAGTTATTGTTGAGTTTGTTGTTGTTTCAATACATCCCTGTAACTAATAATGGTCATTACAGCAATGACCAGCTATTTTGGTAGAGGAAACCTCCAGATAAATGTCTGGGTCGAACCAATTGCACAACGTAGGTCAGCTAGAAGACCATGCACATTAAGTCCTCTGCCCTGAATGTGACTCGAAACCATGTGGTGAGACGCCATGCAGTCAGAGGAGTTACAAGTTGGTGACTTAACACTATGCCACAGGCGTCCCTTACATAGCTTAAAACTGTAGACAGTTATGGGCACATCACATCTCTGAGACTAGTGCCATAAGGTAACCAGCATGGTCTTACCAGCATGGTCTTTCAACAGTCAAAAATGTAAAAAGAAACTTTAATATGCCTAAACAATTCTTGGAAAACAGATCCTTTTATCAGCTGACTTACCTGTAAATTTTTGTGCCTCCATTTCTTGGCAAACTTCTAGTAAACCAACAGATACTTTAATTTAAGATAGAAACCTTACAATTCAAAGTCCAATGCTTTCCACCTAATAAAAAAAACAAAACAGTCACACACCTGAAAGAACTTAGGAATGCTCTTCATGTCATTTCCCTTGTAGAACCGCTTGGGATCGAGGGCTTTCCTCATGTGAAGTACCTCCAGGTCATTCTTGCGCTCCTCAGTCAACTCTGTGGCTGGCAGGTTAAACCATTTATCTCCCTTAGTCTTTGAACGCTCAAGCTATGAAAAATTCAAGTAGAAACATAAATTGTTTTTATCATGATTTTTAAGTTATCAGACTTTAGTGTGTTTGCTGGGATAGCTTAAGACAGATACCTTAGATTGAGGGAAAATGATGTAATGATTAACCTGCTTGCAAAAAAAGCTAATCTGTAATTTAGAAGTATATAAATAACCATCATAAAAGTCTTGTTTATGAAGTAAACAAGTTAACCCAAAGCAATATGCAGAGCAATAAAAATGATTTAAAAGTGTTCAATATTTATGGGGAAAAACAATCATAATGGACAATGTTCATATTAAAAGATATCTGAACCTAAATATAGAAATATTCTTCCTTTTATTCTATTTGTTTTTTACAATGATCTTATCAACACTTTACTTTAAGAATCTAGTATGCAATGGGGACAATGCAGTCAGCTTTATATGTTCTCGGCTAATATTATATTTCAGTATTGTGATGAGGCTAAAAACAAAGCCGTACAATCAGACCATTTTAATAATGTCCAATTTGTTTGCAAAAAGAATGGTAACTTCCAGTTATTCAGTGAATCCAGTGAAAGTACCCCTACAAGATTGGAAACTGTGAAGACACAGGTCAGTAAAAAGCTGAATGAAAACAGTAATTTTTGTTAGGAATGATAAGTGTAAAATTATTAAAGTAGAGCCATACCGATTTGTCACTTTCTTCAGATGTAATGCATGTAAAGCATTTTACTATATAACCATTGTTCGGTTCCCAGGCTATGAAGATTGTGGAAAGGTAAGGTAAGGGGACAGAGTACCAAAGCCTAACTCTGCAAAGGCAATGCATTTCTGACCACATTTATCCCTTGTGTGTATTGATGTCCTGGTAACTTAATGACTGGCTGACGTTCTCACAAGACAATCTGCCCGAGAGCGGCATATGGTCAGGATAAGGGCAGCTAGGCACATCATAAAAGGGACAGGGTCCAGTGCCCCGCAATTCCGCTCTAGATGTAACACCATGGGCAAGGGTACCCTAGTATGTAAATACTATTTAAACTAAAGTGAAAGTCTTACCCTTCGCTCTCTTTTCTCCTGCCGTTTGCTAACATGTGTTGTTGCAATGGCATCCTGTTTCTCAAACTCTTCTGTTATCACACTCTTTTGCATGATCTGAAAATAGTGACTTTTGAATCAAGATTTAGAAAGAAAAGCATCAAAGCATAACCTACATACAAGTAATCACTTATTCATGCAAATGTTTAAAAATAATATCCTTATAATTAGGTCCATTTAAAAATGGCAATCAGGAACAGGAATCTACATACATATGGACCATAGCCTAAAATCTAAAAATATAGCTTTATACAATTAGACCATGAAGGTATTAATAAAATGTGCCAATTTTCACATTACTAAATTTGAAGAAAGCTTCCTAGTTTTCCATTAAACAAAACTACATGTACCTTTGAACCAAGCTTCATCTCAGCTAGCGAATAATGACATAGTATGCATTTACACTATGCTAATATAATAACCAACACAAAGACAGTAACCATATAACCTTGACATTTATTTCAACAAAATCCTTTCTTACACTTGGTTCCTTATTAGATTTTTTCTTGGCAGTCACTTGCTCTTTAGTTATTTCATAAGCAGCAACATTGACATAGAGCTCTTTAGAAGCCAGGCTTGTCTGGATGGCACTTGAAAGTTTCAGTCTGAAAAGAGTGACAAAATAATTTTATTAAAATGTTACTTAAATTCCAGTAGTATGCAGCTTTTAAGTATGAAACACATTTTTTGTTCAAGTTACCATAAAGAAATATAGAATGTGTGCTTTGGTTTTTTTTTACAGATCTATTTATAAACCCGGGATACACATATTCTATGAGCTATTAAAAAAATCCACTTTTTCCCCAAGCCTTACTGGGATGCGAGAGAGAACAATGCCAACGGCCATTTAATATTGTATCAGGGCAGTTTTCTTTTTATTATTAAGTTTATTATTTAAGAATATTTAGAATGTTCTATTAGTTTTTATATTGATTAAATGTAAAAAGAACGACTACAGATTGATTTTTATTGCGAATCTACAGTGCACACCATTGAAATGCGATGAACAGTAAGTAAACACTGTATTGCATAACAGTGTAATTCACTGACCATACAAATATACGAGTGTACTGTCTTTAAAAAAATGATGGACTGTTCAGTCAATGTAATGGGTAGAAACTTTTTTTATGCATTTTTTATTGTTATATTGCTGCTTCTAATGTTGCTCAACTGATGTGTTAATTGAAATAATCAAACAGTGATTAACTGTTTCGCATTCATTTCCCTTTGTTCTGCATTACACACGGCTAATTATCCGTTGGTAAACATCAAACAAACTTTCAACTTCAGTCTGCCAGATACACTAAGCTGTAAATTTAAGTACTTGGTGTTTCTTTGCTGACTTACCTCACTGTCAATCAAACCTGTTTTTAAGCAAAAGTGGGCAGAGCGTAATGGTCAAAAATGGGGGTCAGATTAATACAAATAGTTGCATCAAGCACTCATTTACATGCAAAGTATATTCAGTAGGCGGAGTTTTGGTAGTGTCTACCATCAGCAATATACACAACTTCCACTGTTGCCCATTTAGCAATAACCCATTTGTATGCATAGTTATCAGGGTAGGCGGAGTTTTTATAGTTGTCGGGAACTTCCCGAGTAACCTCGCTGGTGTAAGTCTTAAATGAATGCCTTATAGCGATGACCAATAGGGTCGACTGCTGCGGACTGCAGCATTATGAAAACAAGCTTATGGCAATAAATATGGGCCAGAATGGTAATACACAGTACGTCGAGTGTGCTGTGACCAAGCATAAAGCCATAAAACTAGCGTCCTGCGGACATCCTGACCATAAAATCTCGCATATGCTGGTAATTTTTGGATGCAATTTACGCCTGGACGAACATTAATGGAAGTGCTGTATAAATGATGTGCAGACAATTCAAGTCACCAAGATAAATGAAGATGATGATACTAGAAGTGATTATATGAATTTCTAAGCACAGCAGGTCAAATGAAATTTTGTCTTTCATGATATTTAAATCAATAACTAGACACAACCACAGCGTTAAGGTGAGAAGCATCACAATGTTAAGGTGAGAAACATATGTCATTCCAATCAGTCAAGCCTACGGGCCAATTAAAAAATAAAGATACGCACTCTTTTGGCTCCTTTTTCTTCATTCTGCTTTTGTGTGGCACCACAAGCTCACTATCCTCTTCATTATCACTTGCCTCGTCCTTTATATTAATGTCTGATAAATTAACAACTTCAATTTCAATATTGTTGACTGTATTTGAATTGTCAGTTGTCTCTGTGTTGTTAGTAGTATGGGTACTTTTATCAATGAAAAAAGAATCTGTAACATCTGACTTTTGCTTGCCTTTGTCAACATAAAATCCAAACTTTTGCTCAGATTCTGGGTTTTTAGTGTGACTTAATGTCTCGGGTTTTTTAAAGGTGTCATATAACTGTTGTCTTTTTGAAACTGTGGGTGACGATGCTTTCCTAACCTCTTCAGGTGCAATATCTTTTGAATTATTAGAAGAACGATTAATGCATTTCTTCATATCGCTAAAGAATTCGAACACATTCTGGTCAGCAGACTCGTCACTACTTGTTTCACTGTCGGACGACGACATTCTGTCAAAACTGCAAATTCAGAATTCTTTATTATCTACACGTGTTGTAGAAACAACAAGAGCCTGACAACATTTCCGGTTTTTGAAATACATCCGCCAGCTCAAGAAAAAAGATCATTTACTAATTATTTGTTTACTTTGTAAAATTACAATTCCGTGTTGGAAAACACCCCTCTTGTAGCACATACCACACGGTATTTCAAATTTCTAATTTAAAAAACCTAACTGTTATTGTGATAAATAGGTTTTAGTTTTGTCGCGGAATAACATTTGGTACAATTATCCAGTTCCGATCTACTTTTTCTGGCTTGGTTATTTCCCTTGTATTTCTGACATTTCGTCCATAAAAGCAAACGAACCTTCTAAAAACTAGACATAATATTAATAAAGTACCAAATGATACATAAAGGATTGTTTTATAAAAAATATTGTGTGTTTAATTTACTTATCATGATCATATATCATCTACATTCTTATTTTACAACATTTAATGTGTGGGCATGCTGGGGGCCGGCCTAGCTTTAGTGCGCTGTGACTGTTCAGTGTAAACTTCCTGTTGTTTCTGAAAATTAGTAAATTTTGAATTTACAATTTTTCTGGCAGTCATGGTCTATTTAGGACACACGCATATTGTTCTGATCGCTGCTATATTTGATATATTCCACCTTTCATTTGGTCAGCCGAAATGTGAAAATCCGAATACCACCGACTTTCCTCACTGCTCTGCCCTGAAGATGGGTCAGTTCAAATGTATCCATGTTGAAATTGATGCAGAGACACAACAGGCTAGAGGATGTGATCAGACAAAGAAAGTGAAAGTCATGTGTCACCCTGCACCAGATATTGAATGTATTCCAGATAAAAGTGTGTCTCCATCAGGTTATCCCTGCACATTTAATGGATCTCAATTTGGATTTTATCAACATGTTGAGTGCAAGTGGACAAATGGTTATAGTTTTGAAACATCACTCTTACTGTCAATATTTCTAGGGATGTTTGGTATAGATCGGTTTTATTTAGGGTACCCTGCCATTGGACTACTTAAATTTTCAACATTAGGTTTCTTTTTTCTTGGACAGTTGATAGATATTCTACTCATAGCAACACAGACAGTGAGGCCAGCCGATGGTTCAGACTATGTGATAAATTACTTTGGTGCAGGTTTGAATAAAATAGTGATGAATAATGAGACCATATTCAAGCTGGACGATCTATAAACCAATGAATAGATGAGATAATAAATTGTGTAATAAATACATAAATAATAAATTACAATTTCGTGTAATCAACACTAAATTTGAGATAATGATAATGTGACGATTCAGATGCTTTGATATTACTGTAATAGAAAAATGTTCCATAAGCATTATATAAACTTTTTCCCTATCCTGATGTAAAAAGATATATGGAGAAACAAGAGATCAATGTGCATTTTCAAACAATTTCATTGATAACAAGAAAAAATAAAATAATACATTACATGTACATGCTTTGAACACAAAAGTTATATTATTCTGAATGTTTTAAAATATTGGGGTTTTTTTTTGTAAGTACTTTGTCACTATATTCTGTCGTTACTTGTTATTCTCCGTTTTACATCATTGAAAATTTGAAATTTCTCTTTCAGAAAAAAAGTGAATAAAATATAACTTAAATATTTGCAAAATGTTTTGAAATTTGTCCTTCAACCACCATGACCTTGTTGTACAGATGTATATAATATTATGAGGGCCATGTGATAGCATTGTTTCATCTTTTTTTGCTTCCAATGGTTAAATTCTTCAGAAGGGGTTTGACACTCAGTAACCAAAATTTTTATATATTTTCTTATATAGGGGCTTTATGTTTTTGTTACGGCATTAACTCATTGGGTCCAAGTGTCATGCTGAACAGCAGATGACAGGATATGCCGTATTTTACCTGTTTCTGGTTCATATGGGGATGACTGGTTGATTGTCTCTAGGACTTAGTTAACATACACACATTATTAATCCTAAGTACACGATTCTCCCTGAGAGGCTGAAGACTTTAACAATTTTTAACATACATTTTTTTTTATATTGGTAAACAATGAACAAATCATAAGAATGTATTGAGTAACGTTTTATTTTGATAATCTGCATAGTACACAATACTGGTACTTGTACCACACTGGACTAAATAGTATTCATTTGTCCACATAAGAGAATCAAAGTAAATATGTGGCACTGTGAAAATACAGTAATACAATCTTAACTACTTGCATGATAACAAAGAAGATAGGGTTGACCCACCATTATTAGATATTTCACTCAGAAACAAAATACAGTTAAATAATCTCGGGCAATTACCTTTTACTAAAAGAGTACATTTATTCTGTTTGATAGATGTTTGATAGAACTGTGCTAATTTGAAACATTTTGCAATGAATCTGCCTAAAAAATTGCCCCCAGAAAAGCCCAAACACAAACCATAAACTAACCTGCAGTTGTTTATTTTTGCTCAGTTGGAACACAATTATGGTCAATATATAGCAATTTGGTGGAGGAAGACCCCAGATAAATGAATGGGTAGAACACCACAGGTCAGCTGGAAGACCTTCCCACATCAAGTTCTGCCTAAACCCTCTTCCCCATCACCAGAACAGCAAAAACTAACAAGAAGTTAAATTCCTGTAGTCAGTATCAGTAAAGTGTATGTACTATAATACTTGCTAACATTAAGTAAGTGAAATAGACTTAACACTAGGTACACACTGATTATAAACCATGCAAAGATTTGCCCTTGGGTGCAAAATTTTATAAGTAGACAACATCCAGAAGTTATAATATTTAAAATAATAAGAGCAATATACAGATATATGTGAACAGCAAAAACTTGGATGCAAGTTTGTCAAATAATAAATTTATCTGCATATATTCATAAATACAGCTGTCAAATATGAAAATGTGCAGGGAAAAAAGCCAAAAAAAAAAGAGATAAAAAATGTTACTGTGGTAATAAACATACCAATAAATATGGCTACAAAATTGTCAGGATTGCTAAAAATTTCCTCATTAAATAGACAAAGTTATGGTTACTATTGTTTTTCAAAGCCCAGAATCATGTACATTAATCATTACTGCTGTCTGCTTAAATTAAATCGTGTACACATCTGAATACTATTTAAAGTTAGAATCTAGATATGCCATTTTAAAGTTAATTATATCAATAAAATGTACATGAGATGATTGATAATAATATTTGGGACTTAGTAAATAAGTTTATGATGTATTATTACTGTATTATTGGTAATGCTGGTTATATCAAATGGCAATGCATTATTTAATCTCAATTAACTACTATTAGCCAAGCAAGATAAATATTCATAGTAGTAATTTATAGTGAATTACAGTATGCATCTTACAGAAATATAAAAAGGTCATATGTTCTTTATGATAACCCAATGTTCCAATTAGCAGCTGTCTGTCAGAAAAAGAAGATAAAGTTTTCTGAATACATGTATAGTCAGTAAACAGAATTAATAAACTTCGTTCACAATAATAAGGTTGTTAATAGATGTCAAAAGTCTGAGAGAGATCAAAATTGATATATTTTTATGAAACAAAATTAATAAATATATAAAAAATTACACAGAATTAGAAGAGAGGCATTTCAGAAATATGTGATGAAATTTTATTGAGTATATTTTTTGTTATATCATTTTGTAATTAGACAATCATAAAATAAATTTTTTAGATAAAACATACTCTAAAAATGGCTTAAATATAACGATGTTAAAAAGAAAATTGATAATACATAAATATATTGGGCTACAAACGCAAACATCAACATAATTGAAAATTTAAGTTTCTAACAATAGTCACTGTAGATCAAGCCTATTTAATTCTTAAAATACTTTTTGAGAAAAATATGCATTTGCTGCATTCTCTAATCTATATTTTTAATTTTCTTTTTAAAGCTCATCATTCTGAACACAAAGTATTTGCATCAATACTTATCTATCTGATTTAACAAGCCCAGTTCTGAACCATATTTGAATGTATGATTTTTTGGCATTTTTGCAACAATATAATTCTTTCATAAATTGAATGAGTAGACTGTAATTTGACTTGACAATGACACAATATTGTACAAGTTTGTTATCCATTTTGACATCTGCACCGTGTATACTAGAACTAAGCTCAAACAATAATTCATCTATTATAGCATTAACAATGCAATGAAGATTTTGACTTCATCATTCATGTTATTCCAGCAAATAAGACAATTAAATATGTGAATAAGTGTTTAAAATATATGTTTTTAAGTGATTTTTTTTTCTTTGACCTGCAAACCAAAAATATTTGTTATAATAGCAACAGGTAACATGACTAAATAAGTGTTTAATCTTCTATTGTGGTAATGTTGTATAAGCATTCAGGCAAAATAATAATCTATAAATGTAAGATAATTTTATATTCAATTTGTCGGCGCATTTCCGAGTCACCCTTTGTATGTAACTGGTCATATGTACAAATATTAGCATCATTAGCTGTCAATAAAATCAAGCATTTATCCCAATGATCTAAGAAAGCAAACAATATATCATTTGAAATTCAAGTTGATAATATTAAAAAGGAGGTCAATTACAATAGCTCAATCGAGATTCATTGTTTATGTTGAAAATTCTGTTAGTCTTATTTACATAAGACAGCATCCATAAATGTGGTGTCCTTTTACATTAATTAATTAATCAATAATATTAATTATTAAAAAAAGTTCAGTTTTCACGTAAAACCCCCAGATATGTTTCAATTATGGATAAATATTACCCCAATCATTACAAAATACACTGGAATACAATAAAAAAATTATCACAAAACAATATGACTTCAATGGAATAACAAAAAAAAGTTGGGGGAGGGGGGGAAGACATACAAAAACTGCAAAAACAAAAGAAAAACAACCTAGTCTTACAAAATCTACTAGTAGATACATAGATCTAAATACATGGAGTAATATTAGGTGTTTGTTAGCATAAGGTGCTTGTTATTCAAAATACCAACCTTTAATTATGTTAAGAAAATTAATAAAAAGTTTCCATACATATACTTACCTTGGTTAAATATTTCATTTTTACAAATGAGACACAGAGTTTAAAAAGAAACATGTAATAATAATTTGTTCTGCATTTTCAAATTGAGTAAGATAAACATTAAATAAGATAAACTGATTATATTGTTTTTTCAAAAAAAATTAAACAAACAAGGCTATTTCCTTTACAACATAAATTATAAACCATGGCATTAACAAAATATACATACAGTATAATCACGGTCTCGTAAAAAAGCTGCCACAAACCAGGATCAACCTAACTACGCTTTAACGCAACTCAAGTGTCAGTAATACATACAAATATTTCATTATGCTGCATGCAAAAATTAATTTATCATACATAATTGTTCAATATTGGTAATCAAAAGCAGAACAGCATTTACAAACTGCTTTCTTATTGCTTTTATATTTGTGTTTTGACAGACACTATTTTCATAATTCCACAATAACAATAGAGTAGTTATGGCATTATTAAAATTACTTTTTAGGTCTTTGATGATATTGAAATTAATCATGAATTTTTGTTTAATAAATTTTCACTTTATGAATTTCAGAATAAAAAAAATGAAAAAATGCAAACTAGACCAATTAAGCTTTAAAATATCCTGCATGATCAGTGCAAACCTTGTATGATTTGGCTACATTAACGTGTTTGAACATTGCCATTCAACTTATTTATTAATGTGCTTATAACACATTAAATATTTAAATATCACACAGCAAATAAAAGAATCATTTAATCATTTCACACTAAAAACATGTGAAGATACTATGGTTAAGACTAAATATCATTAACACTCTCACGGCAAAATGGAAGATAAATCCTCATCGTTGATACATGTCATATACGAAATCGGGTAAATCATTTACACAAAGATTGTGCACAGAATATATCAACCCAATTTTTTATATTAAACCAATAATTTTTATGAGACTCATCTGATGGGTTCCCTAGAAATCAAATGCTGTCTAGAAATCAAATGCTGTCTAGATAAGTCATGAAAACATTTTACAATGTATCTCACATCAACTGTTAAGCCTACCGAGTTGTTCGATTCATTTTTATCATTTGGGGTTGATATATAACAACATTTTTCTGACTAATAACACATAACATTTGTTGTAAATCATACAACTTTCTATTATTCAGGATCAATTGTTGTTTTCTAGTTAAATTATTCAACCTATGATAACAGATTATTGATGGTAATCAATAGTCACCATTTATACATGATTAGCATTTTCTGAAGATAAATTCCGAAAGCTAGTTTAACCACTGCTTTATCTTTTACCAGAATTTCATATCAATTATGAATTCAGATTAATCATCAATACTGATGATGTCAGATCTATCATTAACACTGTTATATTTAGATTAATCATCAACACTGATGGTGTCCGATCTATCATTAACACTGTTATTTCAGACAAATGTTCAACCCTTACATGTATGTTCATTATCACCACATTATTTAAATTAATCAATAATGGTGGACGCATCCAGGTAGGTTAATCTCTCTCGCCAGAAATCTCTCTCTTCATGCCATCCATTGTCTACCAGAGCTTGGATGATGTGTCTAGTTCGGTTAGGATACAGTGGGTTGTCTTCCATGCTCAATTTTTCACCAAGAATGTAGGCCGCCCTCTCGGGGTGGACCTTCTTACGCTCTGAATATTCCAGAATCTTAAGTGTTGTTTGATAAATCTGTAACGTAGGGAAATGAGTAACAAATAATTGATTAAATAAAGTTACAGATACATATAGTTGTAAACTTAAAATCTCTGGAAAAATAAATAAAAAAGCTATTATGATCAAACACATACACTATTCATAATCTTTTAAACATTAAAATAAACCATACACCACTCTTTCTAAGATGTGTGTTTAAAAAAATATGTATGATGTTTCAATCTGAAATATTTGTCAACATTTAAAATATTCATATTTGTGTTTTGCTGGTTTTAATGACACAGATTGTCATTCATTCTGGGATTATATGGTGGTGTTTCTTCAAGACAGATACAGTGCTGCTTTCACTATAATATATGCAGAACACCATAACCCAGTCACTTCATCTTGACCAATTTTGGAACTACTTGTATGAATTAATTGAAAACAGGAGTATTATACCACTCTGGCATGTTTGGTCCAGGAACTACAACTGGTGTATATCTGGTGTTTTCTGAACTTAATTAAATTCATGAAAATGTACATTGCAAAGCAAAAAATATACATTTGTTTGAACATATATTGATATCTCAAAGATACCAATTTAACTTATTATTTTATGTTCTATATTAACACAACAAAAGAGATTCTTTTCTGTACTTACAGAATAGTCCCAGTCTTTTGAGAGATGTTTCTGCATCTCTGGATCAACCTGAAGTCGTCCAAACGGCTCAAGAACCTTGCTAACAATACCCTACAATCAAATGTACATGGTTGAAATCACATTTTTTAAATCACATTCTAAACAGTTATATGAATAAAGTAGTTGTTTTTGCTTCTTTTTTTTTTCTACTTATTATTTACTTATTTTTTTTTATGGGCGGTGGGTCTGGAAAAAATAAAAATATGATCAACTATACTTTTGTTCCATTATAAATTGTTACAATTTGTTGTTAGCCAAGTATAAAGTTCTCCCAGGCCTAATTCAGTGAAAGCGACATGTATTTAGCCAAGTGTAAGTAGGATAAATTTGACAAGTACTAGGCTGTCCAGCCAGTGCTACAAATATGGCTACAAAATGTAGAGTGGAATTACTAACTGCTGGTACAAACTCTAAAAAAACAAACATGTAGCCATGTTAAGCCTGAAAAATTTACACTAAAGCTGTATAACTTATATGCAATGTAGACAAAAGACATGTCACTTGAAGTGACATATGCCCCAGAAGATGCAATTACCTTAAATAAGGGTGACTTTGTAGGTTACACTTGAAAGTATGTGGGAGAGTCCCGGGACACATCTTAAAATTTATGTTAATGAGAATGTTGATTGAAACCCATAAAATTGTCAAAGTTATGGCCAAGACTTTAAGAAAAATATTACTTAAGTAATGGTATAACATAATATGACATAAATATGTCTTGCATGTAGATACAATACCCTACAATGTTTTCAGATAGACTTTTAAATCCTGAAATTACTACAGAAAAGAAACAACACAAGTTTTATCCAATCTGTCCACAAACTTTTGGATCTCCCCTTGTATATAGCTTGAGTAACCATTAATAAGGAATCACCTTATTTAGACCTTTTATATGACATTGACCTCTATGGTTGTACTTGTAAATGTTACGCATGACACACCTTCAGGTGAATGTAAGTGTGCAAGATGGTAAAATTTGAATAAAGAACTGAAAGAAATAAGGAAGTTATGGCAGAGAAATTGACAGAGGATGAACACAAAGATGCATAGATGGATGAAAGTGAAAGCATTCACCACAGTATAAATAGTGGAAGATATTTGTTTTGTTTTTGAAATACATTGCAGCTACCAATAATGATCATTATAGTGATGTCCAGCTATTTTGGTGGAGGAAGATCCCAAACAAATGTCTGGGTAGAATCACTGGCAGACCATAGGTCAACTGGAAGACCTTTCCACATTAAGTCCTTCGCTCCGAATGGAACTCAAACCCATGCGGTGAGAGGCTTAGCGGTCAGAGAAGTTACAAGTCGGCAACTCTACCACTACGCCATGGGCACCCCCACTAGGGGAAGATAAAAGGCAAGGAAAAGTCAAGTGGAAGTGAGCCAAATAAATGGGGCCGCAATTGGAGTATCTAGTGTAAGGAAGTACCACTATTGTAATAGTAAAGTAGCAAAACAGATATAACATCAAAAACCAGACACCAATAACATACAATAACATACTGCCTGTTTGTTTATTTGGTTTACCGTCCCACAATTAGTATTTAAGTTATCTAGAGACAGTGTCCTGACACCAGGCCAACCAGTCGCGGAACTACTCAAATATTTGCTTGAGTTTTAGCAAGGGCGCTATACCATTACCATTATTAATGGTTTTGGTATGTCGCAGCCTGAGATCGAACCCGGGTCCTCCCGTACCTGAAGCCAATGCTCTACTAACTACTAACCTCAGTAAAACATACTGAATAATGATGACTACACATACCATCCTGTTGGGGACAACATCCGTCACATAAAAGATTCTTTCATCATACAGTGTCTGATGGTCTGCCTCTGTATCAACTGGTGAATTAGATGCCCCACAGATGATTCTGGTGTTCAGCAATGGAATGGTAGTACTGTTGATAACCTGCATGTAATCATAAGGTTTGAATCAAATGCTGAAACAACCTGATATCAATTAGCTTTACTGAAATTGTCATAGCTAAACAATATAATGGGCTTCATAAAAACTTATCAGTTGTTTTTTACATCACACTGACACAAGTATGTTTATATTAGCAATGTCCAGTCAATTATCAGTGGAAAAGTCTGCATAGACATTTCAACAGTCAGCTCACTGTAGGTCAGTTGTCAGAACTTCCCACAGAAAGATCTTACCAAGAACAGGACTTAAACCCATGTGGTGAGGAGTTGAGTTTTTACAAGTTGGTGACTCTTAACTGCTTGAGCATGAGTGTCTTATAAGGAACTGCGAGTTGGCATTCAATCTTGAAATTATTTACAAGTCCCTGTTGTTTTATTTATAGTAAATGAAATTAATAAGCTTACTAAAACAAACAAAATCTGTATACCATACCTTGTTGGTGAAACATAAATCAGGGAAGACATCCCTATTCAGCCTACATAGGCTAGAAAAAGTTTTTTGTAGTACTCTTTACTGCAATCAGTTATTTACCGAACTTTGTGGAATACAGCCCCCTTGAAATACACTCCGCATAGCCCTTTTTTAATGTTTTTTTAAGTTTTGTAAATACATAACCCGCAGTGGAATATTCCCCGCACCCTTTGTGCTGATAATTTATGTGTAAAGAGTCATATTCCCAGGTCAAACACGTGTCAACTGTATCACACCAAGTCAGCGTGATCTACACAGTGTTACCTAACACTACAATGCATATATCGATCAATAATCCTTCTCACCTTCTGCTGTTACACAAAAGCTGACCTTTTGTCAGTAAAGTGAGAGCTATTTATAGACAATGGGATGGTGCAATACGATAGGAGGTGAAAGTGGTTGCGAATTTTAGTGAGATGGTCCTTAATTCTGACCCCAGTCAGTATGCTGTAAATTATGAACCACCATCTGATGCACGAAACTGTTTATTTTACACTTGTAGACCAAAGTGGTTGCAAATCTTTGTGAGACGGTCCTTAATTCTGACCCCAGTATGCTGTAAATGTTCTGTGCAAAGAATATTTTTAAACTGAATGTCACACTTTTAAGTGGCAAAAAGGTTAAGGAGTTCAGTTAAGCCGGCAATCAGTTTCCCTGATCTTAGGTTAAGAAGTGGCAGCTTACAAAAATTGGATTTTGTCAACAGATTCCCTGCACTGGAATATTCCCCGCAGGCCGCCATCTTGAGAAAAAAAGTTGCGGGCTATATTCCGCAAAATACGGTAGATGTAAAAATGTGCATCAAGTATACACTTTACTGTATTACTAAAACTATAAGACATTTTTTTTTAACTGCAGCTGATGTCAGTAATAAATGGTACAGTTACCTTTCCTCTGGCACAGGTGGAGAAGATATCACATTGTTGCCTATAGATGCTAGTGTCATTCGCTGACACCTTCGTGATTGTCAGCCTTCCATCAGCCTAAACAATAAAGCAATACACATTTTTGTTGTTGTTGTTTCTTTCGCTTTTTTTTGACAATGCAACACAGCAACATGTTTGATACAGAGATATGCAGCTATTTGCGGTGTATGACTAAAGAAGCCCTGTACAAATGTCCCAGTAACACCACCAGTCCACTACTGGTAAGATGGAAGACATCCCAACATAAAGTTTTTACCCTAATCAATATATCTTGCTTCAAAGGTTACTTGCTAAATGAAGAACATTCATTTCTATCTCCAATGCCTGTTTAAATACTGGTACATATGTATCTGTGACAAAAATACAACACACTTAATTTTGTGACAGCATCAAAGTATAAAAATAGGGAATTATTTTGTATGATTTGTTAATGTAGTTAAAAAGTGTGAATGCTTGTTCTTTTTGTCAAAGGTCAGTAAACATAAACTGTGAACAATGCATGTTTTAAGTTATTGATAATACTTTGTAAAGAATAGCCCTTGCATAAAGCAATACCAAATACAGTTGACCTTAAGTCATTTAAACTTACATTGTCCAAAGCTGAGGCATTTTTTCAAGTAATTGGTTGGTCCTGATTTTTCCCCAAAATAATTTAGTGTAAAAAACCTCTGATTATTAATTTGCATTAATCAAAGTTTCGGCATTATTGGAAGTCATTTTTTGTCTCCAGCATACAGTCTTAATGCTACCTTCACATATTTTAACAATAGCCTGATCACATCACCAATTGACCATTGTGTATAGCCACCAAACTGCGAAGGGAGGCTACTCCAGTAACATCGCTCTTTGGCTTTGTTTATTGGTAGGTTGAAGTTGTTAATTGGATATGATGTGTTGATTAGTTTGATAGTTAGGTACGAAGTATTAGCAATTAAGCTGAGTAAAAATCTAATTTAAGACTGACTTGTATTCGCTTTGTCTCACAGCTGTAATGCAAACTGTCTGGATGGGTAGGTATAAATGCTGACCGATATCATTGTCATCTTGAGTAAAGTGGGTGAAATCTTAGCGGACCCAGATAAAATACAATTTGATACTATGTGAATTAAAACTACATGTGCTTGTAACCATGTAAAGTATGCTGCAGTTCATTGACAATGATAACATGTTCACTATTCAACAATGCTTTATACATACATGCATAAATGATTTGTTATTATTTTGAAAAGAAAAAAATGCAAACATGACGCTTATTCTATCATTTATTTCTTTTCCAACAGTTAACTTTTCTTATGTTTCACTGTTTATTTATATTATGGTATATACATTGCTCCTTGAACATTATTGCAGAGAATTATGTAATTCAAAATGACGGACTCCTAGTCAGAAAATTTTGTAAGTGGAGGCAATTTGGATTATTCTAACCCATGCATTGTTCACAGTAAATCGGCGGTCCTGATGACTTCGAATAACCCAAGTTTGACTGTAGTTCATTTATACAATATAACACATCTGTCTCAAGGTAACATAATTGACGTAATACAGCAAACCAGTTCATAGGTCAGTGGAGACCTTTTCTGTAAATAAACATTTATCATTGCAACATCATAAAATTTGCTAAAAATGAAATTGCTTTTTTGGGATAAAACAAAAAGTGAATGACCCAACCTTGTCTGCAAAAGCTGATGTAAGGTCTGCCACTCTCATTGTATTCAGGTCTGTAGCATAGATGTGGCGTATACCTTTCTCTAACAGCTTCTTAATTATCACAGCTCCTGATCAACAAAAAACATGTGATTTATTCTTTGGTTAGTATTACAGATCTCGAGTTGACATGATGAGTTATCCGAGTTATAATTAATGAATCTAGTTATCAGAGTGATCAATAATAAACCTTGTTATCACTCTCTGATAATTAATGAATCCCATTATCAGATAGTGATAATTAATGAGTCTAGTTATCAGTGATAATCAATTAATCTAGTTATCAGAGAGTGATCATTAATGAATCCAGTTATCAGAGTGATCATCATTTAATCTAGTTACCAGAGAGTGGTAATTAATGACTCTTATATCAGAGAGTGATAATTAATAACTCTAATTATCAGAGTGAAAATAAATGACTAGTTATCAGAGTGTGAAAATAAATGAATCTAGTTATCAGAGAGTGAAAATTGTTGAATCTAGTTATCAGAGAGAGATAATAAATGAATCTAGTTATCAGAGAGTGAAAATATATGATTCTAGTTATCAGAGAGTGATAATTAATGAATCTAGTTATCAGAGTGATAATAAATGAATATAGTTATCAGAGAGTGATAATTAATTAATCTATAATCTATTTGGAAAATGTAATCAATAGTTCATGATTTACTATCAGGACTAATATATATATTAAAATATATTCAAAATAGAAAGTCACAATTTTTCATTTATATATATATATATATATATATATATATATATATATATATATATATATATATATATATATATATATATAATATATATATATATATATATATATATAATATATATATATAAATGAAAAATTGTGACTTTCTATTTTGAACCCTATGAAGCGCATGACTTTTTTGCGTTAACCATTTGCAGCCCATGTTTTCTCATTCCACTTTGCTTTTAAAATGATTGTTGTGCTAATCGGGGGTGGGTATACTATGGGTTCAGAGGATTAGGTGTTGTGTTTCCACAATTGAAAATTGCAGACAATTTAAACTTGCTAAAACAATACAAAACAACAGATAAAGATAACTTACCAACATTGCCTGTGCCCTGCATTGCCACTGTCTTACCCTCCAGACTGCCCATGTTCAGGAAGTCCAATGTAGCCTCCATGGCAGTCACTACACCTGTGAAATTGAGGCATCTCATTACTACATTTTTTTTTTTCCAAAGTTAAAATATGGTTACAAAATACTGGTATCTTTTTTAATTTATAAAATGAACTATTAACTTCCAACAATATTATGTTTTGTTTACTTTTGGTTGCCTTTCTTGGATTAAGAAAAATAGTTACATATTTTTTTGTGGATTTCTGATTCTACTTAGTCTGATTTCTAGTGAAAACATTGATGTTGTTTATACAATAGAAATTTGAATATTAATTGAAACATGATTCATTTGGATAAAAAACTCACTAGGAATTCGTCTTTTTAACATGAATTATAAAAACATGTATAGCAGACACTCACCAAGGGCTGTATAGTAAGCAGAATTGGTTGATCCTCCATAGTCTGGGGACATGTTGGTCACGTATCTGGTCTGGACAGACAGGGAGTCCATGTCTGGGACTGAGCTGCCAACGCCAGCACCCGCCACTGTCACGGAACAATTAAACTACCATAATGGCACAGAATGGTTAGTGTCTTATAAACAAAAATGTACAAAAAAAATATGATGAATGGTTGATGGTTATGAACTGGGCATTAATAATAAACAGAAAGGTAATCAAGTTTGCAATTGATTTAGCTATTTAGTTGAACAATAATATAAAAGGGCAATAGCAGTTTAATACAAAAAATTAGGTCGGTATGTAAAATATTGGAACTGGGAAATCAATATCTGTCATTATATATCATCAGTTGTCTTTAGTAAGTGTTCATGGTACCTTGCGTACAGCTGATTCCCTACACTGCAGTTGGTATCATCAACAGATAAAGCTTTTCTTGCTTCAAGAGTTTTTTTTATAACTTTGACGAAGTAATTTCCTAAGCAGAGAACATATACCCAAACAATACTTCAGAAGTAAGTGTCATGCCCATAAATTAGACATTATTTCCTCACCTATCCAGATACGACCAATCCCAATCTATGTTTGACATGAAATGTGAAATAATGTCAATACATGTGCATAATTATTGAATATTAGAATATTTTCTATCTTTATTCAAATCATACGCCCCAAGTTTGAAGATCAGAATAAAATCTTATTGACTATATTTTCTATATCTGCATTTTTGTGGCAACCTACCCATACATCCGTTGAGAGAAGTAAGAAATTCACCAAAGTCTGCAAAAACTTCTTGACGATAGCTGGGCACCAGGTAATGGTTATCATCCTCACTAGAGGGCACTATGATGCCCTTGCCTCCACCAGCCCTGTAAGGGAACCAATGAAAGGGAAAGATGAAGAAATACATGCATTATAAGTATTTGTTTAATAATTGAAAACCATAATATACCAACAGGCACATTGTTTGACCTTGTTTACAATAAATGTTTATGGTGTGTGGTTTAAAAATAATTTTATAAATTTGCAATAATATTAAACAGCTGTTCATTTGTAAAAGAAAGAAAGAACAAAAATGCAATAAAAACAGAACAAACAACAATAAAAAATCTTTTTGATAGATTTGAACGCAAGATTTGATCCCAGGACATCTTGTATGGCAGCCCAGTGCTTTACTTACTGTGCCACTGAATCTCAGTACTTGCTAGGTGTCTCAATGTAACTATTAAAAAATTTAACTTATCCTTAGTTTTGATTTTGATTTTGTTACGATTTCAGCAGGTGCTTATCAGTTTATTAGGAAAATACAGGGCACTATGAGGAGTCACTTGCAATTGTTTTGGTCAGTCTTCTGTGTCATATACTTCTTATTTTGAACTGTTTTGTACCAATTACCTTGATTTCTGTATCACACATAATTCTGGAAATTATATAACAGTGTGATCCAACTTTTTGGAGTAAAGGAAGACAAATATCAGGGTAGAACCATCAGTGGACTTCAGGTCCACTAAAAGATTTCTCTACAAAAAAATTTGGGGCTTACAACTTTGCAGTAGAGAGCTGCTTACTTATAAGTTGGCAACTATAAAAGCTTAGTAACATTAAACTGCCTAGCTTACATATCACCGCGCAATCTTTTAAACTTTACATGAACATAATGCAGTTTTACTGTAATCTATAACAATATAATTATAATTGTCTGTGAAGTGCTATGATGTGACAAAAGAAGGCAAGTGCTTACCACAGACCCGCCAAGGCTGATTTGATTCCGAGGTTCTTGGAGAACCGGTTACCTTCGGCAAGCAGATCGGCCATGGAGTTCATATTTCTGAGATCTACACCTCCAACCTACAATGGAGGCATCAAAAGTTTATATGATGTATTATACCCTGATAAAATGAGATGTTTAAACAATTACCATGTGGACAAGACCTGAAAAGGGACTGATGGTGTGTTTGTCAGGAGAAGTGTCCACTTAAAGGTTTTCATGCTCCTGTCTGTGTAAAGGTACTGTACTTGTCCTAAGATTAGAAAAAAACAGCACATAATGGATTGTCATATTAAGAGATTAACAATGAAAAATTAGTATCATCTTGAGTACGATTAACTACTGCGCATGATAGCAGATACACAGGAGAAAGAGAGAACACAGAAAAAAGCCTTAAATCTGAAAGCCTTCAATTCATCCTGTTGGTAAAAGAAGGGGGTAAAACAACCATATGTTCCTGTAAACTAAGTTTACTACAGGAAATGAGTGAGCCAGAAATGCAGGCAGGCATTGGGAAAATATTGCTCTGGCCCAAATCCCAGTAGAGGATGATATTGGTATAGCTTATGTGCCCTGGAAGGAAAGAACAGACGATACATTCAAAAGAAAGCAGGCAAAGTACCAGGACATGGATGATGCTTGTCGCTGTCAGGGTCAGTCAACATCAGTCTTCAAACTTCAGGTTGGTTGTAGGAGTTTCCCCACAGTCTCTCTGGAGAATGCAAGGAGCCTTTGGCATGAATGGATGGTCAAGAGAGACAACAGTCCAGGCTAAGAGCAAAGATACCGAGTAAGCGTCTAGATGACATCGGAACAATGCAAGGACTCAGCATAGCAGCCACCATAAACAAACAGGGCCCAATCACCAGTGCTTCCCTCCATGCTGAGGGAGTCCCAGGACAAGTGTTGAAACTCCTAAACATGGGTGGATACTATTGTCAGTACTGACACTAGTAAAGTTTGAATGTTACGTAGTTTACTGTCATCATTAATCAGGATACAATTTTTATTGGCTGTCTGACTTGAACAATATATTTTTACTTTTTAAAAAAATATATATATATATTGTTTTGTTTTCTTTTTCTGCTTTTGTTACATCGCAACGACACAGTTATGGTCATATTGTCGACGTCCAGTTAATTATTAGTGGAAGAAGACCCCAGACATTTGAAAAGTTACAAGTCGGCGAATAACTGCTCGACCATGTGTGCTCACTAACTTTATCTAAAATGGTTTAATAATTATATCCCTTTTTCTAATGCGCAATACACATTTTATCAGAAGTAACACCATAAAAACTTGAATAAAAGTTTAAAAACATATTATCTTAGCATATCTGACCAAAGAAGCTTTGCAGATGCTAATCATGATAATGGACAACCAAAAACAAATAAGTCAGGTTAAGTTATATTGCCTTAACCTGTACTAATCACAGCATGAGGTGCATTTGCAATTACAGGTTTCAAGTCCCTGAGAAACACTCAAGATAATAGCCAAGCGAGGAAGTGATTGTGTGTACAGACAACAAGCCATGTAGAAAAGTTTATTAATTATGCAAGCAGCCCTAGGAGTGAGCTCATCAGATCCAAATGCTTTATTACAATGATTTTGGCAGAAATACCATTTTCAAATGCTAAGATTTCAGTTAGTAACATTAATTACTGGTAATATGGTTGAAGTGTTATTTTAAATCTATAGCAGCACACAAGTTACTGCCCTTTTAACATGTGTCTGTTTTGCATGTTTCAAGTCATATAACAAAAAATATAATTTGAGTGGTGTAGATTTACAAATAATGATAATCTTAAGAAATGCAGATTTTAAGACATTTTGTAGTATAATAACTACCAAGATTTAGTTTATGCATTTACATTTGTTTAAGTAGCATGTTTCAACATATTATTTATTTAATTCAATTTGCCCATCTGCTGAACAGGGCTTTTAATCCGGACATATAAGCTGTAACCAAACATTTAAAATTATTTTTAGATACATCATTACGAAATAAATACACAATTTTAGTCAAATTGGTGACATCAGCTGTTATTGGTGAAGGAAGATATTCTGTCAAATATCTGAGTGGAACCACTGGCACACCACAGGTCACCACCCCAACCAAGACTCAAACTTAAACAGTAAGGGGCTGATGAATTACAAGTCTGCAGTTCTAAAAACAGGCAGTCTGAGATGCATCAATTTTGTGTCCCCTAGCATACTTCTATATTGCATTCATGAGTGCTTACTTGCTTATAATTTTGTAAATCTTAAAATTATAGCTCTTAACAAAGCCTTTATGTTGAATGCATCTAGAATTTGGAACATCTTATATGTAATATCTTTCCTTGATACAAACTTTGTTCATAATTAATAGACAAAGCGACTGCACCAACTTACATGTAGTATATATAGGTATACACTAACGCAGATCTAAGGTTTTATTTGCTAAATGGCATTGACGTAAGTATGGTTATTTTGGCGATGTCCAGCTAATAACTAGAGACAAAGACCACAGACATGTCTGGGTTGAATCAATTTCACACTGTAGGTAAACTGAAAGACCCCAGCACCATATGAAAGTTCTTTCCTCAATTAAGACTAGAATCTGAGGAGTTACAAGTCAGTGACTCATACTGCTGGGTCATTGGTGCCCAATACTCTAGAGTGCTCAGCAATGGGCGCCCCTGGATATCTAGTCAAAAGCTCACTTGTCATTTTTTGCATGGACAGATTAAAGCTCACCCATTCTTTTTTTATTATTTTTGAAATACATTACAGTGACCAATTATGATCATTATAGTGAAATCCAGCTATTTGGTGGAGGAAAACGCGAGACAAATGTCTGGGTAGAACCACTGGCACACAGAAAGCCAGCTGGAAGACTTTCCCACATTAAGAATATTTTTACTTTAATAAAATCAACAAGTATTATGTGCTCTCTCCTCTTTTATCCAAACTCCAATGAAATATTACAGAATATTACAAAATATTTTGTCTCATTTATTTAGATGAAAGTGACTAGAACAAGATGGACAGTGGTGTAGCTACTATTAGGCCCTGTAGGCCTGGGCCTACATGTTGGACAAGATGACATTTTCAAAAGTCCCAAAAATGCAATAAAAACAGGAGGGGGGTGGGGGGGGGGGGTGGGGGGTCAAGCCGTTTGATCGAATCCAGTGTGTCTTTGGCGTTGATTTGCCTTCTGGGAAAAATGAAAATTTTCTTTGCGCGAATGTAAATGCAGGCCTACGTTCCAATTCTCTGCATTGTAATGCTTTATTTGTTGCACAGTATAGCATGTAGAACGATTAGAGTTGCCCCCCCTTTATGATGACTCTACGTCATAGCGCTTTACCGTTCAATCACATTGATATCCGTATAAAATGTTTATCGGCAATTCGCGGTAGTTTTAAGCCGGCAGTTTTTTTCAAAATGTTATCTGTTTCATGCGATCCTCCTTATCGTGATGTTTTCACAAAGTCTGGTAAACTAGCTGACTTAGATGACAATGACAAACTATTGTTGCTTTCAGAACTTTGGGCTGACGCCTGAAGCTCATCAATATAAATTCCCATCCAGGTGAGTTTTATTTCAATGCATTCTGGTACAAGATAGAAAATGAAATTAATTTGAAGTAATTATAATTTAACTATTTCTTGATACATGTTATCTATTGAATATGATAACTATCAAGATTAAACTGAATTCTTTAACAAATAAATATAAAAACAACTGCGCTAAAACGCCGTTAGTTATTTTTTAAAGTATACTTCGAGTAAAAGAAAGCGCAACACACCAAACAATTGTGCAATAATTCTAAGAAAGTACATCTTAGACAAAACATGAAAGTGCGCATTGTTTTCATTATTTTGTTTAACGTGAATGAATTTATAGCTTGTAAAATATGTTTACCTCTTTTGTTTTAGATTTATTGGTGGTAAGTTACGGCGTTTTAACGAGAACTGGTTGAAATCAAATCATTGGCTGGTTTACTCGGTTTCCATGGACTCAGTCATTTGCGCCCCATGACTGATCTTCAGCAACGGGAAGTCAAGGACTTTGTCATCAACTCCATTTAATGACTGGAAAAAACATATCAACAGTGTTGGCCCGCCATTGCGTAGATGAAATTCAGAAGGATAGTATCACCATGGCAGATAATTATGTGGACATTGCCAAGGGAAAGAAGGAATCTATTGTATGCAAGTTGTCCTCTACAGCAAAGGAGATAGTGCAACGTAATAGACTTATACTAGCCAAAGGTTTATTCATATTTTTTCCTTAAATGTGAGCATGGATTTGTTAGAAGCCGGCATTGTGGTGGGCATTCTACGTGCAGAGCGACAGGACGATGCGGTGTTTGATACAATTTACCAGACAGCTGTGGACATAGCTGCTGACTTTCAGGTAAAGTTTTTGGTGAAAATGCTATTTCATGGTTAAATGGTTTATATGCCTATGAAAATGAGGTCTATCCATTTTTTTGCCCGAATCACTCCATACCAGTGCATTTGTTTAACGGCCAATTAACTAATAAACATAGCGCTTACTAAGCCTTATGACCTTATAATAGTATAAGTTAACTACGTCGAATATGGTACAAACAGGTTATTTTTTACAGTTAGTGTTTGTATTTGTACAGATTGATGCAAGTGTACCGCATCAAGAAGCCAATTATCAGATTGATGATCCGAAGGAATACTGGCGTGTATCTTGGTTCAACGTTTTCGTTTACCATCTTGCCGAGGAAATTAGTAGCCGGGTGATGTGCAACCATGATCGTTTTTGTGCACAGATGCTTATGCCCTCAAAGATCAGGAACCTGAATGATGAACACTTTGATTCAATATTCACCAGCTACAGTCAGGACATGAATATATCTAAAGAAGCGTTTAAGGGAGAAATTCGACGCTGGAGGGCGCGGTGGAGTCAAGATGACGGCAGACCAAGGCCCTCAACTCTCCTGTCTCTACTTGACAGTACACCTAAGGCCGCTTATCCTGAGATTCACAAGGCATTGTCTGTCTTGCTAACAATGCCGGCTACATTGGCATCCTGTGAACGCTCTTTCAGTTCTATGCGTCGTATCAAATTGTACATGAGAAGTACGATGAAGGGTGACAGGCTGTCCGCTCTCTGCATTCTTCACATCCACAGAGAAATTGATGTCGGCGTTGATGTTGTTATTAACAAATTTGCTTCTGTTAAAGGCAGAAAAATGGACTTTATCTAAGTTTCACCCATGGCTTATGCATGATTTACCGTGCTCAGTAAAGTTTGCATCGAATTAAATTTATAGTTTAAATTTTGTGTTTGATATTTTTCTCTGGATATACCTTAGAACACGCATTTTGCTATTTTTCATCTCCACTTGTTTCCGGCTTCTGGGGGGCTTCGCCCCTTGGAACCCCTTCTATGGGCCTACAACTTGAAAAAAGCTGGCTACGCCCCTGATGGATATTATTTTAATTATTTATATGGATAATAACACACAAAAAAATCTCTATAAGTATCTCTAATAAACAGGTGAGCTTTTGTCAGCCCCATGAAGGAGATTTTTTTTTTGAGCATTGTCAAACTTGATTGATGACTAATCGTCCTGGTTTGTTCTTGTCCAGGATTTTTGCCACTGACATACACAAAAATTGCAGGATCTCAAATATCCATTTAGACTTCTTATGCTTACCCCTTGACCTCTGCTTGTCCTCCATAAGAAAACCGTCAGAAGGCAATTTGTCCTTGTTCCTCTACCAAAGAAGATGGCTTCATGTTTATCATACTCCAAGTTACTAAGGACATCTGGATCAAGCCAATCTTGGAGAAATTCATGGGAGGCACATAACTGATCCCCCTTATTTGTGATAAAACAACGCGTCACATTTTGAGATTCCAACAGTTTCAAGAAGTCATTGGGTTTGAGAGTCTGGAGCTGTTTGAGTGTGTCATTATTTAAATTAGAAGTTGTAGAGAAGTTTCTATTCGATGCAACACCAATAGGTCTGTTATTGTTGGTATTTGAGGTCAATGTCACAGGGATTGGAGGCCATATTTTCGGCTTAATGCGAAAAAATATGAATGAATTGGTTGGGGTTTTAAGTGCGTTTAATTTACTTAAAAAGGAAAGCATCGTTTAATAAAGCATCAATGTTTCATAGTGTGTGTACGATTAAAATGCGTAAACCACATTCACATAAAATCCCCTTCAATGTTTACAATTTGAAGTTGGTACTAGATTAAAAACCATACAGTAAATAAACGAAACTCGTTCAGATAATCACCTGGTTTCTTTGCGTATTTGATAGAAAACTTAAAAAGAAAAATGTTCTTATAGTAATCATGGTAATAATAATGTGTTGTGTAACTATTTTAACATAAAATTAATAAATAAGCAAAAGTTTTCGTTTAAATATTTTCCACTCCTACTTTTGGAGAGACTAAAAGTTTCCCGCAATTCGGATGTGCACGTGAAAAGGAAAACCCAGTGGAAAGGCCAAACCTTAGATTTCCAAATAAAAGTAAAGAGTAAATATATGAAACTTTGCTGTATGTGTAGATATTTTCGAGTCATTTTAAACGAATTAATAACATTAAAAAATAATTCATATAATTACTGCAGTGCCACTTTCTTACCGACGTAAGATTAACTTTTCAACTTCAACTTTGTACTGCCAAAAGTCAATACTGACTACATAAGGCAGGCGCAAGTCCTGAACATTGACAATTTAAGACTAATAATTTAAATTATCAATTAAAAAGCATAAAACTTATTTAGGCCACTCGCAAATGCAGGTACAGCTGGGCATCCTTAATCTCAGTCGGTAGTTCGTTCTGAAGTCGTATAGCCCGCGGAAAGAATGAGTTCATGTGGTGTTTAGTTTTTGAGTGGGGAATAAGGAATTTGTTGTTTCGTGTAGTTGTGAGATAACAGTGATCGACATTGACCTGTTTGTTATGTATTTTGTGTAGCATTGTGAGACTGGCTTGAGTCATTTTGAACATACCTTGCGGCTGACCTTTGAACCATTTCTATTCTGTGTGTGAGGTGTTTCTGCAATGGGTGCCATATAGTTGAACAATATTCGACCTGGGGGCATACATATGTTTTATATGCAGCCTCTTTTAGTTGTTTGTTCGGTGTTTTGACATTTTGTCTGATGAATCTCAGACTGTTTTTGGCCTTGTTTGTGATAGTGTTTATGTGAGATGACCAATCGAGGTTACTACTGATAGTGACCCCCGAGATATTTTGCGTGTTCTCTTGTTCTGAGGGTGGTGTCATGAAGTGTGTATGGGAAGATAACCGGTTCCTTTTTTCTGTGTATTCTGAGAACTTCACATTTGTCGGGGTTAAATTCCATTGACCATTCTTTTTCCCAAAGTTCTTTTGATGGGTAGGGCTTCTTGTTTGGTGCTGGCATGTTAAGACAACAGATTGCGTTCAGTCAGATTTTATCTCTATCATACTGCACTCACAACATGTAGTAATTGCCTTCTCCTCTCAATGTTGAATGTAAAATTGCACCACCTTGCTAGATGTGACCGTTGGCATTTCTGAAATCAACTAAACTACTTCAGTATCAGGGGTAGTGGTGGGGCCGGTGTCGCCATCTCATATTTCTACCGTGTCTAAATTCCTATAGAATAGAAACTTCAGACCCTGTATAGATGGATTTATATTTCCACCCAGGCACACATTTCCATCTAAAGTAAACCTGTAATATTTATGTATATATGTATAAGGTAGAGAAAGATTGAACTGATGGAAACATCAGCCTGTGATTAAATTGGCTTATATTTCCACCAGGGCGCATGTTTCCATATTAAATAAACGAAAAACAATGGGTATAGATATAGAAAGACAGGCCCTATAGAAACTTCAGACTGTGTATAGGTGGATTTATATTTCCACCCAGGCCTCAAAATATTAACCATAAATAATTTTTATTACACCAGTTGGAATGGTCAGAAATTTAAGCACACATAGTTAAAATAGCTATAATAGCTACTATTATAACCATTTAACTTAAGCATCCGCTATGTAGGCATCCGATTAGTATTATTCTTGTTATATTGCTGTAGAATGTAGTTTATTCAGATGTACGTCATTAGTCCACTGTTGAAAAAAAATTGAAATGCATGGTTTAATTAAGCATCACTGAAAAGCCATTCCAACACTAAATTTAGGGCTGAACAATTCTGGTTTCATAAATGGTCCAGATTTTTTCCCATTTCGAGGACTGATATTGGGTTGACAACCCGGTTGTGTTCTCAATTGCAAAAATTATCTTCAAGGATAAAATTCCCAATTCAGAGACCAAAAAAATGTAATTTTCACCCCTGGTCAAATAAATGGCATATTTGTTTTTTCAGTCACATGAGAAATACAGATATTGCTTTGTTAATGAACCAGATATTTTAGTTTTTGATATGTTTTATTTGATACATGTAATATGGTTTGAGTTTTTCCCAATTTCATCTAAAAGGATGCGAAAAATTCCAAATTCTGGAGGGATGGATCATGTTTCCAGAATGGTGAGAAAAAACCCTGTCATCTAGTTTAAGGCATTGTTGTGAACCAAAGTGTAATAAGCATGTACCCAGGATGGGGTTGAACCCAAGATCTTCTACTTCAGAGTCAGGTGCTCTACCATCTGAGCTACCCAAGTAGACAGCTCTGGGAAGAACATATTCACAACACTCCTCCCCTCTTTGACCTTTATGGAGCCAGGCATCAAGTGGACAGAACCACAAGTTTCTAGCCTGTTACTGCACCCACCTGGTGGCCAACCCACACACCAAATTATACTCGTAGCCATTGTTGTGAACCAAGGTGCCATAAACATTTACTACCCAGGATGGGGTTTGAACCAACAACACCCTGTTCCGGAGTCAGGTGCTCTGCCAACTGAGCTACCCAGGCAGACAGCTCTTGGGAGAGCATATTTACAACAGCTTGAACAAGTTTACTGAGATGCTTGCAGTTGTTGCCTGATTTTCATTAGTTTATAGCAAATGTAATAAGTTCAAAAATATCAGTTGGCGATAAGAGACTTTGATTTAAAAAAGAGAAATTTACCAAAAAACGGTACTAAGGTTTTTTTTCCATAGTTATGTGAAGAGAGTATTTTCATAGAAATTTATTGTAAACAAAAAATTAAAAAAACCTATACCTTGAATAACAAAACTAAAAATAAATCTAATCTTATTTAAATTTATTTCAGATTGAAGATGCCAAAGAAACCAGCAAGGAATGCTTTTTTCTACTTTATGAAGGAGTTGGAGCCTCAGCTGAGGAGGGAAGGACGGGTGTTGCCAAATGGAATGGCTGATGTAGCTCAAATAGCTGGCCCAAGATATAAGGTGATGGAGGAAGCAGTACACTGAGACTTTTATAAATCTTATTACCTAAGCAACTGTGATGCTTGACAGATATTGTATAACTTTTATATTCACTGCAATATAGTTCTGCAGAAAAGTTTTGTTGATGTTGCAGTAAAGATATTGCATGATTTAAGATAATGATCAAAAGAGAGCCAGTCGACAGTTTCTATACTGTCATACAAGTTTCTGTAAAAAAAAAAAAGAAAAAAGAAAATTTTTTTTTTTCAAATTGTCCTACTTTAGACCACAATGTGAACTGTTGAGCATTATGACTTCTTTTAAATTAAACTATTATGTAAATAAAGAGGGCTTGCCCAGTCAGTCAGCAAGCTTTGTCATTGTCAGATTCACAGAGTTAAAGTTTGTATGGATTAGATTAAAACTTCACATCTTCGTAGTGATCATATCTACTGATTTACTAAAGTTTGGGTTTTATGAAAACTATGGCACAGTGGTTCAGCTGAGAAAATGTTCGTGCAAATATAGAGACACAAATGCATGCAAGTACTGTCGCGCTATAGTACTGTCAAGCACTTCAATAGGAAATCTTGCTCCTTATAACCAGTTTTGTTGAGATTGCTTAGGAGCAATCAACTAATTGTTAAAAAAATAACTGTTAAGTTAACAATAACGAGAAAAGCTGTATTCAGTTTAGTATAAAAAGAAAAATCATTTAATGAATATTTATGTGTTTATCTTCACTTTTATTTTAGAGTACATGAGTATTTTTTTTCACTAAATTAAACCTATTCTTCTATTAATTATTGTTGATATTTTCCTTGCATCAACCTTTATGTGTTATGTTACCTTGCATCAGCTAGTAGGTGTTGCTGTTTCCTGGCATCAGCCAGTGTGTGTTCTTGTTTCCAGTCATTAACCACTACGTGTTGTTTCCTGGCATTAACCACTATGTGCTGTTGTTTCCTGGCAGAAATCAGTGTTTTGTTGTTTCCTGGCATTAACCACCATGTACCAGACCTTGTAGCACAATCGGTAGAGCATTGGCTCCAGGTACAGGAGGCCCCATTTTCGATCCCGGTCCGCGACATACCAAAGTCGTTAAAAATAGTAGTGGTATAGCTCCCTTGCTAACGCTCAAGCAAATACAAGGGTAGTTCCACAACTGGTTGGCCCGGTGTCAGGATAATGTGACTGGGTATGGTATCATGCCAGGTGTTCACGGCATGCTATACACAATGAAGGCAGCACTATATCTGCTTCAAGTGGACACCGTCTCCAGATAACTGAAATACTGTTGTTAGGAAGATAAACCCAATTAACATAACCACTATGTGCTGTTGTTTTCTGGCATTAACCACTGTGTTTTGTTGTTTTCTGGCATTAACCACTATGAGTTTGTTTCCTGGCATTAACCACTGTGTTGTTTCATGGCATTAACCACTATGTGTTGTTTCCTGGCATAAACCACTATGTGTTGTCGTTCCTGACATTGGTGTGTTGTTGTTTTCTGGTATTAACCACTATGTGTGGTTGTTTCCTAGCATTAACCACTATGTGTTGTTTCCTGACATTAACCACTATGAGTTGTTGTTTCCTGGCAGTAATCACTGTGTTGTTGTTTCTTAGCATTAACCACTATATGTTGTTGTTTCCTGGCATTAACCACAATGAGTTGTTGTTTCCTTGCATTAATCACTGTGTTGTTTCCTGGCATTAACCACTATGTGTTGTTCCCTGGCATTAATCACTGTGTTGTTCTTTCCAAGCATTAACCACTTTGTGTGGTTGTTTCCTGCCATTAACCACTATGTGTTGTTTCCTGCCATTAACCACTATGTTTTGTGTCCTGGCATTAACCACTATGTGTTGTTTCCTGGCATTAACCACTATGAGTTGTTGTTTCCTGGCATTAATCACTATGTGTTGTTCCCTGGCATTAATCACTGTGTTGTTGTTTCCAAGCATTAACCACTTTGTGTGGTTGTTTCCTGCCATTAACCACTATGTGTTGTTTCCTGCCATTAACCACTATGTTTTGTGTTCTGGCATTAACCACTATGTGTTGTTTCCTGGCATTAACCACTATGAGTTGTTGTTTCCTGGCATTAATCACTGTGTTGTTGTTTCCTAGCATTAACCAATATGTGCGGTTGTTTCCTGGCATTAACCACTATGTGTGGTTGTTTCCTGGCATTAACCACTATGTTTTGTGTCCTGGCATTAACCACTTTGCTGTTGTTTCCTGGCATTAACCACTGTGTGTTGTTTCCTGGCATTAACCACTGTGTTTTGTTGTTTCCTGGCATTAACTACTATGTGTTGTTTCCTGGCATTAACCACAATGAGTTGTTGTTTCCTGGCATTAACCACTATGTGTTGTTTCCTGGCATTAACCACTTTGCTGTTGATTCCTGGCATTAACCACTGTGTTGTTGTTTTCTAGCATTAATCACTGTTTTGTGTCCTGGCATTAGGAAGTATGTGTTGTTGTTTCCTGGCATTAACCACTGTGTTGTTGTTTTCTAGCATTAACCACTATGTTTTGTGTCCTGGCATTAAGAACTATGAGTTGTTGTTTCCTGGCATTAACAACTGTGCTGTTGTTTCCTGCCATTAATCGCAAAGTGTTTGAGATGTTACCATAAGTGTTATTATATGTTATCAGTTGTTACCACAAAAAGAGAAAGAGCGGTTTGAGAGAATGGCCAATAGTGCAAAAGCCAAGATGAGTGGGAAGTCTGGGGATGCATATAGAATGGACAATCAACATAATATTGTGGCAGTAAGTCTTTTTATTTACATTACAGAATACATTTATGTTTTATGTTTATATAACTTCCATATTTGTCTTCACATACAAGTGCATGGAGGGCAAATTCAAACTCGTCATGAAGAGTAAAAATTGTCTATGGATGAATAGAAATTTCATTGTGGTCTTCGGACAGGATGAGGAAATCTCATACTGAAGAAACATCAAACATTTTAAGAAAAGTTACATAACACAAATTTTACATGATTTTCTCACTCTAGAGGAAAATTTACAATGCACCAATCATGGATGAACTCATTGTTAGACGACACTTTTTGTGACACATTTTTTAAGAATGTTTTATATTTGCAGCATCGTAAAGATGAGTACACAGAATTGGATAAACGTCGACTCAAGGAGAAAAAAGACATCATTAAAGATTGGCCCGAAGGCAAAGGTACAGGCTGCTGAGGCATATATTATCACTTTCATCATATCTCTATTTTTTATTTTCATTATTGACACAGACCATATTCGGACTAAGTATTTTAATGTCAATAACATGTATGAACTATTTGAAACAGTGTCTGATTCTAAGCTTGTTTGCTTCCTTAACGAGATTGGTATTCTTAATAAGTTATACATTTTTAAACTGTTTATTATACTAACGTTATACATTTTAAACTGTTTAATTTGTTCACATATTTTTCAGTTATAATTTACATTATTTTATCTTGGATAAATTTTTATATTTATACAGCGTATTTTGATTTTGACATGATTTTAGTCTATTCTCATTAAACTTCAATGTATTCGGCACCGTATGACCAAGTGTAGGTGTGCCATAAAACCTAAAATACATAAATACAATACATACATTGTCATTATGACCTTTTTCTTTTCACCATCATGATTTTGGGTTACTGTAATGATTCATGCTTTTTGAAATATTTTGTTTTCAGTTCAATGAATATTTTCGAAGCTTTTGAAAATGTCTTTTTAGAAAAAAAAAGTTTTTTTTAACACAAAAACGTTTTTCAGACTTCTGAATAGCAGTTACAAGAATACTTATTATCTCATACTGTAATTTTTATGATATATTGTTTAACTATTTCAGATCTGAAGAAGGTAGCTTTCCACTTTATACATTTCCACACCCTCTGTCCGGTAGAAGAACCAAAGGATTGTCTGCCATGTGAGATAGCTGTCATAGAGTACAGTATAGAGCGGGGAATAACAAAGCAACTACACAGGTTTATCGAGCCTGGTAAGTATTGACTGCAGCTTTGTTAAATAACAGTCGCTCTTGTGCTATCCATATCTTCTCTAGCCATTTCAAGAAAATGAATCAAAATTTAATTTTGTGGTGCTTGTTTCTTTCTGCAGAGGATTGGAAAAAAAACTATATTGATGAAAAACTTTTTTATTCAGGTCTGAAGAAAAAGTTACTAGTTACAAATAATAAGCTGTACATATACTTCTAATCAATGTTGTTCTTATGCATCCAAAGGGCATATTGTAGCAGTTGCATTGTCAACCCACACATCCATTTGTTTCATTTAAGTGTCTCAGCCATAACTTCTGTATAACTAATAGTACATCAAACTGCACAATCTTACAGGCATACACTTAAGGTAACATTGCTCATAACAGTTTCAAGTGCAAATGTGCAATCATTTAGATCAAAGTAATATATAAGGTCATTGCAGGAATATTTTTGGGAAGGGGAGGGTGGGGCATACATGGAACTCCTTTACAACACTGTTCACTTTTTATAACACTGTCTTCATTAGAACTCTGTAACACCATGGCTTTAGACATGTTTAAATAGAAAATTTATTCACCATATCTGTCACCTCAGATAGTGAACCATGGAAATAAAAATAAATAAATGTTATTCTTGAGAAAGTAATGCCATCTTTTATGGCGCAAGGTTATACCTCAGTAACATTTTACAGCTGATTTATGTATGTCTTAGCTTCACACAACTGCTGTGCTAGCAAACACTGGGGAGAGAGAAAAACGTGTGTACATGTATATAATCTAACTTACAGTTAGTGCATGAAACAAGAAAGTCTTTAAGGGGAGAAACCAGGTAGATGTCAAAATGCTTTCTTTAAACAAAGCTCACTAATAAAGAAGTTTTATCTAGTTGTTACTGATAATTGAAATTTAATTGACTTATTGTTTTACTGCTTCAAAAAGTTGATGAATTGTTGGTAGGTGAATGACTATTTCATTAGCACATCAAATTCCATTATCTTTTTTCAGTAATACTTTAATTGCCAGCTAAAGCTGAAAAGAAGGGGATTATGTCATTAGGTAATCCATGCAGTGCTTGCTAACTATTAACATATATGCAGTGTAGATTAATGTTTTAGAAAACAACACAACAAACCCACCGGCCTCAATAGCTCAAGTTGTAGAGCGGTGGCTTGCGGATCCGGAGGTCGTGGGTTCAAACCTCGGCTGGGTCAAACCAAAGGCTTAAAAGTTGGTAGTAATGGCTTCCCTCCTAACGCTTGGGGCTAAGGGGACAGCATTATGCCTGACTCGTTGGTGTCGGTATAATGGACTGGCCGGGTTCAGTCCCTGGGCACCTTATAAGTGCCCTTGTGCTATAATGATAGAATTGTCGCTGCGCACTATCGGCAAAAATGCCGGCAAATCCCAATCCCACACAACAAACCCAAATATCAGTAAATAGAAATGATAAGTACATACATGAAATAAATAATTTACACATTTGTCATGTTCTCTTTTACTACTCCTCTACAAATTAAATGTGAGTGAAGTCAGGTATGCACAATGCAAGCTCAGAATTTATGTGGATTATTGGTTATACATATGGAACAAATGTGTATCGGCAATTGCTTCTTCCTGTGTGCATGTACATGTATATGCACATAAGTAGAGCACTAGTAACTTATAATGCGATCCTTTAAAGTGTGGATTTTTTTCTTGGGCCAAGCAGACAATGCTATAATGGAGTTCTAGTGTATGTCAGTTTCAGTGGCATTTCTTGTTAATATCTTGACATTATTATGCAATGTTACTCTGCTTTCAGGACAAATAATGGCTGGTTACTTGTATACCTGCAAATCTCACAGTAAGTATGAATAATACTATAGGCTTCAATCTTATCTGAACATTATAATAGAATTATTCTGCTTTGTTATAATACATGCCATAACAACATACACTCTAGCATTATTAACATAAGAAAGACAAATTAGATTTAGATAATTCTAACCAAATCTGACAGTATAGCCAATTATTTTAGATACTTAGATATATTCTTTTATATGCAAATTTGTTGGTATAAACACTTTTAGGATGCATTTTGTATTCCTCTGATGGCTCCAGGTATTTAAGGCCATGATTCAAGCCATTCTGCAGCATATTGTAATCATAGGGGGGAAATGGTAATGGTGTTACAGCTACCTTGGTCTAAGCAATTACAATTGTTCTTCAGTAAATAGTGACTGAGTGTCCTAAGATATTGTTATCATGACATTACAGTAAAGGCAGCACTATATCTGCTTCAAGTGAACTCCATTAACTAGATGATTGTTGATGGGGCATTGAACCTAACAACACATGCCTCTGTGTTCCAAAGAACCATACACACAAAAATATGAAACAAATTGATTTCTTGTGACCGACAAATTACTTGCTTAGAGCTTCGCATAGAAAGAGCCTCAGGGGTAGTCGAACTATCGGAATACTGGGCATATACCACACCCAGCCACAATGTACCAGTCTTTCAAAATGGTATTCATATAGCTCCATTGCTAACCCTAATGCAGACATAAAGGTAGTGCTACAATTGGTTGGCCTTGTGTCAGGATAATGTGACTGGGTGTTCTATTATGCCATTGTTCACAGCATGCTATATACATTGAAGGCAGCACTTTATCTTTTTTAAGTAAAACAACTGAAATACTGTTGGTGGGACAATAAACTATACACCCATTCCTATTATTGCAAACTGCCTCTTGATGCAGCTTTACACACTTTATGTTACTGAGAAGCAGATTGGGTGTCTGCCATGTGATTGAGCATGCTCAGAGTCCAGTCTGCATGTGTATAGGTCTTTGATGTGTTTGAAAAGATATTTCCTAAATCTTTCCCACTACAATCTTGCAAGGTGAGAGCACACATCAGATACCTGTGGAGGGCTTTGAGCTGGCTGATGCAAACTACCGCGGTCTCTGGATGCAGATTGAGAACTTCATCAACCCTGGCAGAGAGAAGGAGGAAAATCCGCCACTCTTTTGTTTGGTCAGTCTGCAAACCTTAATATAACCTTGGTTTATAGTGAAATGTTTATGTCATTGAACCGACTTATTTTTTTTCCTTTTTCTAGAATATCTGTAGGCTACTATATTATTTGCAAAAATCATTTCTGTGATTATAAAACAATTCAATGCTCTGAAACCTGGCAAGCAAACATATTTTTGCAAAAGTTGAACTAGCTTGATATATTCCATGTATTCCTCCAGCAATAATTAGCTGGATGTCACCATTATGACCATAATTCTGACGTGCGATGTAACAAACAAAAAAAAAACAAAAAAAACGTGACGTTTTATTTAGACATGTATAAAGTTTTTTATATACATTTTATGAAGAGATGCTTTCTCTGTATATCAAGTTTTCTGTACACATGTAGAAAGTTTTCTACATACATCTATAAGTGTTTTTTTATATAAATGTCTATTCAGGGTGCCAGTGGGAACTTCAAGGTTGTAGAATTGTGCCTGGAGTGGATCTATGGGCGGGCCTGTCTGGGGGAGCCAAACCGTATACGCAAGGTGTATGAGATTGAGAGTCTGTTCCAAGAAATGCATGCTCACATTGGACACCAGGTGTCCAAATCCAGGTGTGTGGACCTGCTGACCTCGTCTGAGTGGGAATTTGAACCCAATACCAGGTGAGTAGTATTAGGATAAAGTGACCAGCCTTATCATTTGTTGCTTATTCCTTAACCATTAACTGCTACTTATTGGGTAGCAGAGATCAGGATAGAAAGGATATTTTTTCTTTTGATTTTATTACTTTACATCCTTTCTCTATATTGTTGTTACTCATTCTTTTTTTTACTGAGAAAAATGGGGACTAATTAGAAGTAACTGTATATCTTGTTATGTTAGAGAGTTCAACATAAAAATGTTTGTCATAAGTATAATTCCAGTTTCAGTTGAAGGTATTTCATCATTCAGTTTTCATTTTATCACCAAAAATTTTTAATGTAAATATATCTTATTAATTGCTAAAATATTGGGTTAAGCTGCACTTGCCTATGCCTCACAAAAAAGATGTCTTACATAAGTTAACAGAACAAAAAAAAACGTAAATTATGGGGTATTCTACCATTATTTTTCTGCAATGAAATTATGTTATATATTATGTTTTCTTCTTGTCTTATATTAATATCTCCAATAATGTTTTTAACAGATGTCAATACCATGAGGACAAGGAAGTAAAGTTCTGTTCCCTTGGCATAGTCAATCGATATGCGTAGGTATTTTGGTATTGCTCATTTGTAAAAAAATTAAAATCATCTATCAAACTTTATACTATAAAAATATTTGTTTTGAGGTCGAGGGTAGCTGCGCGCGACTTGAGTCGTGGACTGGACACTCCCCTGCCACTTACTACATGGGTTAAAGTCCCAGTGTGGGTGAAAACTTTTCATGTTGTGAGGTTTTCCAGTTAACATGTAATGTGCAGGTGGTTTTGCTCAGACAAAAGTTACCAAGACACAAGTCTGGAGCATTAATTGATCAATAATTAGCTGGACATGGCCAATGTGATTTTAATGGTGTTGATGCGATGTAGAGGGTAAAAAATACAAAAACAAAAATCTCTTGAATGAAGTAAAATACTATTGACTCGATTTTAAATTCTACTGAATTAAATTAATAATAGTCCTTGTAGTGTTATGAGGCACAGTAAGGTATGACTGACTCTAGGAAGCATTGACCTTAAACCTGATGAAAAATAATTGGTCCTTGTGTATCTCGTTCATGATTATTATGTTTTCTTCGGAGAATTTGACTCGGTAATACAGGAAATGAGTCTGAGTGAATATTTCAGTTATTCACATGTTTACACAGCATATCACTGGACACATGCCTATAGGTTAATCTTTGACAAAGATTAATGGGAGACAGTTAAATTCCAGTTGAAAGACAGCTACCCCTGACATTTAGAACTTTCTGTTCTCCTTTAATTTTTTGTTAAGCTGAGTAACAGCTAACATTACAATGGCTAGCACTTAGAAAAGTGGATCACACTGTTTATAGACAGTAGGGGCGCCTGTGGCATAGTGGTAGAGTCGCCGATTTGTAACTCCTCTGACTTCTTAGCCTCTCACTGCATGGGTTCGAGTCCCGTTCGGGGCAAAGGACTTAATGTGAGAAGGTCTTCCAGCTGACTTGTGGTGCACCGGTGGTTCTACTCATGTGTCTCGGGTCTTCCTCCACCAAAAAGCTTGATGTTGCTATAATGATAATGCAATGTATTTCAAAAACAAAACAAACGAATAGACAGCGCTTTTTAAGAAAGAGTATTAATTGAATATCATAAAAAAACGAGAGATGATAAGGAAGGAGAATAATTTCCCACACAGGTATGCCATATCTGACAACATCTGCAATTACTTTGATGTGCTGCCAACAAAGAACCACCTACCAATGAGAGATGACCTGGGCTTATTCAGGACCCTCCCTCTTTCCGCTATGCCTGTCTGTCCTTACCAGGAGGCCAGGATGTCAAACAAGCCCAACATGCTCGTCAAACCACGCCAGGCCAAGCCAAAGGTTTGTTTTATCAACCATGTGTATTATGTAGCAGGATTCAAACCACATTTCAGCTATAAAGATTGTTTTTGTATTCAGCGCATTAGCAGTAAATGCAGTGTTCAGGGAAAAGCAGCCGACCTGACAGAGTTAAACCTGTATGTCAGGAAATACTTCCATGTATTTCTATTATAGGGTGTGAAATAAAAGAGAATTTTAAGTTTAAATCCCATAGCAGTACAAAATCATCAAATGTTCACAACAATATGTCCAGCTCATTTAAACTAGATATAAATGTGACTATAAAATGCATGACAAAATGAACTACTTTAGATCGATACATAAACCACCATCTAGAGCATGTAGAAATACAGCGTGAAATGTGGTATGAGTTATGTCTCATCAAAGAACACTAGAGATCACCTCTCCCGGTCTTGGTCCACAACCCTTGACCTTCTGCTTATCATATGTCCTCCACATTGAATGCAGAGTTGAATAGTTAAGAAGGGGTAGTTTATGTAACACAAAAATTATTCATGACAGTTTATCTTGACTTGTTTCCATTGCCTCAAATAGTGAATATTATTCAAAGCAGTGAATATTTCGGTGTCTGCAGCTCTTTCATTGCTATTCTTCTTTCGGAGGTTCCAACAGCAAAGTGGTATATGACTTATTTCTATTGAACAGCATGCAAGTTTTGAGGGTTTTATAAGTAGTACTAATGAAGGTGGTTGTTGTGTTTCAGCCTGTTCACACACAACCAGAGCTTGAAGAGGACTACCGGGAACTGAGGAGACCTAAACTGCCAGGTCAGTGCCCAAATAAAATATGTACAAACTGTATGCTTCTACCTATATCATAGAATAGCACATTGCTGTAGGCATGTCTCTTAAAAGTGGTATCCAACATTTTGCCTATATAAAATACATGTAACAATATCTTACCACTGCCTTGTTTAATTTGGACATAATTTTTGCATAAACACATATTTTATTCTAAGTTGAGACTTCTTTTCTTTTTTTTTTTTAACACTACCCTTTATTAATGCACTGTAACAATGTCGAAAATAAACACCCTAACAGTTCACTCTTTCCAAATCTGTAAAAAAGCTTGATAGTGAGCTCTGCTAAAAACAGATATTGATGTCAGAGCAGATTAACCGGACACCTTTATAACGTGATCTAGACATGGTTTTCTTACTTTAAACAGCTATCTCTGCAGCATGACTCTAATTGTAAATACATTTAAATACCACCTAATGACCATGCTGCTAAAGCGGCCATTCTCTATTAAGGTCAATTTTCTAAAGTAAAAACTGTGGCTTATTTATTGAGAAATCTGGCATAATAACTACTTCTACTAGAACATTGTGTATTTCTCATGTAAACACTGACCTCAATTGCGACCATCTTAACCAGAACAGTAAGTCACTCGCTTATTGGCAAAAAAATGCCCTCCAGTGTGTTTTTAATTTACAATCTGGGACACCAGGGCACTTATTGACCGGTATAGAGAAACATTCAAACACTTTTTGATTCAGATCAATCAAAAATGTGTGAAAAACAAGTAACTTGTAGGCTCAAGTTTCAATCAGAAACTTGACAATGTCAAACTAATATACAGTAGACTGCACAATATCATTGTAATATAAAGAATTGAAGTGATATAGCTACCTTTGCCTACCATCAGCTTATTAGGGTAGTTTCTCAGATTACATATCAGAATGGGACAACATGTTGTGTTTCGTATATTCTCTATATACAATACAACTAACTTAAGAACCTCATCTATATTATACAACTGCATTATCTACCGCACACAGATTACGAAGGAAGTGGTGGAGGATCTGGGTGGAGTAACCGTGTCGTTGGAGGAATGCAAATCTCAGACTCTGACTTCCCAGAAATTCAGTCAAACTCCACCCCCATACCAGCATACCAGCCCATGGGTAGGGGCTTATCAATGCCAGACTATTCCATGAGTGCAGCTCAGCCAATGGGAAGAGGCCTTTCATCAATGCAGCAGCCAATGGAAAGGCCTCCGGCACCAATGGGGAGGGGCATGATTAATTCTTATATTAGTGGATTGTCAAGTGAAAGCATGATGCCTGGACTGGGGCGTGGCTTAAGCCAAGGATTGCAAGGTTTGCTTTGTTTAACAGCATTTGCCTTAAAAAATTAAATAAAAGGATAATCATAAAATATAAATAAATTGTTAAATGTAAAATAATATAATTTCTGATATATAATTTATTTGTTAGTGCATATAATATTTTTCATAAAAATATGTTGATGATATTTTACATAAAAAAACACATTTGTTTAGACTACCATTATAAATGGGATGCTCATATTGTATGAAGGTATAATTAAAACGTGTGTTACAACAGTTATCTTAATTGTTTATCAACAGATGTCTAAGATGGCAACCACAAAAGTATGCAAGTAAATTTCATAGATAAACCAATTTCAGGACCTTTTGAAAATACATTGTTGCCACTTTTTGCCTACCAGATCTACTTTACGCAAGCATTCCTTAATTAGATGTTCATTAGTGATACATTAATTGTTTAGCATCATCAGATCCATTACAATATCTTATGGTCCATCCTTGCTGTTTAAGAATCACTATGGCAGAGAAACTTTGAAACCTTTCTAGTTCATTGCAGTGTCATCATTGGCACAATCTAGATTTGAGGTCTTGTACCACTAGTTTGTTTTGTTTTTTGAAACACATCACAACTACCAGTTACTGCCATTATAGCAACATTCAGCCATTTAACTGGAGGCATTTGTCTAGGAATAACCACTGGTGCAGTGCTGGTTATCTGGAAGGCCTTCCAACATTTTCTTCTTTGCCACAAACAGAACTGAAACCTATGTGATGAGAGGCAAAGCAGTCAGAGGAATTTTACGTTTGTGGACTCAAAAATATTACAAATCATTTAGCTAAAGTGTTTTGGACTGATAAATGTCTGAGTAGAACCACTGGCACACTGTAGGTCAATTAAAAGACCTTCCCACATTTAAGTTTTTGCCCTGGCCATAAATCGAAACTCATACCCTGAGGACCTAGAGGAGTTGACTGTAACAAGGTGGCAATAGGGGCATCCCCTAATACAGTTCATCTAGAATTTACATTTTTTATGGTTGTAGGTATGGGGTTGACTAGCCAGCCAATGGGACGAGGGGCACCAGGATTAAGTTTGTATCAGGTATATCACCAACTTTTTATTGCTTACAACTGAAAGGAAGCAACTGAAAGTCTTCACATTTAACTGTTAATGTATCCAAAAATGTCCTGGACTGTCTGGTTGTCTGGGCATTGTAAAGTCAAGATTGCAATTGGTAGAGCCTCAGCTCCAGATATGAGCGGCCCTGGGTTCGATCCTGGGCAGGGACATACCAAAGTCGTTAAAAATGATTGTGGTATAACTCTCTTTCTAATGCTCAAGCTAATATAAGGGTAGTTCCACAACTGGTTGGCCCAGTGTCAGGATAATGTGACTGGGTGTGGTATCATGCCAGATGTTCATGGCATGCTTTACACAGTGAAGGCAGCACTATATCTGCTTCAAGTGGACCCTATCTCAAGTCTAAAGTACAGTTTATTTATTTATTTATTTGGGTTTTACGGCACACCGACACTTAACAGGTCATACGGCGTCCAATACAAAGTTAACTGTGAATAGAGCATAATCAGGTAAAAGCCAAATTACGCATCTAAAGTACTGTTGGTGGAAGAAAAAACCAATTAACAAAGTCAAGAGTGAAATCAAAATTAAATGCATTTACATTTATGGGCAAAATTTCAAAGACATAATGTACAAGATATACAAACTATAACACTATACACTGTAACCTCATCAGCTCAAGACAGAGGCCATGATGATGTCTTTCTCAAAATGCCGTCTCTCTGCCTCACGGATTTCAAATATAGTCTCAAAATTTGGTTAAGATTTCTAAACCACTGGTTGTCAAGCAAACTTATACATTGTGATTGGTCTCTAGTTCATACAAGTGGAACCAAGGTATGTCAGTGGTCATGATTTACTGATGAAAAAGATCACCATGCCACTGATGTGGAAGAAAATCCTTTGAAATTAAAACCCATATTTTCATCTGCTTAACTTTTAACAGCTAAGCAATACATTTAGCACAGACTTTTGTCGAAGACAACTGTTCCATAATTATTTATTGAGCTCCAGATTTGCATATACCACACATTTTGACAGGTTCTCCAACAGTTATTTGACCTTCTTTGTTTAAATTAGCATTTTGATTTTGTAACAACACATGGTCTTGCCGATTTCGCATTGTCATAGGAATAAATCCTCAAATCATTTAAGAACTTTCTGCAAAACATTTATACCTTGAAAGTATTTAATAACATGCTGCTTTTTAACAATATCTCAGTCCAGTATCACGAAATGCACCTGGTATGCTTAGGTAATTGGAACACATTATTATACATGTTGTTGAATGTCTTTACTTTTCCCGCCATTTTAATATTGTTCCGATTATGCATATGAGGTAAATCATTTTCCCAAGTTAAAGGTTGGGCCATGTATGTAATGTGTTTGTTACCATAGCAACATTTAGTTAAAAATGCCCTTTTGAATTTGTTTATAAATCTAAATATATTATTTAAATTTATACAAATATTGACTATCTAGCACAAATACTTAAGAAGTTATAATAGTTGTCTAAAAAGTTTCAGTCACACCTCATAAAATTCATTGTTTTTACTCAGGTTTTTAACAAAAAACTATTGTCAAAAAGGGGCACATAGCTGGACTGGCAGGATTCTATCAAACAGATTGCTCTTGTGACAATCTCATGCAATAATTGAGATATTCTTATCAAAGTTGGCATGTAGCTTCCTTATGAGAATGGAAGTTTAAGATAGCTTTTGGGTCGATTGGATCAAGCTTACTGTTTATAAGAAAAGAATTTCTGTTAAATAGTTTAGTCTGAAATAAGATATCATCTTATAAAGTGTATGAAATCCTTTCTCATGCTTCTTAGCTGAAAATTGCTTCCCAAAAATCTATTTTTGCCAGTGGAATAGTGTTTTAGTAAATTGTAAAAAAAAAATTTTGATACTTTTAGTCGAGTGCCAATCCACCAAGGGTAACTCAGAGTTTCCCAGCAGGCTATGAAGACGAGCAAGAGGTTGATGAATTTGATGATGCTGATGAAGATGATCAAGAAGATGAAATTGTGCCATTACGTCGCCCTGGGCAAGCACCTGTGAGAAGTCAGGCACCGCCCCCTGGGCTGCAGAAGTTGGTGACACCCCAACAACCACTGCCAGCAACTATCAGTCAACCACCCAAACCTCTTCCTAACATGACAGGTAAAGTTTTGTACAAAATTTTTGAAAATGAATTCTAGCCCACTGATTTATAGTGAGTTTACCTAGATTTAAATGTTATTACAACTCCAAATATGAGGTATATGGGGCCTGTATTGAAGTCACGTCCTTGGTCTGTCATTGGCCTATCTGATGACGAGATTTGTATGCACTGTTTCTCGGCCACCATTTGATTAAATTTTACATGTGTGGTAAGTACAAAGTTTGCATGTTGTTTTCACATCATTATCTGCTTTATTTTAGCTGAGTTATGGCCCTTCCTAATGTTTATATTTGTTTTGTTTTTGACATACATTGCAGCCACCATTTATGATCATTATAGCAACGTTCAGCTTTATGGTGGAGGAAGACCCCAGACACATGTCCAGGCAGAACCACCCGCACACCGCAAGTCAGCTGTCTTTATGTTTAATTTTTATATTAAAGTAACTGCTGCAAAGCAATATCTGTGTTTATTAATTGTCTTCGATTGTTAGACTTCAGGGTTTAAAGTTATTGTGTGTGCACTTCAGATTGTTTGTTCTTATTAAGTGGGAACTGAAAAATGTATTAAGTTCAGAGTGTGAACTTAACAATGAATGAAATTAACGAATGTTAAGAACGAAATAATTGAACTGTGGTAAGTATGAAATAAGCGAGTGTGAACTTGGGTAGGTATGAAAGTGATTTTATACATTCTTTAGAGACATGCCTTGTTTATTAAAATTATATGTTACATAGTCAATTTACAGTTCATTGCAATAAACAAATATCTGGAGCTATTAAGCCATGAAATTGTTGTTTTTAAAATATATTCATATCAGAAATTCAGAGATGCTTAATTTGATAGACACTAAAATAGTCAAATTAAGTTTAGAAAGCTTTTGGGTTGTTTGTTTAATCTTGAAGCACAGAAAAAATGTTATTCCCCAAGCTTTTTTATTCTTCTCTAAGAATCTGTTTATACTTCCACATCGCAGGCCGAGGCCGAGGCAATATTTTGGATAATCTCCTGACAAGAGGTATCAAACCAGGAGTCAACATAGGGCGGGGATATGCACCTCCTAACTGGGGTAAGGCATCACCTGCGCCCAAAGGTTAGAAAACTTTTGAGCCTCAGTCTGAGATTGTTCTCAAGTATCAGATTGGTCAGATTTTGGTTCAAATTTAAAATCTGACCAATGAGATTCCTGATGTCTCTGACTCAAATTCAAAGTTTATTAATCTTTGGACCTAATGCTTAATGAAGTAGTAGATTGGTTACACTCAGGTTATGTTTGATGAACATATAGGTTTCATACAGAATAGAAAATAGCGGGATATGTATATTTGATGCTGACTTGTTCTTATCTTAATTGCTGATAGTCATTTGAAATATTTCTAAGGGTCAGTCTCATTAAAGTCAGTATATAAGATAAATTAATCAAATTATCTTGTTTATTCTTTTCTTATATTGATGTATTATGAACTATTTTAATTTTGTCCTAATTGACAAAAAATTCATTAAAATACTTTTATGTCCGTTTCCAATAAAACATTTTCAATTTGTTTTCTATGTCACATTTTAAGTTTGTTTTATATGACATTTTTCTGTTCATGCACAGATCTTTGGGGGAAATATTTTGTATTTTTGCAGTCAAATAAAAGAGTACTGATTGTTTGTAGCCTTTAATTCACATTTTTTAAGTCAAAACATTTAAAGATAACAATAAGTATTTGAATTTTCTCATATTCACAGTTGAAGATGGAAGCATGAGGCCTCTTTGTCAATGATAGAGGCAATCAGACCCTGCATTCTACACTATTTGCCAAAGCCTGATGCTTTTTGTGGGAGCTGGCCGATCTGGATCTACACTATTTGCCAAAGCCTGATGCTTTCAGTGGAAGCTGGCTGATCTGGATCTACACTATTTGCCTAAGCCAGATGCTTTTGATGAGAGCTGGGCGATCTGTTGCCTAAGCCTAGTGCTTGCGGTGAGAGCTGGCTGATCTGGATATACACAATTTGCCTTTATGAAGATTTTTCTTATTTTGAGGAAAGTAATTTGTTAGTATGCAGTTGGCAACTGCTATTCATCTTACACTACACCATGTTACATTAATGTGATCTGTCTGATCCTCAAAAATAATGCTTCCAATTATGTCACTTGTTTGAAAGCATTTCAACAGCCTTTCAGACAAAAGTCAGAGAAGTGTACACTATGCAGGTCTATACTAACCTGTAATGGCGGGACAACTAGCATGCTTAACAAAATATTTTTGTAATAAACAAGTAACACAACAAAAAAACACTGACAACTTTTTTCCGCTGTCGTCATATGGTTTTTGTTAGCCTCGTCTTTCACCTTTTCCCATATGGCGAGCAGTTAAAAAGTGAATCAAGATTAATATTGATTTGCATAGTACAGTTATAGGCATATAGAAGAAACAAAGTCTTATAATATTATGCTATGGGCATTGAAGCAAAATATGATATCGTATTCTTCATAGTAATATGATAGCAGCGTTCATTCATATTTGGCAAGGTTTATCACAAAATACATGTAGAATGTATTTAAAAAAAATGCAAGACATGAACTGTATGAAAGGCTTGATAAAAAAAACTCGAAAGATTGTCCTTTATTAAAAAATAGACACTTTGATAAAAAAGCATGAGTTTTGTTAAGTTAAATAAACACTAAATAGGTCATTGGTTATGTTAGTTTTAAATGTCAAGAAAATTATTTGTACATTATGATCTTAACACAATCATTCAGCCTGTTACATTTCTTTACAAGGCAGTGATTTCCAAATTCAATGTCATTTATTGATATCATGATAAAAAAATATGCTTGATTTGAATGACCTCATTTTTGTTTTTAAAGTGGTAATATTGTATTATTACATTTTTTGGTTTGAAACTGTTTTGGTGTACTATATTTTTGGGAAGTACGCAATGTATCATAGATTGATAGTTTATTGTATCTTAACAATATTGCTTTAACCAGTACATAAGTTAGTCACTGGCTTTTTCATTATTTTATTCGGCTTGCGGATCGGGAGGTCGTGGGTTCAAACCCCGGCCGGGTCAAATCAAAGACTTTAAAGTTGGTAGTAGTGGCTTCCCTCCTAACGCTTGGGGCTAAGGGGACAGCATTACGTCCAACTCGTCGGTGTCAGTTTAATGGACCGGACGGGTTCAGTCCCTGGGCACCTCATAAGTGCCCCTGTGCTTTAATGGTAGAAATGTCGCTGCACAGTATCGGCAAAAAAGCCGGCAAATCCCAATCCCACACAACAAACCAAAATATCAGTAAATGGAAATGATAAGTACATACATGAAATAAATAATTCCATTATTTATTTATTTTTTACATCCTTCCACAAAAGAAGTTTTAATAAAGGTAATGTGTATATCACAAGGCAGCTATAATGTGAATCATACAATGTCGAAGTTTTATAGAATAAAGCTTTGTTTGCTCAGATTTTATTAGCTCAGGGAAGGAAAGGGCATTGCTTTAATATTTTCCATAATGTTTTTAACAATGTTCATATACTTAAAGAAAAAGAATTTTGTATGATTATTTTTTAAGTTATTTAGACCATGTTTGTTTACTGCATTGAAAAAGAAATGCCAGGTAAAATTAGGTACATTTTTTTCCTGGATTTTACCATTGAGTTATTAAAATAATATTCGAATGTCATTGTTTGTTGCTTTCCTAATTTTTTTGTTATGGTACAATTCTTTGTTGTTGATTTTTCTCTATTTTTGCTTAATCATAGAATTTACCTATTGCCAGTTTTGTAAAAACGTTATATAACATAAATATATAAAAAATATAACTTATGTTTCTTTCAAACTAGACTGTTAAATTTCTTGTTTTCTATGCATAAGCTCTAATAAAAAAATATCAGAGGTGTTAGTGGTTTCTGTTTTATACACACCTGATTTTAATGGCAATGGAAAGGCTTGATAAATTTATAGAAATAGTATTCCCCATTTATGAAATAAATAAAACATAAGTAATCTCCCTTGTTAGTGGGTATTTCAGATGTTTTAAAAGAAAAAAATCTTAAATTTGTGTTTAACTTGTTTATGCTTATTTCCATCCTAAATCTCAAACACTTATATTTAACATGATCTCATTCAATGTGAACTAATTTTGCTTAAGTCTGAGGCATCCTAAAACTTTTTTAAAAAGGGGCTAGGGAGTTTTTTCTTCTGTTAATTACCATGGCATGTGCCAAATACCTTCCCACAAGGGAGGTAATGCATGTAATATGAATAACGTTGCAACAAAAAAAGAAGTTTAACATTACATTATTTAAATAATATTTAAGCGAATGCATTTATGGGCACTTTTGTGGTTTTATATTTATTCTTTTAAATTTTTCACAATAAAATAAGACATTAAAACACCTGATAAAGTATGTTTAAGGAATTGTATATAAATTATATTGATACCGTAGAAATGATCTCATTTAGAATATCTTAGAAATTGAAGAACATTTCAAAAATAACCTTTCTACCACCAAGATCAAAAATGTGAAGCAAAAGACACCTTTCATGGAGTGTGAATTCAGACAAATACAGCTGTCTATTGATTGTTAAAATAGTTTAATCTTTTGTATTTGAGAGAGAGAAAAATACAGAACCAATGTCAACATATCAACACTTGACAAACTAACAATATGAATTAACAATATGTTGAGGATGTGGGGAAAAATCTCCAAGTTTATTAAGAGGCTTGTTTATCCCTTATAATGCTGTTTGTTAATTACACAGCTTTGTTCGTTAATTACACATACCTTAATTAAAGTTATTAGGAAACCCTAATATCCATGTGTAACAAGCAAGACTTTGAAGCAAAAGGAGAAGATCCTGATCAGGCAGCTTCCAGTGGGAGCAGGCTAATCTGGATTATTCCACATTTTGCCTAAATCTGAGTAATTCGAGCCTATCAAGCCAAAAGTCAGTTGACACGGAGAAATTTATTCATGACAAAAAGTGATGTTCTCAAGTTTTACCAGCTATTTTTTTTTTAATGTGATTTTTTTTTGTCTTGAAATATGTGAAACAATATGGAAGTTTCATTTGTTTGTTCATCTTTTGTAACATCGCACCAGCAATTTTGGTCATATTGGCAATGTCCAGCTAATTATTGGTGGAGGAAGACCCCAGCTTTATTGGAAGTTCCATAATAGGAACAGAAACTTATTGATCAAATAATATACACATGGTAAGTTCAAGTATTATTAAAATGTTTTAGATATATAAAAGTTATCAATAGGATGTTAGTTGATGGCATCTTCAGAAGAGAAAAAAATTGACTTAAAAACTAAGAGTTCTTTTTCCACATCAATTCAAAAATACATCAAAAAGAAACTTGATTCAGATTATAGTGTATGTGAAAAATGCATAATGAAAAAATTTTAAATTTATAAAACACATTGCACATACAGAATATCAATGGACATATTCAGAACATCCACACAGATCAATTAAGGACAAAAATGTGCAAGCATAACCTTGCATTTACTATTATATATCATTTTCTTTTATGACTTAGTAATATTCTTAAATCAAAATCTGAAAATTGGGGATTGGTATTTTAAAAGTTGAATGAACTATGTACAAACAATTTAACAGTACTGAAGGCATGTTACAAGGAAAAAATATAAGACTTTTAGAAATAGGTAAAAATTGAAGACTATTAAGCAAGTTCCATTAAGAGCTGTTTGATCAGGATCTGTAATTTATACAACTAATTGTTAAGCCAAAGAAACAAATGTATTCATTTAATGCTTTAACTAAACGTTTTTATAAAATTTTGTATGCCCAAATATGGAAAAAGTACTATTTGGTGTGTATTTTTTTTCTCAAATAATTTACCTAGTATAAAAAATTAAGATGCTTTAAATACACTTATGTAAACCGAAAAAAAAATGCTTTAAATACACCTATTTATACCGGAAAAAAAATTCAACTGCTATACATTAAAAAAAAAAGAATAACTCAAAATAATGTTGTGCACAAGATTTACATAACAAATGTTGTATCACAAACAATACGCATATTTCTTACACAGTTCTTTTTATCAAATATGTTGATAATTCATAAGCCTATGTATGAAGTAAGGAAAAAAACACATTTAAATGAAATCACAATGCGTCAAATTATAATTTTTTTAAATATAAACTGGTATGCATGATTCTAAAAGGGCAGGAATAACAATTTACTGTACACAGGGATTCTAACTACATTGTCTATGTGTTGTACATTATTTTAAATAATAATCTTCACTGTTTCTTGTTTTACATTTAAGATTTTAACTTTAGACTGAACTCTTAGGCGTTAGTTAACATGCAGAAAAGGAAAAAAGTCCTTTATCACTATGTTAAAGGAATTTGCATATTTCACTTTACATTTAGAAAAAATGCATATTAAGAGATGTGTAAGGAATACACGTAAAATAAACTGGAAATAAAAATGTGACACTTGATTTGATTCCTGCTGAAGTTTTGAAACCACAAAATTAGTGTTGAACATAAACCTTTGTTGCAGATGCAAATTCTGCAGATACACACACTAAGCAATAGGCACTGCCTATAACACCTGCACAAAAAATAGCATAAAGGTGAAACAATTTCACCAACAAGCATACTATTTACACCACTCGGCAAACAAATCTAAAGCAAAAACAATGTACATTGTACACATTGTCACAAAGAAAGTTAAGGAGTATTCAAAATAAAACAGTTTTGGGCTGCTATCAAATAACACACTGAACTTTATAACACAAAACACCGATTAAAATTAACAAAAATAAGATTTAATAGCTAATTTCAAACAAGGGCTGTCAATAGACAGCACACACCACTTTGTCCACTGCTAAAAACAAAGAAGCACAATGTAAGCTGCTACAAGCCTTAACATAAATCAACACACAAAAGTCTCCAATAGAAAAAAGGGCATTAAATCTGTGGTAACATTAATATTAGAGTTACCTGCTCTTCTTTAGATGAGTTCGCTTTTTGATAGTCAAAAAGTATTCCAAGTTTGAAGAAAATATATTGGACTGTTTTTTAAAAATGGACCTTTACAGACAGATTAACAAATACAGATGTCTATGAGAGAGTCATGTCAGCTCCACATTTTTTCTATGAAAAGTGAAGCAAAAATGTTGGGATATTTAACACAACAAAGTTGGATCATCAATTAAGAATATAAATGCCTTCTGTACAAGCATTATTGAAATAGTTGTTTCAATAAGCTATATGTTATTTGTAAGAAAAAGCAAAGTCGTTAATTTCTTTCCACATATTTGCATTCCAAGAAGATATTACTAAGATATAAAGATGTCTACCTACTAAAAGTAGATACAATTTTAAAAGTTGCTTAATTTTGTCTATGAATTATATTACTAATTTTATTCCAATGTCAGTTTTCAACAGTTTTACCATCTCCAGATAACAAAATACTGTTGGTGGGATGTTAGACCCAATAAACAACAGATCTATTCTGTCTTAGGAATGTATCTGGAGTCAAAACAAATTTATTGTTAAACAATGAAACAGTAATTTTTTATGCATACAAAGGGACATATATTGTGGCGAGCCTGTGGCCTAGTGGCAACTTGTAACGCATCTGACTGCTTAGCCTCTTGCTGCGCTTTTTGTTGGAAGGTCTGACTGCTGTGTGACATTGGTTCTACCAAGACATTCGACTGGGGACTTCCACCAAAATAGATGTATGGCGCTAAGTGACCATAATTGGCCAATGTGATGTTTTTTAAAAGAGCAAAAACAAAAGATGATGTCCCTTGTGAACTGTAAATGAATCCCTTTGTTAGAGTGGCGCAAGTATGGTAATACTGGCAATGAAGATAACTATGTCATTTACATGATTAATTATCCTGCTTACAAAACATAAAATCTACTAACTGCACACACAAACAATACAGGAAATGTTTTTAATTTATATACTTATGCAAGTGATAGCCCATTTGTAAAAAACACAAAAATGGAAGATTGATAATGAAGTGCAGCCAACAAGCTATAGAGTACAACACTGATTTAATGCTGCAGCCAATTAGAAAATAGTAAAGACATTAATTATGACTGTCTTCCTAAAACCACAGAATGAATAAAATCACGAAAAAATCACGAAAGTTGACATAAAAACATATCTATACAAGCATTTTATCTTCCTATTAACTGGTAAATAAAAAGGTAAATAAAAAGGTCAAAATTATTCCAAGATCAAAGGAATTTCCCATAAAAAGAAGATGATAAAATAGAATCCTTCTTCAAAAATAAATCTGTGTTAATATTTGTACTAAAAGCTTGATAGAGACACATGACAAAAACAGTTCAATTCTATATTAGCTATAAAATGTTTTGACCAGTTGACTCAATTTTTTTATTTTTTTCCTTTTTAGAAATTATTTCATTTAACTCTTAAAGACATTGAAAAAAAATACATGTATATGTAAGAATCCAATTAAAAATACAAAAAAATAGTTTAAATTAAATAGAAAGCTGCATAATTGAAAATTAAGCGATAACATTATTCCCAAGGCATTGGATAATCTGTATTTCTGTCATAGCAGATTTACAAACAAAACTATCGCCTATCCCTTGCTGTAAACCTGTTATACACAAACAGAATGGGCTAACAAAGAAACAATGTTATATATTACTTGAGTTTTAAAATAATTCCATTTCAGATAAATCAGGCACACATACCTTTATATAGCAACATTATTCAAATTAAGCAGCCATTGAAAGCTATGTGTGTATTCAAACCAAAACCTTTTTCACTAATTTCCAATTAAGTTTCACCATGACACTGATAAATGTGCTCACACTGATTTGTATTCTTGCATAATAATTAAAATTTGTTATCATGAATTTTTGGATCGTTTGTGTTAAGAATGTTGTGACACTAGTTTAATTAATTACCAATGTGACATGTTGGGACTTCCAGTTTGCTTTTGAAGGATCATCTTTTGCAGGAGAACCAATTTAAACCCATTGGAAGACCATTTAACACAATCACTTCTTGAACGTTTTGGGATTTAAATAAAATGAAGGTCTCTGCCGCAATCTGCATTAGGGCCATAAAGATCTCCATTCTGTAAAAAGGCCAGTGGGTTTGAAGTAATAAAACTATGAGCTGAGTCTTAGATCAACCTCAATGATTTGATTGGTTGAATTTGAAATAAAATTTGAAATTTGACCAATCAGATGCTTGAGGATGATCTCTGTCTCCAGGTTAAAGTTTTTTAACCTAACACAATGTTGAAGTCTATTAGGGGTAGTGTACTTCAAAGTGGCCTGAGCAAGCAATTAACTAAAACCTTCATTAGTGAATATCCCATACTAGTTGTTGACTCAGAAGAAAATTGTGCCGATCCAAATTGGACAGCTTTTGGGAAAGTTGAGTATATAGATCCGACCTATACTATTTGCCTAAGCCTGATCGATTTGTGCTTAGCAGGCTGAGAGTTATAAGTTAACCCTCTCATTTATAGTTCATCTATAATTTTGGAAATTCACTTGACTTTGTTGTTTTTCTTTAAAAAAGATAAAAGGATTTTATGTTCAATTTGTTATAATAGATTTAAGGCTGAACCAGTCCACACATAAACTCTTAGTCGAGGGTAAAGGCATAAAATAGCATATAATTGTGAATGGTTTGTTAAGGTGTAAAATGGCGTATACATGCAAGAAAGGGTTGTTAAATTCACAGAAACCAGTCTCACATAAAGGTTGGAACTGTTCAGGGATTGTTGATAATGAGGTACAACTTTATCTGGACTCTCAACCAAATGCTACTCTCTGGGCCTCTTTACATGTACAGTCCAATTTGTTATTTCCACCTAGACTTTCTGTTTTAGACCAGATTTAGAACTGTTCTATAAGCGTCAAATATATAAACATATATATTGTAGTGTGATTTAAGGGAGAATTGGGACCCAACCACCCTTATGTTGTGCAAAGCTTTCAGCTTACTTCCCAAAGTAAGACCTTGTCATAAAAACATTTTTACTTAACATGTATTTATCTCTGACAAAAATGCATGTATGCTTAAAACATGGACTTTCTAAAGTGTTGAAGTATTGAGCAATTATTTTAATTAAATGTTTATTCATGAAGTATTGAACAATTCTTTTAATTAAATGTTTATTCATGACAACCAGAAAGAAATCAATAATTAACTAATTAGGTTGTGCAATCATGCAGGTACATGAACAAAAAAATTGATTGTTTATTAATTAATGACTCTTTAATCAAAACACTGTACCAAGGTTAAGACGATGTTAGTAATTAATTTGCTTGAACTTATTCTATAACAGAGATTAACAGACGCTTTACTGGACTGATGATAAATTAATTAGAACCACCTAGCAGAATAAAATGTCTAGCATTTGCACACAAAAAAAAAAGATTTATACAAATTATAAAATAAATGCTTTGTTTATTTCAATTAGCTGTGGAAATGATTCATGAAAAGATGTTTTTGTTTAATTCTTTTTCTTGTTCCAACTGTAAAACCTAATCATATTCTTTATCATCCTAAGATATTCATTCACACTAAATCCAGAAAGAGAAAAAAATATAGCTACATGTAGTTTAAAAAGTATATTTACATAATTTATGGAAAACACAGAAAATGACTGAAAAATGATAACTACGATGAGCTGCATTCAATATGAAAACAAATTTTACAAATTTCTAAGCACTGACTCATTATCATGACTTATAAATAAAGTCAATTCATACAAACAGAAGGAAAATAATGGTAGAAAAGTATAACAAAGCTATCAAGACCTGTCTTTTGATATGGAATATTCCAGAAAACATATCAAAACTTGCTTGGACAAAAAGCTTTTTTCTTTGAATTATTTTTACATATAAAGTTCACAATGTTGATGATGTAATACCTAAAAGAATGACTGAAAATGTCTGATCAACTTTGCGTTTATTACAAAAGAGTAATTAAGCATTGTCAGAAAGTCTTATACACAAAATAAGAACCCCTTAATATAACTGGGTGATTGAAGTGGACCTATCACTTTTTGAAAATGAATGGAAATGTCCTGATGGTAAGATCTGAACCACAAATCAAAATGGGAAAAACATGTCAAAATATGAAACATTCTTTCTGAGTCTTTCTGTAAGTTCATGTCAGCCCTTTTGTAACCCAAAAAGCAAATGTCTGTAATATTACAACCACGTCATGCAGTGTCTTTAAAACAGAGCAAAAAAGTAACAATTACTGCCAATTTGTTAATGCCAATCACAAAATTTAATCAACATATAACCAATGAGTGTGTTTTTACATGTGTTGGAAATGTGCATCAGAAAATAGAAGCGCTCTACTCAAACATGGTTTTTAACCACAAGTAAAAAAAAAAACAGAAAACAAACTTAAGCAGAAGCAGTAAAATCATACTACTGAATGCAAGCTTTTGAGCAAGACTTGTCTGAAGAATGTTCAAAGTTGTTTTTAATATCAAACTACATGTTTATATTGTTTTTTATTGTCATCCATAACAATGATGAAATAATAAAACACAAGCAGCAAATAGCTTTATAGAGCAGGTGGAACCCACCCACAGTTATGTCCCATTAATAGTTTTCCTTTTTTTTACCATAATTATTATTACTGAAAGTCTCAATGTTCTTGTAAATATATTAACTAAAATAATAATCAATTACATTACAAAAAAGACAGCTCACAAAACTTAACTTACAAGAATTAATATTGTGAAAATCTCACAAGCATAATTAACATGAAAACTGATAAGAAATAAGCATTCCTGCTTAACCATGGGGTGTTTTGTATATATGTCTATAAAATACAGGTTTACATTATAAGGGTGCAGCTATTAAAGAATGAATACTCCAAACTAGGATTGTAATGATAGCATTAAGCATCTATTTTACTAATTGACTGCTTCTATTTTACTAAGTGATTGTTACTTGAAAGTTAATTGTCTATTAACTGATTAACAAATTATCATGCTAAAGTCATTAGGCAAGACCTAAATCATACATGGCCAATGGAAGAGTTTACTGACAACCTTCTGGAAGTAAAAATGTTAGGTAAACAGTCCCGAAAAAAAGGACATTGTGATAAAAAATGACTGCATGACAGAAGTTTAAAATGCTCAGCCTGTTACAATTTCGAATAACAAATATTTATTGTTCATTTTATGCACACAACTTCAGGCAATGGCAACAAGAGGTATTTGATGAGTCTAGGCAGCAAATAGTGAAGATCTTGATCAGACAGCTTCCAGCAGGAGCAGGCTTATCTGGATCTACTCTAGTTCACATAGCTTTATCCATTGGTGCTCAGAGAGCTTAGCATTAAAACATTATTTTAAAGCTTCATCTAGTTCATATAATTACTTGTATTGACTGCTTGAAATCACATAACTGATGCACACTAATACAATCACAAAAAGCTAAAGTTGACTTAGACAATGTTGTAATGAAAAGCGGACAAAGACCAGAGTAGCAAAATATGCTTTGATTAAAATTTCCAATAAATTAATGCAAAAGAAAAGGAAAACATGATCACTTGGTCAAATTATCACCTACAACTCCTATGTATACCTTCTGCAATATGCTTCAAGTCAAACAACTTCCCTTCTGAAATGCTTGTCATAAGTGGATAAAGACCACAGAAGACTATATAAATCCATCCATCAGATCTTCCTTGTGTCGTGTATAGAACCCTGCCTATATTTCAAGGGGGAGAGAACTCCAAAGAACTCCATATTGTCAAAACAATTATCTCCCTCGTCTAAGCAACTACACCAGCTCATGTTCATGGGTACAACACTCCTTAATTAACCAAACATTTTCCATCTGCAAACTTCCTTTTCATGTATTTGCTTGATAGAAAAAAAACTTTATAATGACTAAGTCCCGTGTTCCAGTCACTATTTTGCCATCTTGTCACAGTGATTGTCCTTATGCATTGCAAGTTTCCGCATCTGCCGAATGACCGCAGTGGCGTTGTATGCGCGCTTCCACTTGCTTTTGATAAAGTTCTTCTGGATTTGGGCACTAACAGATGCATGGATATTCTTGTCAAGGGCAGTGTTACCAGATATCCTGAAAAAAACATAAGGAATTCTCTAGTTGTGAAATACACACATGATGAACACAGGCTAAATATGGTCATTTGCGGTTTTATAACGGCTTACTTACCCTTACTTACCTTACCCTAAACTTTACTTTATCTTGTTTTTTTCTCTTTAACATTCTTACCAAGATTCATCATTTTAAAAGTTTCACTAAAAAAAATGTTAATCAATAAGAAGAAATTAAATGTAGTACTTACCATGGATGAGCGATGGCTTGTTTGCAAGAAAAGCGTTTCGACGGGTCCTTGCACATCAAGTTTCGAATGAACTCTTTTGCTACAAAATGAACATTACATTATTTAAATACGGACATAGAACCAGAATAACCGGATAGTAAAAAACTATAAAAATAATTAAATATTGATGGTCTTATTATGATGCTGGATCTTGAATGTTTTTAAACTAATGGCTATAAATAATAAATTAACACCCATAGATTTATGACTGTTGTGCATTTACATATCACCAACATGACCAGTTTGAAGTGAATCCAGACAGTGGTTGCACTGTTAAATTCTGGACAAGTCTATTAAAATATGGGAGATAATTAAAGAATAACATAGGTAGTGGTATAAGTCTAAGGTGTGTCATTTCTACTCATCCCCAAGTATCTACATATACATATATGTAAATTTGAGGCAAACACATCAAGTAGTTTTCAAGTTATTTTTGTAAGAAATCAAAACTAAGATAAATGGATGGACAAACAAACAGGGGTACACAGTGGCAAGTATTTGCTCCCCCACACACACATCCACCTCACACACACACAAACCTCCACTTTTGCTGTTGATTGCATTTCATAAGCTGCAAATGCACTAATGACTTCCTCACTGGTAAAATATTACTGTAGAATAGTGAAACTCCTAGACAATTTTTTCATACATTTAAAAGTTATTAAACGTTTTAAACTGTTTTGATAACTTAAAAGAAAATAGCATAGCTAAAGAAGTTTATTTCAATTATTGAAAAGATCATGGCATTGTTGAATTGGTAAAAAATTACCAAGTTTTAAAATATAATGAGACTTTACCAAGTTTGTGCCCTTAAAAATGTTGATAGTTAATTTCAATTATCAAAAGAAAAAGAAATAGCACAGCTGGAGGAGAAAAACTACTTGGTTTTGAATGAAAGTTAACATTTTTTTCTGATCTGTTTTATGTTTTTAATGTGTTACTATTTCAATTAATGAGAAACTGGCAAGGCTGATCAGTTATGTGCGTACCTGACTGTGAGATATCATCCCAGTAGGGTGAATCAAACTCAAACTCCGCCTTCAGAATCTGCTGGAACAGGGCTGCGTCATTCTCATCGTAGAATGGAGGGTAACCACACAATCTGGAATCACAAATATAGAGATAATAGTTTAAAATGTTACAGAGAAAAGGTGTGTTTTTATCCCTTGCCTAAGATAGAAGATTTTTTTTTAATGTTTGTTCAATAATAATTCATTTTAACATATTCATGGCTTTAAAAAAGTATCATGTCAATCATGATGAAACCTCCTGCTCACTGACACTAGTTATGGTTGCTATGCCATAGTAACCTCTGCCATTGCACTCAGAAAAGTACCGGTATGTGATCATAGAGGAGACCTTGCTTGTGTACATCATCGGTGTTAATTTTAAAATGTTTCACACAATTTAAAAGGAATAAAATCAAATAAATTTATAAGAATGTAAACATGCCCATAGATTTTATTGTTAAAATCAAACAAATATGATAATCTAGTTTAAATCTTATCTGTCAAGCAAAATTAAGATTTTCCGGTTACTGTGATCTGAAAGTCATGTGACCTCTGATGTGGAGACAGAATATGTTAAATAGATAGAACAAGGCTTAAGCTCACTCTTGATCTTCCTTAGATTCTTTATTTGGATAAATCAATACTGTTAACAGTTTGCTTTTTCATGACACTTTTTTAAGTTTTTTTCCTTGAAGCCCTATAATACAATATACTTACTTTTCTTTTGCAACTGTTTTCTTGTTGCTAGTCATATCAATGGCTAAGAACATTTAAATTTTGACAACTTTCATCTATCACTGGTAGACAAGTAACAAAAACTAAGAACAATTCCAAAACGTTCAGTGAAACCTTTAATATAAACCAGCTTATCCAGTCAGTTTAAGTGTAAAGCATGTGATAAATGGATGGCCTTCTTAATTAATACAAAAGAACACATGTGCTTTGTGATTCTGTTTGAGAGCATTGGAGGTAGGCATTAACTAGAGCTGACAAAATAAAACTAGGGGTAGGAGTTTGGTACAAATCCCAGAACAGTCCATTTGTCAATGGCTATATGACAAACCCTTGACACACAGCAAGCAAGCTAGATGACTTTTTATAAATTAAATGCAAATCTTAACAATGTTATAACTTAACAATGTTATTACAAGAAGAATTGAAATGAATGAAGTCAATGATAATAGATATAATGATGATAATAATGATAATGAAGATTTTAACCCTGGTAGTGAGATGATTGTGGTGGTAATGGTGGTAGTGCTGCTGCTGCTGCTGATGATGATGATAATAGGTGCTGCTGATGGAACTTTTAGGTCAAGATGTACAAAAATAATACTTACAATATATATGCTATGACACCTATAGACCAGCAATCTACTTCTTTACCATATGGATTTTGAGCTAGAACTTCAGGCGCTGTAATAACGAATAAATAAAACATTACTTCTGAAACAGTTCATACAATAGTCATTCATATTCATGGGACTCATACTTAACATTGCTATCTCTACATAGATGTTGTATCATTTATGATATGACCCCCATACTTATGTTATAGCTAGAGAAATGTAGGTAAAAACTGGGAAGTAAAAACATTTATTTTTACATTATTTTTGTTTTGCTTTTATAACTCTCATTCAAACTTAAAGGACTTTAAAAACAGGGCATTGTATTTAGATTTCATGGACAGACCCTATATTAACAATCTTTAACCAATATATATATGTTACAGTCACTATTCAGACCTCAAACCTTATGTATGAAGATACATAGAAATAAATGTCACATGGCCCTTTCTCCTACTTGGACATATAATGATAATTTGTTTCAAACAGGTTAAAGTTACTATAAGCTCTTAAATGCTATATTTTAAATAACAGATACCCATTACCAATTGTTTGCCAACAACTTCATGCAATTATAACAAATATTTTGGTACAAATATTACTACATATAGTGTAGATTTCTTTCAGACAGCTGTCAATCTGCACTGTTTGTCTTATCCTGATCTGTTTGTTTGTTGGATTTATCATTCCAATAACTTGTATTTTATATATTTGGAGACAGTGTCACACTGAAGCATATATAGTGCTGCTTTCACTGTGTATATGAACACTTGGCAAATTAAAACACCTAGTCACATTATCCTGACAATGGGCCAACCAGTTGTGGAACTTCCCTCATATTTGCTTTAGTGATAGCAAAGGAGCCATACCATTCCCATGTTTAACAACCTCTGTATGTCAAGCCTCACCCAGTGCCTCCTTTTTAAAATTCTTAACAGAACTTGTATGAACACTTAGCCTACTACACATTGTATTCACAAACAAACTATCATTAGGCAAAAAAGTTTATATCTAGATCAACTGGATCCAGCTGAGAATTGTCTGATCAGACTATGAACTATCTGCTTCTAAGTCAATTGCCACACTTGTAACCTTTGCATGAAATTGTTAGCAAACCAATTCCTGGGTAGAACCATGACCAAGATAGTAAATACCATGGATAAATAAAATTCTTTCACAATGACTTTTAGTGGATAGCCTGAGGGTTCTGTTTGTTTATATCTCACCATCACAGATGTTCATATTGGCAAAGTCATGCTAATTATTGGTGAAGGAAGACACCAGACCAGACTCTGGGTAGAACTATCACCACACAACAGATCAGTTGGAAGACCTTCCCACATGGAAGGTGACTGAGGAGTTCATGTCAGTGACTCAAACCGCTCGGCCACAGGTGTTCTCTTCTAAAGGTTCAAACTTCCAAAAGCTGTTACTCATTGGAAAGACTAATAACAACTCTTGAACCAGAAGAAATAAACAAAATTAAGGGCTAAAGTGGCAATTGCATCAAATGATGAAGTTATGTCTAATTACCTTAAAACGAAATACCAATAAAGGTGTGTTGGGGGTCTCATTCAAATATTGGATAAAAAGTATTTTTTGTTCTTGCATTTTCCACCTTCTAAATACCCAAAAATATGGACCAAACTAAAACCACAAAAGCTACAATATTCTGGCCTCAAAGTCTTACCAACATAACCAGGTGTTCCACATGCTGTTGCCATGGTACCAGAGTCTTCTGTCTTGGACAGCCCAAAGTCACTTATCATGATTTTGGAGTCTTCATCACTGTTGTAGTACAGCAAGTTTTCTGGCTGCAATGAAAAAGAAGCCCTTTTTTCAGAAAATAACCACTCACAAAAAAATAACTTGAACTAGTTGGAACGAGAAGTCAAAAAGTGAGGAAAGATCTTACAAATTCACCAAGTAATTGGATTTAAGATAACAATGTTCCAAATGAACCCCAAGACATGTGTTTTTATTTGAAGGACAAATGCTCCAAACTAGAGAAACTAGATTTAAAGTGCACATCTTCCATTAAGTCTTAGAGAGAAACACATTTTACAAATTCTAAACTAGTTTATAAATTAGAAAACCCAAACATAAAAAGGTACATCAATGAATATTACCATATATAGGCATTTACTACAAATGACCACTATATATATTTGTTTTGTGTATAATGGTCTCCATGTACGGGCATGAGTATGGTTTTGTGTCTCAGGTCAACATGAACAGGTATTGGATAAGTCTAGGACATTTGTTAAGTGTAAATCAGCAAGATAAAGTTCTTTTATAGTAAGTAAATGAATACTATGTAAGGCTGTTGTTTTGTGTAAATAGCTGATCTTAAGTTTGTGAATTTAAGTGAATTTGGTCTTATGCATAAAACAAAAATCCTGCTATGGCAGCAATTTCTGTGTATCACATATCCTTTAGTTTCAATTTTATTTAACAAAACAATTGCCCTCAAATGTCCACTCCAATATGTGTGAAACACCTAGAAACTCTTCTATAGGGAAAGCGACATAAAGTAAATTCACTCTAAAAGCAAATTACATTTACAGAAAATTTCCAATTTTCTAAGCTGCTCTTTATTTCATTAGGTACAATAAAAGCTGTGAAGTCGAAGAACAGGGAGGGAGGCTGAGGATAGTGTTTGATGGACTAATTTAATATAGCAACTCATTAGTGATCAGTACTACACAATGAAAGATGAATTGGAACAACTGAGGATCACACCAAACAATCATGCTCACAGATGTGACTCATCATTGCAGGTCAGATCAGGAGCAACGTTCAATACAATGTTTCTGAAGGTTTTTAATGGTGCCAAGAAAATCAATCAATAATTCTTTTAGTTTCACGTCAAATACAAATATAAAGTTACACTTATGGATATTTCATGAAATTTCAAATGGCATTAACAAGTCCTTGTTAAACAAAACAAAATAAAATAGATCTTTTCCAGTTTCTGGTCTTATGCAAATACAGTGTTACACCTACCTATGTACTAAGTGTGACGTTTAAAGTGGCAACTACAATTTTTCATTAAACAAAATAAAACTTTTCATCACTTCCCACTAAAAATAGAAGTGTTATTTTTATTCTCCCCATTTGTGGTTATACAGATAACAATGATATCATAGTTCATTTACACAACAACCAGCAACAAGAGAGCTGTCATAGTATGGCTGTCTCATTGTTGTATTCTGCTATAACATATAACGAAATCAAATTATCTTTAATTTATTTTTATACATGTGTAGACCAGATTTAAAAAAGTAATGAATTTTTACTATTTTTAGTGTGTGTTTGTATTTTTCTATAAATTAATTTACTGAACATATGTTTGAGTGTTAAATCTTTGTATAATTTTAAGGTTTTATTCCCAGATATAATTGATGAATATTAAAGGAATTCTTGACTTACAAATCAGCAACCCCTGGCTACAAATGGTTATTAAACCTCAGCAACACATGTGAAGTCACTGATGTTAAATATTTTCTAGTTATTGTCGGTTTTAAGAAGGACTGTAAACTGTATAGAATGAAGAGTATACAAATATTTAGCTTTCCTATATAACACTTTAAATCATAAACATCTCCAAATTCACAAAACAATCAATTGTGTTATTTGGCAACATTGAAATGACACACATGTATATTCGCTTGTTTTCATAAACGGATAAAGATTAACAAACTATGTTTACTATATATTTAAAAACCCAGATTTCGGTGCATGAGTTTATGTAAGACCAAACATTCTCCGAGGTTTTGAAAGAACATTGTGAAAAAAGTTGTAAGAGCCAGCTTAATGTTGCCATGCTATAACAGCTCTTTCACAAAATATAGATTTTGCTGATTATGACATATCAAGTTGACTACCATTTTTTGTGCAGCCCCTCACTAGTTTCAAATGAGTGTGCGATAGAGCCAGTTTAACAGTTTCCTTGACGGGTGTGGCCTTATTGTTTATTCTGTTATTTAAGTACATCACAGTGACCAATTATGATCATTACAGCAGCGTAAAGACTCCAGACATATTTTAGATAGAACCACTGGCACACTGTAGGTTAGCTGGAAGACCTTCCCACATTTGGTCCTTAGCTCCGAACAGGACTTGAACTCCATGGTGAGAGGGTAAATGGGTCCACTGTACCAAAACGTGAAATGTCTAATGCATAACAATAATATCAATTGTTTAGTAGTTTTCAATGATGCTGTGTATTTTACTGAAAAAGTATAATGCAATATAAAGGTGACATATAGTATACTCCATAAACCACATCTAGAATATTGTTGTTTTCTTCATCTTAATAGACTTCTCATGGAACCATATTATTTATTTCACAGAACAGCAAAATTCAGGATCTGCACAGTCTTTTAATTTCAAAAGGAAATAGAAACTGGTTTCAGTGCAATTTGCAACAATAAATTCTAAATGATGTGAAAAACAGTTGATTAAAATATGCCATATCCATTTTCCTATTCAGAGCTGTGAAATGTTAACAAGGGACAAGGTTGCTTCCTTTGTTTGGTGAAGTCCTAGGGAATAGTAAGAACTCATTTGATATATTATATAATATTTTACTTGTCTATAATATGAATCTAGGCAAGGGGGAAGTGTCATAGGGGTTAATTGATACTGAGCTGTGTGATAATATCTTTAAAATCTCTCAATTAACCTGCTTACATAAATTTTGTCTTCCAAATTGAGAGAGTAAAAAAAAACTACAGACACAACCTTGAAAATTAGCTTTTATTAAGAATAGTAAGAACTCATTTATGTGAGGAGGCAAACTACGATTTTCTTAAAGCTAGACATCACCATAACATCATGATTTGTTAATTTTACTGATAAATAAAATATGCTTGTACATTGAGTCTGTATAAATAAGCTACTAGACTTCTTTATATGGCATAAACAACCATTTAATTTAAATTGATAATAATTATTACACACATGTGCACAGATTCTAGAATATGTTCTGATGAAAAAGCTTTCTTTATTCAAATTGATTGATTATTCAATTAATTGACTTACAAAACCATTTGTTTTGAATGTCTATATACCTGTTGTATATTTAATGTTTTGACAACAAAATGTCTTGCATGTTCATAACAAGTATTGTTCACTTATATATGTGACAACAAACATGTGCATGCATTTTTAACAGAGCAAGGATTCACACCACTTTAATATTTACCATTTGTAACTGTTCCCTTTGTCTGGTGTCAGTCTATAATGGTTGATGAATTACTTCAACTCTATGCCTGTTAAGCAGGTAGTGTTAAGACTTATGCAAACAGTGCAGATCTATCTATGCACTATTTTCTGCTGGATTCCATCGATATATATAGGTGCATTTAAGTGTAGGAATTTTTAAGGGCTAACTAAATCTAGCATGATGAGGGTTTTATATCTTTGTACATTTGGTGCCAACATTGCAATAAGACTCTATTCACATGTTCTCACATGGAAACAAACAACTGTCACTCTATGTCTGGTTACCATACCAACCCAGTGGTAACGTTTTAGTTTCAATCGGTGCACTTCCAATAATTGCTTTAGGCAAAAGTTATAATAAAACATGAACAGTGTAACACAATAAGGGCTGCGTTGAGCTGTGGCTCATGAATCAGGGAGAGTGTGACTAAATCATAGCCAGTAATCCAATCAGGCCTTCCCCGCCTCCAGCCCTAGAGAGTATCATACAGCCACACATTCAAAATGGCCGCCAAGTGAACAGTTAATATCTACATGGGTGACAGATTAAACCTGTTTCACATTACATATATACATGTACTAAATTCTGGGATATTTTCTTACAATTTCATGCATAAATTAACATGTCTACTAATTGACTTAAGCAGTAAATAAAGCAGATCCTAATCAGATGTACCAGCAAATCAGACCAAACTACATGCCTAAGGTTGATAAAATTATGCTTAATAATATAAAAGCTAAGGCACACATGATACGGCACAAAAGTTTTGTGGATGAGGTGTGTTGGTGAGGCAATGGCATAGCTTGGTTATAATTATGGCCCTTGGGGTGTTGATTCAGAGAACAGGGATAATTTTAATATAAAAGATGAAAAAAATGAAAGTATTGCCTAAATAAACTGATGGTTTAACTTAGGGAGCGCCAACGTTATGAAATCAGTAACCAGTTAACCTTTGGAAAAATTTTACAGGTAAACTGGTTAACCTAAAATCTGAAGAATATCACGTTTTTGTACAAGTACTTAGAATGAGAAACATCTCTTACCTAATGTAGTAACTATTTGCACTTTCCTTTTACTTTGCAAATCATGAAAAATATTTTTACAAAGTTTTGTGCAGTACAAAGTATGCAAAATGAGTCTGTGAAGCAAAGCATCAAAGGCAAGACTAAAAATGGAACAAGAGAACATGTTTAAGCAACAAAATTAAAGTACTACGGTTTTTATTTGAAATCTTTTATTAACTTTAAATCTCTAAAAAAAATAAAAAATGCATGTAATGTCTGTTTCTTAGACCATTTAGAATGGTTTTAACGCAAAAAACACCAACACAATTATAAGAAAAACTTGAAAACTATTTTAAAATGTTACATTTTTAGAAGAAACAAAGTCTATTTGCTTTGACCCAGAAGAATATCGGCTTGCAGATTGGGAGGTCGCGGGTTCAAACCCTGGCCAGGTCAAACCAAAGACTTTAAAGTTGTTAATAGTGGCTTCCCTCCTAATGCTCGGGGCTTAAGGGACAGCATTACACCTGACTCGTCGGTTTAAGTATAATTGACCAGCCGGGTTCAGTCCCTGGGCACTTGTGCCCCTGTGCTATAATGATAAAAATGTCGCTGCACAGTATCAGCATAAATACTGGCAAATGCCATCCCATCCCAGAAGAATATTTAAATTTTGCATACAATTTGCATTTGAATTCAGATGTATATTTTAGGCATTGTTCATACAAAAAATATGACTAATGCACTGTCTTGTTGCTAACAGACTGTCTAGTGTCACATGCATTCCTATCTACTTATGTCAGAATGAGCATCAATAGACAAACAAAGAATCCAAGTACATTCATTCCCTTCAAGATTTAGACATTTTCATAGCCATAATATTGAAAAAACAAAGAAAAAATCTCTCATAATTTTTGTGTAAAATTACAAAACACACCTTATAACCAGTTTACCCAATAGCACCTGTAGCATCCAGATTACAGATGTCTGTAAAAATAGACCCAGTTTCGCCAAGTGTAAATTTTAGTGAACATATCATGAAATACGCTTTGTGCTTCAATGAGTCACAATTAATTAAAGTAAATAAAAAATAATAATAAATAAACTGGTACAGTTGTGATATTCATTTGGCATTCACACGAATGTATCTAATTTTTCCTGGATTAGCATGTTTGTTATTTTTGAAATGATAAATGATATTCAGATAAATGTATGGGTGTTTCACAGAAAAGAATTTTAAGATATGAACATTACTATATAATACTATAATTACTATATTATGCTGTTGTTGTGTAACAAATACACACTTGAATGAAGCACATTTGGAGTGCATAAATACTTAGATGGGGAAGAAGGGAGAATGGGTTTATGACACACATCATATGGCGATGGGCTATGTTATCACACTTTTTGTCACCTTGAGGTCACACAGTGATGTGCTATGTTGTCAACCATTTAGTAATTAATAGATAAGTGGGAAAAGATGAGGACCCCACTTTATCTAAAGATTTTTTAAAAACAATCACAACATTTATAAACGTTATCCATCAGATTTTGTGTATCTGAATTATGAGCTATTAATCGTTTGAGGTATTAGATATGTAACAGTGACTCAACTGAATACTGACAAAATATATATCACATTATTCAGCATTGTATTCTGGATTATTTCCAAAATTTTAAAAACTTTTTACCTCAGCTAACTTACGTTTAGTGAATTTTTATGTACTAGGTTGACGTCCTGAAATATGACCTTTAAATAATCTCAACATGTCAAATTTGGATGAATAAAAAATAAAGCAAACACAGTAATGTCATTTGTTTTCTACATTTTTATAAGAGTGTACTTTTCTAATTAAAAATACTTCAAAAACATGTGAAAAACACATTTTTTTTTCTTTGCTTCAATTTTGCTTTTTTTTTTTAAAAACCTTCCTTGCTGACCGCGATTCCTTGTCGCCATTTTGGAGTGAAGAAATTGACGCGATTTCATTGGATAAAATTCGAAAACTAAAATCAGGTAATTTTATTCTCGGAAGGTAGAGTGTTGACGTAAATGATCGAACATGTAACATAGTAAAATGCTAAATGCAGACAATACAAAATATTCATGAGAATGATTAAACATCTTATATCTTAAAGAATTTATAGCTAGTTAACCAATGTCAAGTGGGTAACCAGTGCCATCCTTAGTTATATCTAACAGTTATTAAAATATCAACAAGGTCAATAATGCAAAACCTAATTTAATCTAATTATTTTCCACTGATGAACACTTACTGATAAAATATTTTATATTTTAAGTTACAATTTTGATCATAATACAAATATAATTATTTATTTTATAATATATAAAATCACAAAACACAGTTTTCACCAGAGGGTCATTATGCCTTACATTTCAAAAACATCTTTGGATAAAAAAAAAAAACCTAGGCAGTGCAGATGCCCTGTGACTTCCAATACCTAAGATCACTGACCAATCCAGACTTCACATAACTGGGCCCAGTTGGCCATTGTCATTTATGGTCCTACACTGTAACATTACCAAATCAGCTGTCACATCTCCCATGACACTAATTCTCAAAAAACACCATCCCTCCTAATCACCAATCAAAAGCCTGGAGCCTTTTTTTTCCCTAATTCTCTCAGGATGCATCTTGCTTGTTACTCAAGACAGCATTTGAAGTGGCTGGTGAAATACACGTTGTTAGACGATAATATATGGTGGAGCTGGGCCAAGCTCTGATAATTGGCCCACTAGCAAATTAACAGCCCTAAGGGCCTTAAGGCCAGAAGGCCATTTTGTGGACCTGGGCCAATTATCAGTGCTAAGCCCAATTCCAGCATATCTTACTGTTTAGAGTAAGTATTTTATTCAGTAGAAGAAATGTTTGCTGTCAGAAAACAATATTTTATCTAAAACATTCCTACATTGCGATTTTAGACAAAATATTTAATGAAAAAAAAATGGTGATACTTTTAATGCCATTTTTTGTTCTCCATTTTATGGAATTATTATTTACATTATTAAAAATAGTTGCTGATGATGCACGCTTATGTTTACTGGGCTGATTACTGATAAGCAATAAATACAGTAAATGGGGCCTAAAAAATATCAGAGCAAATGCAACCATCCCAACTTCTAATCATAGCTGTTTTGTTACACAAAAAATTAACAGTTTGTATTATTTACATTTATTAATAATCAATAATCAAATAACTACTATTGACACAACTTGTTCAGTAATCCCTAAATGTTTAAAGACAACATTTAGATAGCAACCCGAATAAGGTGCAAGTACATCTAACATGATTTTACAATAAGTCACATCACTACACGAAGACAACAAGTATCAAATAAGCTAAGGTAAGTATATCAACACCTTTATCAGTGGCAATGATAATTATGGCCAGGTTTGGGATTAAATTAGGACTAGTTCATACCAGTAGCTGATACATTACCTGGGGAGTTAAAAGGGTTGTTTAATAATAAATGTAACAAGAGAAAAGTCAGATCTCTGTGAACAACCCCTCTTCGTGCCTAAATATTCACCATCACTGTGCTAAATACCTGATTACTCAACAGTTAGCTTCTGCTTAATTATTTTTGTATAGACTCGATCATGAAGAAACTTCAGTAAACCTTTTGTTTGGATAATAAAAGTTTTGTTTATTGTTTTTATCATCCTACCAACAGTATTTCAGTTAACTAGAGACAATGTCCACTTGAAGCAGATATAGTGCTGCCTTCACTGTTTATGGCATCCATATTATCCTGACACCAGGCCAACCATCATGGATCTACCCTTATATATTACTTGAGCATTAGCAAGTAAGCCATACCACTATGATTTTTAACAACCACTACCATTTTTCATGTCGCAACCCACAATTCAACCTGGGGCCTCTCGTACCAGGAGCAGATGCTCTACCGATTAAACTGCCAGGTCTGGTGGCTATAAATGTTTTAACTGCATTAACCCTTAAGTCTCTTTGATAATTGGTCAGATATAAAAGCCCTTAACAATGACTAATTTTTTAACAGGATTGGTTTGTTTTTTTTCCTGAAAATTAAATTATTTTTAAAGACTAAGATGTAATCTTTTTAACAAAACTCACAAACTAGAAATGCATTCACATGACACAGAAAAAATCACATTTTATATTTATATGTCAACAAAGGGCCATTTATCCACCAAAACATTGTAGATAGTAATAATAATAATATTAACCTGTATTTTATATACATGTAAAATACTAACTAACCAAATATTGATAAAATCTGAGGAGTCTTAGAACTAAATGGTTTCAAATGAAAAATATGCATGAATAAAAGAAAGATGCACAAGTGCACAGGTTAACATGGGTAACATTAAACGTTCATTTGCCTTTCTCTTAATAGCAGTGGCATTTAATATCAAGCATACCTTTAGATCTCTATGCACTATGCCCTGTTCATGCATATAGTCTACAGCCTCGAGAACCTGTTTGATCAGCCGGCTGGCATCTCTCTCTGTGTAACTGCCTTTCTCAACTATTCTGTCAAACAGTTCACCTCCGGTCACCCTAAAATATATAGAATACTTGACAATAAGTCCTCCAGAATTGTCAAGACATCAAACATCAACCAGACCAAAATCAAGAGATCTGAAAAATCAATAAAAAAAAATGGGCCGCAGCTAGGGCAAGAGAAGAGTCCAAAAATTTCCATTCATAATCAATACAAAGGATTTGTATATATAATGATACAACATAAACATATACTCAGCACATTAAAATGATGAGAATCTGAAACCAACCACACAATGTTAGTACTTAATTTTAAAATTTAAATTTGATATTATATCTTCATATAATACTTTATATCATTTTGCTTCAGGTTCTTAGTACCTGAACACTGATTCTACCCAGGAAATGGGATTAATATAAGTTAAAGATATTGTTTCCCAACAGACTATGAATAAAAAGGTTTTAAGTTAGATGTCACATAGTATAATTGGCAATTATGTCACAAAAAATGCCATACTCTCAAGGCAGTATCAAATATTGCATTGTACAACTAGATGCAAACTTCTGTAATTCACTTCATTATGAAATTGAATTTGTCTTGAAAATATTCTATTCATATGGAGAATGATTAGAGTATACTTGATGCATTCTGGAATGTATGCTATTTCATTTTGTCTTTTAATTACCAAAATGTTTTAAGATGTATTTCACTTCAGCCAAATAAATAATTAGTATAATTCTAAATTTAAAAAAAATGATTTGTTATAAAAAACACACCTTCTACTGGATATATTATGAGCTATCCATAAAATATCAGATGGAAAATCAGAGATGTTAATAAAGTAACCAACTTCCATTAATATCATTTGCCTCTATTTTCAACAAACGTCCATATTAAAATTTATATATATATATATATATATAGTGTAACTGTTTTTTAAGATAGAATATTAAGAACAGCTCCTACGCAAAAAAATAAAATAAATGACAATCATCTTGAGGACACTTTGAAAATCTAGTCAGTTGGTGTCTGCTTTGGATGTCAAATCTTTCATGACGTACTTAACATTTCCAAAACAAGATGCCTACCATTTTGAGAACAATTAGAAAATCTACTAGATAATGTGTCACCTTTTAATGTCAAATGTTTCATGAGTTTCAACTTAACTTACTTGAAGAAGCATAGTAATAATTGTTGGCATTTAACCCTTTTCTCGCTGAGATGGATTTGCCGGCATTTTTGCCAATACTGTGCAGCGTTATTTCTATCATTATAGTACAGGGGCACCTATGAGGTGCCCAGGGACTGAACCCGGCCAGTCCATTATACTGACACTAACAAGTAAGTCGTAATGCTGTCTCCTTGGCCCCGAGCATTAGGAAGGAAGCCACTTATACCAACTTAAAGTCTTTGATTTGACCTGGCCGGGGTTTGAACCCGCGACCTCCTGATCTGCAAGCCGACATTTTACCAAATAAGCTATTGCAGCTAGTGTTTTCTTGCTGAAAACACCACTTTACACCATTTACATCAAATATACCGGTAACCCAATCTAATGGTGTTTCCATAACACAAAGAGCTAAATATGGCTTATAAGATAAAGTGCTGTGCTTCCCATCATATACTGTCCTTTATAGTCAACCCTAAAAGTGTTTCCAGAAGGTAAAGGTTTAAATATGGCTTATAAGATGAAGTGCTGTGCTTCCCATCATATACTGTCCCTTATAGTCAACACTAAAAGTGTTTCCAGAAGGTAAAGGTTTAAATATGGCTTATAAGATAAAGTGCTGTGCTTCCCATCATATACTGTCCCTTATAGTCAACCCTAAAAGTGTTTCCAGAAGGTAAAGGTTTAAATATGGCTTATAAGATAAAGTGCTGTGCTTCCCATCATATACTGTCCCTTATAGTCAACACTAAAAGTGTTTTCAGAAGGTAAAGGTTTAAATATGGCTTATAAGATAAAGTGCTGTGCTTCCCATCATATACTGTCCCTTATAGTCAACCCTAAAAGTGTTTCCAGAAGGTAAAGGTTTAAATATGGCTTATAAGATGAAGTGCTGTGCTTCCCATCATATACTGTCCCTTATAGTCAACCCTAAAAGTGTTTCCAGAAGGTAAAGGTTTAAATATGGCTTATAAGATAAAGTGCTGTGCTTCCCATCATATACTGTCCCTTATAGTCAACACTAAAAGTGTTTCCAGAAGGTAAAGGTTTAAATATGGCTTATAAGATGAAGTGCTGAGCCTCCCATCATATACTGTCCTTTATAGTCAACCCTAAAAGTGTTTCCAGAAGGTAAAGGTTTAAATATGGCTTATAAGATAAAGTGCTGTGCTTCCCATCATATACTGTCCCTTATAGTCAACCCTAAAAGTGTTTCCAGAAGGTAAAGGTTTAAATATGGCTTATAAGATGAAGTGCTGAGCCTCCCATCATATACTGTCCCTTATAGTCAACCCTAAAAGTGTTTCCAGAAGGTAAAGGTTTAAATATGGCTTATAAGATGAAGTGCTGAGCCTCCCACTGTATACTGACCCTTCTCAGGCTGTATTGTTTGTCAATACAATATAATAACCAATACATTATTCTAAGTTATTTACAAACCAGTTCATGAATAGTTAACAAGATTTATTGATAAAGATGCTGTAGAAAATTGTGTAGATCCTAATTAGACAGCTCAATACTGTTAGTCGACTTCTATGATCTAAGGACTAGCCTAGGCTAGACAAAGAGTTGCATGTAACATTGGCAGATTAATGAAGACAAATGAAACAGGTACTAAAAGGTCATGTGAAACAGTTGCTGTCTTTATATGTGGTTCCCAATAACAGAATGTATCCAGATTTAAAGTGCTTTCCTATCAAACAGTGACAATTGCAGTACAAATTTTAAAGTATAATTAAAATCTTCAATGCTCTTGATCCCTGAAATTAAACTAGATAATTGTAATATGTGTTTGTAAGTTGCTCAATAAAATTTTGCCAATTTTTAATCTTATCTTTGGCAAATTTGCACAATTACCAGATTCTGTAGCGTGCTACATTTGTTAAAAAATCTATATGAATTATTAACCATCTTCTAACATCAACATGCAAAATTAATGTGACTAGACATTTTGCTAGAGACTCAACAACAAATAATGTAGATCCTTAATGCTGGATCCATACTATTTGTCCAAAAGTTGTCATGCTTACCAGACTTATAGTTATTTAAGACTACAGCTAAGTTGATTTGTAAATAACAGCTAAGACTCAAATTCACCATCCATTCTTTAGTAAGAATGGCTAAAATCACCAACAAGTCTTTAGTAAGAATGGCTCAAGTAATGGTTTTCAGTAAGTAATATCTTCCAAGTATACATTAAGCAACATGTTTGCATGACACTTTTAACCTTTTATTCATAGTTCATCTATAATTTTGAAAATTCACATGACTTTGTTGTTTTTCTGAAGAGATAAAAGAATTTTAATAAATATAGGTTCAAATTGTAATCAAAGATTTAAGGCTGAACCAGTCTACACATAAGCCGTTAGTCATGCAGACTATGCTAAGGATTGTGAATGGTTTGGAAAGGTGTAAAATGGCACATATATGCAGGAAGGGTTAAGTTTGCTATTTTGACCTTATAATCCCATTTAAACTACAATGATAAGCTTCATTGTGTTGGTATAGAAATGGTAACCTGAGTTCAAGTCATGACTTGGGCTTCAGAATGGTTTGTGAATACAAGCATAAGAAACATACATGTGAACTCTCTCCCACTTTTGGAGGGAGACTCCCACTTTTAAGGTTCAAAATTATTTGAAAATGAGGTGTGTTTTACACATTTTTAGAAATCTTCCTACTTGGAAACAGATAACTTCCTTTTTTGTTTATATGAATATGACAATTCTCCCACTTTGTAAGTGAAAATCTCCCACTTTGGCCTCAGAAAAGTTCACATGTATGAAGAAATGTTGCTAAACCGTTATATTATGATGTCATTATAGTAGAAGGTGCACTTTACTTTGCTCAATGCTTAATAGTATAAGGAAAATTGTAAGAAAAAAAAGGTGTGTAATTCTTCCATTTTTTTTTGCAGTTACCTTCCATTTTGCAATTTTTTCAACTTTTGAAAGCGAATCAGCATTCTGAGCTTGAAGTGAATACATGTATCACTGATGGTTTTTGAGAAAAGGCCCCTAAACAAGAGGGTCATGATGGCCCTATATTGCTCACCTGAGTGCAGTAGATATTTAGCCGTAGTGGCCAAGTTTTTTTATGAATCAGAATTGTTTAAATAATTTTGATACAGGGCCTCTGATATAGGGCCACTAGAGGAACATGTATATAACATATCAAAGCTCCAGCTCTGGTAGTTTCTGACAAGAAGATTTTCAAAGTTTCACTATATAGTCATATAGGGAAAATTGACACGTTCCTGGCAGCCATTTTTTTTTTACCGATCAGAATTGTTTAAACAATCTTGAAACAAGGCCACCTAGAGAACATATATACCAAATATCAAGGCTCCAGCTCTTGCAGTTAGAAAGAAGATTTTCCAAGTTTTCCTACATTGCCATTTATGGAAAATGGCCTCACCCCTGGCAGCCAAGATTTTTGACAGATCAAAATTCTTTAAACAACTTTTCATTCCCGCTGCCGATTTAAGCTTCTAAGAAAGTATATGGCTGAATTTGGCACAGCAGTTTTAGAGGTGTTGTCATTTTAAAATGTTGATGGATGCATAATGCAGGACAGTAGGCGGACACAATAGCTCAACCTGAAAACTGGTTCAATCTGCCAGAAACCACCTTTAAAAAAATGAACAATTGTTGCAAGCTAGACTTCTATGCTTGGTGTCAATCTTGAAATGCACGTATGGAATTCCGTAGCTGGAGTTGGTGCTCTTGTTGATTGGTCCTCCAGGGTCAGTGTAAAAGCTTTGCAACATGCAATTATTTGAAATGATACAAAATCATTGGACTTAAATTCTGATTGATCATAAAGATTCATCAAAGAAAAAATACTCATAAAAATGTCTGAACAGAAATTGCAGCCAGGGTCATTTAGAAATTTTTAGCCAAAATAATGACTCATATAACGACTTCATAAAAGTAACAATTATTAACTGTTTCCTAATTATCACTTCATAATTACTAGGTGATAATTAATGGCAGGACAGCCTTGTAATGACCATAATCTAAAGTTATTGATCTTCAAATTTAAGTCATAATTGTTCATTTTGTTAGATTAGGTCTTACTCTCTTAGCCTACTAAACACAGAGGTACACAAGACAAAAGGCAAATTGTTAAGATCCCTTTGGCAATGGTCTGATCAGGATCTACACTATCTGATCACTTACAAAATGTCTAGACATCTTAGCATGTTGATGAAAGCTAGAAGACCTTCCCTCATTAAGTCCTTCACCCTGACTGGGACTGAAATACGCATGGTTAGAAGCTAAGTAGTTACAACTCAGAGGAGTTACAACTCAGAGGAGTTACAACTCAGAGGAGTTACAACTCAGAGGAGTTACAACTCAGAGGAGTTACAACTCAGAGGAGTTACAACTCAGAGGAGTTACAACTCAGAGGAGTTACAACTCAGTGACTTTATCACTAAGCCACAGGCTCCCCCTCTATGACACTAGTCTGGGACCTTCATCCACCTATTATGGCAGGGCCTCTCAACAAAGGTGATGTCTAGGTATTTTGATGGTTGACATGTCTGGGTAGGGACTTGACCTCACAGGGTACTGTTTGATGTATTGATGATATAAAAATCATTTTAGAGCACTGATACAATTTTACAAGAAAAGGTGACCACTCCTTTTTATTTATGTGTATCCTTTTCAGATCTTGCATTTTTACCTACATTTATTAGAGTGTAGCTAAAAAAAAAAGATAAAATAACAAACCCCTGGAAAGTGTGCACTGTGTTCACCTGCAATTATCAAGTTGCAGGTGAGGATACAAGCACAACAGCAAGTGATGAATCATTAAAAGTAATCTCACGAAAGCAACCAAGGTGAGGAGGTCAATTAACAACTTTTAATTCAGTATTGATCTGGAAACATAAAAGAAAGACCAAGTCTGGAATGTGGACTCTTTAGGAAAGTCATACTTGACAAAAAGCAACTTTTTAATAAGTGTTGATTTAATTTTGAAGAGCATCCTTTCAGTGTTATGTTTTTGATGCTGGATCAATCTGTTAAAGAAAATAAGTGTTTCTATTTGGGCATATATAATCCTGCATAACTGTGAAAGTATGCAAAGAACATGCAATATTAGTTTTGATTATATTTTTCCTTTACTAATTGGCAGTAAAATATGATGAAAATAAGTACAACCAAGCCTAAGCAAATGATGCTGTTAGAGCAACATTTTGTTTTTTGTTGACTTTGTTACATCACACAGACACAATTATGGTTATATTGATGTTGTTCAGCTAATTAATGAAAGAGGAAGATCCAAGACATGTCTGAGTAGAACCACAGATTAACTGAAGGTCAGCTGGAAGACTATAATGTCAGAAGCATTTCTTTGACTTTAGTAAGATGGAGATAAGGAGAGTAATTCTAATTTTGTGTTTCCATATATATATCCCATAGTTTTCAATGGTGTTCATTGTCTGATTAAGACAATTCTAATGAGTACCAGGTATAATGGTTTTGCAGGAGGAAAAAAGGATTTAGCAAGCTGTAACTCTCAATTCTAGGGTTCTGGGTTCAACCCATAAACCTCAACTGCTTGTACTCTCTGCTGTTCTACTAGGGCAGAGGTCACAGACTCAAAAATCATTATTTAAATCTATTATTAACTATTTATTTTATTGAATGATGACATTATACTGTAATTTAGTAATTTGCCTCTTATAATTCACAAACAACAACATAAAATTTCTTTATCTGTAGTTTTTTGTGGACTTGTTGTTGCCGCTGTTGTTATTGTTGTTGTTGTGTTGTTGTTGGGTGTTTGTTTTGTTTTTTTTGGGGTGGGGGGGGGGCACCTGATTCCTTTAATTAATATACAAAATTATGTACTGCTCAGAAAACAAAATGTTAAGTTTTATTAGCCTGACCAGCATAATACCATGGAAACACAATGCTGTGAATTCATTACTTTTAGTCATTTTATTATTTGATTTAAACTTGAACAACTCTTACTGCAAAAAGAAACATAAATTACTGACATGTCTTTCCAACCTAACCTTTTTGAAGGTATGAAAAATGCAGGTTTATAAAGTAATACATGTATAAAGTGGGTCTGACGAGGGTTTGACATAAGTGTTCATTGAAAAGTGAAAAAAATTAACAGATCCTTGCTGAGTTTTGTTTTGTTTCATCCAACTTGTTTAATATCTTCAGTATTCACTGAACACAAATTTTGGAAGCTACCGGTATTTATCCCATATTCAAGAAATCATATGTTTTGGTAAAATTAAGCTTTGAACTGGAAATAAAGATTACAGAAACTTTAATATGGTAAGCAATTTTTATAGCGGGAAATGATGTCATTTTGGACTTGATATAGCATGGCGACAATGAACTGACGCTCATTAGGTTACAACAATAGCAAACCTGGGAGGTTGTTCTGTTTTAAACATAAACACATGCAGAGAAAACAGTTTGTAAACCGTTTACAGAAAAGAGCATTGATACATGACCCAGTTTAATGCTGCCATACAATAACTAACTGGTGGATGATTGAAAGTAACCGATGGGTGTTACAAAATGAACACACACCAAGTTATATAAGATGTGATACTTACAACTCCATGACCAGGTACACACAATTACTGTCATCAAACACATCTCTGAGACGAACAATGTTGGGGTGGTTTAACCTGCAAATAAAAAAACAGAACACAGGTAAGTAATATTAGATAATTACCCTGGCATTATGAATATAGGGCCTAAAAATAAAAACAAAAAACAGCTAAGTTATTTTAGATAATTACCACGTCACAACGAATATAGAGCATGAAAATATCAGCAAAAACCAGGAAAGTTTTAGATAAATTTTGATAGAAAATTTTAGGTAATTACTAAGTCATGTTAAGTGTGGGGCCTGGATATATAAACACAACTAAGATAAGTAACTTCAGATAATTATCAAGTCGTGTTAAATATGGGTTCTGGAAATATGAACAAAACAAAACAAAAAAGAATTAATATACATAGTTTTAATTGACAAATTTGATCATATTGTTAACAAAAACTCTTGAAATACAAAAATTGCTTATCACAGAAATTATCAGCTAAATGCTAGGTGCAAAACTAAAATGATGATGGCAAGACGGTTTCTGCTACAAAAAGTATTGTATTTATACAGTGATGTGTATTTACATTTGTCTATCGGTTATAAAGGCACGATATCTTAAAGGTGGTATCCGACAGTTTGCCTGTATCAAATGCATGTAACAATATATTCTGCCAGTCTGGGGGAATCTAGGGACAATTTATACATAAAGTAATACTGCAGTCTAAGCAAAGATAGACAGTATAAATCATGAAAATAACATTCTAAATGACCATTCTTTACATCTATAAATAAGCATGATGGGGATTTCTGAAAATAATACATGTCAATATCACAGCGAATTACCCAATGATGGTATAATGTATTCTCAAAAGGAAGTGGTCATGTAGTTTTCTTAGTTTAAAAATAGCTAACTGTGCAGCATGGCTCAGATAGGAAATACATGTTTGTAATGATGAGTGGAGTGTTATGTTTAACATTTCACATAGATGTAGGACATTATTAAGTAGTATTTTGTATCTTTTATGTAATATTTTTATGTTACAATAATTTGTTTGGATGTTTGAGGAAAGAAAATAAGGTCCAAACTGTTGGATACCACCTTTAAAAAATAAAAAAGTAAATATAAGAAGTGATTATACCTCCACAACCATGTTTTAAGAAATTGTTATTAATTATGTTTTTAAGACAACATGATTACAGTAAAATAAAAAAATAATTTGTTTAATAAGTCTGTCACAAAATAGCTTTTTTTACTTTTATTATTTTGTTAAAATGAATCATCTTCATTTGATTGCAAACAACTAGAGCTGATTTTTTGTCTTCATGTTGTTTATATCCTATGACTTGCAAAACATCAAGTATTAGACAATAAACGGCATTGACCATAACATATATGCATTGCAAATATGTGTAGAATAACATTTAGATAACTTATAAATACAACACTTCTTTATTTTCATTTCACACCAATGCCCAAAACTCTTTTCTTTGATCTAACAAGACTGAATAGTTTTAATCTAAACAATAGAAATGTTGGATCTCATTAACTTATTCCATGCAGGGACGTTCTACAACATTAAATGTAAACATAAAAATACCATTGATTCCAACCTCCTCTGGCAAGCGTCAAAACCTAGCAACACAACAGTTACAGCTCTTGATCACAAATAATTATCTCATTTACCTGCTAAGCAAATATTGGATCACGCTTATGCAAATAATGAAGATCCAGATCAGTCAGCGCCCCCTGGCTGCTGTTTGATCCAGATCTACAATGTTTGCTTGGAAGTCTTGATCAATGCATCTTTTTATATCTATATGAAATTGCTAGAAAATATCAAACAATTAGGTAAAGGTAACTAAGAAAGGTAGCATGATAAGGGTAAATACAGATAATTAAGCAAAGACCACTCTCTGTTTACACAGCACCTGGTTTCACTAGGGTGTCTTCACTGCATTTTGCACCAATGTATACTTTAAAGCCTCGTCAGCCACATTTGATAATACCAAATATTAAGTCATTTGCTAACAAGTTATTGTAAATGTTTTAGGATAAATTAATAAAGATTTAGCAGTAGTAATAGTGTAGATCCTGATTAGACATCTTAATGGAAGCTGGCTGATCTTGGTCTGCACTATTTCCCCACGATTGTTCGATTAAATGCTTAGCAGGCTAAGAGTTAACTGTGCAAGAAGCCTTCTGGATAGTGTTTGGCATAATATGATTTTTAGGAAACAAAAGCTGAACAAAGAAACATCCACCATGTTTGTTTCTAACTGTGGAAAGGGAGTTCTGGATAATGTTTTAGGTTAACCTAATGTTACTGGCAGATAAAAAAAAAAAAAAAAACATAGTTCAAAAAAAAAAAATGATGATTTTATATGATTATGGTATGTGTGTGGTGGAAGAGGGGCCAGTGGGTGTAACACTGATTGGAATATCCAATGACTTTTCAGCTTCTTGCCAAGTCAGGTTGTAAGTTCTAGCCACACATGGGCCAAAAACTTAATGTGGGAGGTCTCCCAGTTTACTTACAGTTGACAAGTGTTTCCATGCAAGACAGTTATCTGGATTTTTTCCCAATTTAAAAGTTTTGATCTTTGAAATCTAAATTACTTCTTGCAGAGCAAAAACAAAAATAGATGATAGATAAGCAAAGTCATTTATAAGCAGAGTATTAATGTACTTCTATGTGCTAGGCCATGTCTTGGTCAAGTAATATATTATGGAAGTTAAAGTTTAACTTTTGACAGACAACAACGAAGCAGAAAAAACATGTTAATGTTATTAAATCATATTAAATATTATTTAAAAGCTTATATATGATTCTAGAAAAGAAGAAAATGATACTACTGATACAAACAGAATCAATATCAAGCATTCACTATAGTTATTTACCAAAACTTAAGTCTAATTGTGAAGAATAAATATGTTCCAATCCTGTGTTTTATCTTTCATGCTTTAGAAACTTTTTTTTTTCTTTACAGTTTCATTTACACTTTAACACTAAAGCAAAATTGAAATACATATTAGATTAAGCCCTACATAGTTCCAAGGACACTATAAGACACTGTCTGCTCACAAATGTATGAATATTAGAAGAAAACAAGCAACCAGGATTTGAAATTACACGGAATATCAATCAAGATGTTACCAAAACTATCAGCAAAACATGATTGTTAGGTTGATCTCAAAATAAGGTTGATTTAAAAAAGCATCTGTGAAAAGTTTGTAAAAACAAAAACTGTCCATAGATAGTGAGCTTCACTTTTCTTACAGATGGATAGCATAATGTTGCGGTAATTGTTACTAGCCTGAACAAAAACAGAAATTTCTAAGTTGAAAAAGGGGCATAACTATGCTAAAACAAATTATAGTGTTCCCTCTCCCATGGAAATCAGTTCTTCTTTTGACAGTTAATAAGTATTTAAAGTTTCCGAATATAGTAAGACATTTTTTTTTCGAGAAATGAACATTTAAAAAAAACTTAACCAACACAGAAAATTCTTAGTTGAAAAAGGAGAATAACTCTGCCAAAATTGATTTAAAAGTTAACTTCCCATTTGAAAAATTATCCCTTTTAATAGTGAACAAGTATGTACAACATCTATGGAGAATGGCATAGATCACCACAGTGCCATAAAAACATAACTGATATATGCATTTTAAACAAATAATAATGACATAAGTTTGAGAATGTCAGAAAAACAGCTGAGATGATGTCTCATAACATTTGAGAACATTGATGAAACAAAAACTGGAAACAGTTGTAAATCTAAACAGGAAATGAAAAAATTGGCAAAAACACCACATCTGTGAAATCTGTCACCAAACACAATGTTTTGTGCAAATAATGTCATAAGAATATTTTATGTGTGTAAGTTACAATAATCACAACATGTGTAAAAATGTTACAAAACACCAGATCTGTAAGAGATGTCATAAAAAACACTATCTGTGAAAGTTGAAAAAACATCTGTGAAAGATGAAAAAAAAAACCCATATCTATGAAAGATATGACAGAAACACCACATCGACAGAAACACCACATCTGTAAAAGATTTGACAGAACACCATATCTGTGAAAGTTGTCATAAAAATACCACATCTTTGAAAGGTGTCACAAAAACACCACGTTTGTGAAAAGATTTCCAACACACAAAAATTAAAATGATCATTAAAAATTAATCATGTGTAGCAAATGTAACAAAATATAAATGTGAAAGTTACTACAAAAATACATATCTAGAAAAGATAGCAAAAAAAAAATCTGTTAACAAATGTCTCAAAAATGTCTTGTACCAATGTTACAACTTCTAGTTGAGGGGGAGGAAGGTTTATGGGTGACCAAGGGTGATAAAAGAAGTGGGTTACAGGAGGTAGGAGTTGACTGTTTGTTGCAAAGTGTAACAATATCTGAAGGTACTGGCATCGTAGGCGGACTGGATGACAGTATTGATTCATCCGACACCAGTGCAAAAACTGGAAACATCCAATTCTACAATAAAGTTCATGAAGAACGAGGAGGATGGATGCCGGGGATGTCAATAGTAGAAGATGATGAAGCATATTGTTGACAATTGCTTTCTGCTGATTGATTCTTGATAATTACTTTAACAAGCCATGACAGGATGAGGAAAGTTTTTTGGGTTAATTGTGTTGTCTTTTAGCTTGTTTCACAATTGCAAAGACACTTTCTGCTCTCTTTCAGATTAATATACCAATAGTTTTAAACAATACTTTATTTTTTTGTGTGTGAATTTCTGATGATAATCACAACAGACTGTGAAAGGATTGGGAAAGTTAAAGTTGTCAGATAATTTCATTTAGTCTTTTTTTGTCTTGCTTCACAAAAAACATTAATAATGGCCTTTGAAATAAGACACTTTTTTCTGTTTCTTTTTAAAAACTACTCATATTTTTTCACTTTTGAGTAGCTGCTGACTAATTTTAATAGTCTTACATTTCTGACTCAGCTTTTTATTAATGAACCAATTTTTTTTTTTTCATATTCTCATCCTTTACTTATTTTTATTCATTACCAGAACTGATTATGCTGTCTTTATAGTATCTTCTAAAACAAAAAATAAAATATGCTTGACACTTTTGAACTTTCAAACATTCCACAAACAATGCAACTACAAGCTCTCTAACCTTGAAGGTAACATTTCTTTAGAAATATCAAATGTCAGCCAGTGGCAAATTTATATTTTCATATTCTTTCGACTTCCAGTGAACAAAACGATCATGATTTCTTTAAGTATCATTGCACCACACACATTCGAGGGATGATTGTCCCAAGGACAGAATTACCCGAGGAGTTCCGATTGAGCCAGTGGGTACAAACTGCTAAGTATTTCTTTTTTTCCTACAAGAGTTTTCTGATGTCCTTATATCCATCACCTGAGTACCATAGAGGTAGAGTAAGTGATTTCAAACAGACAAGAATCATCAAATTTTACTCTGACGAGCTAATAAAAACAATTATGAACACTGAAAAAATAACAAGTCACTGCTTTGAGCATCTCTGGAATGAGTGGCAATAGTGTAAGCGATTATTGAGTGACCAGAAATCAAAAGCACTTAATTTTTCTATCATTTGTGCAGATGATATATAATTGTGTACCAATGTATGTAATGATCATACCTCAAATACAAATATGGGACAGTAACTTACACTGCTCTTGAAAGTTACACATTCTTTCATTATCCGTGTTCAACAAAATAAGCGAAAAACAGTAGAAACAATAGAATTGTTGAAATATTTCAAACTTTGATTAGAAAATGTCTACTTGTCAACTTTTTCCTTGTATGTCAAAATATTACGAAACTTACATTTCTCTTCATAGCATATAAATGTATGTATTATTATAATATGCATTAATCAATTGTTTGCATTATCTCTACAAAACTGAAAAAATGTTGGTAGGGCAATAAACCCAACAAAGAAAGAACAAAAACAAATGTGTAATGGGAAGTTCTCCACATTAGCACTGCAAAGACCAAGTACAGAATATCAGCTGACCAAAATCATTGATAAATTATTACCAAGCTCGCCAGCCACAACTCAAACTCGTCATATATGTCATAACATATCTTATAAATGCTTATTAAGGCATAAAATAAGTGCATAAAATAAATCAATAAAACAATAAAAAATCTAAAACCTGGAAAAATGACAGAAAAATCCCACAAAAGTTCCATACAGATGATATATCAGACAGTGCTACGTCTAGTCGACGTATAAAAACAAAAACAACAGCAAGTATAACTTCTGAAGAAGTTCTTTTTTATTATGTGTTCCAAGAATTAGATTTTTTATGCTTTTTTATCCCCTCCCCCCCGACCCCAAAGAACAACTGGATATATTTTCTTAATTTATAGATTATGAAAATGACCCTAATCCAACAATATCTTTCCACAGCAGGGTAATAAAGATGTCACATGGTGGTAGTGGTGGTAGCGATGATGGTGGTGGTAGCAGCAGCAGTAGTTATGGTAGTAATAGTAGTAAGTTAGTAACCGAAGTAGAAGAAGTAATTTTCCAGGTAGAATCAGGATTAAACTACTATTTCATGAAGCTGTGTATTTAATAAAAAATATTAAATGGGTATACTAAATACACACTGAACTATTTATCTTTATGTAACATTGTTCTAATGACCAAATAAACCATCTATTATCTCAAGATGATTGCTCAGTATTCCTGCTGTGTATGTGGATATGACAAATTGTCAATTAACTAATACACTTCACATACAGTGATTTCCCTTAGGTCTTATTACCAAATGACAAATGTAAACTAAATTCATAGATTTCAAATATCTAATTACATCCTGCAGACAACTGATTAAAGCTCGCTGAATATTATCTCTCTTCTATCAGGATAATTGTTTTCTTGCACTCACATGCTTAAGTCATGGTTTATGGATTCAAATAATTTGATCTGTCATCATTTGTCAACTGAACAGCAGCATTTTAAATTTAATTTACAAATATGTAATATTCAGAATTCCTAATGGGACTTTCTTCTAAATATTTCCATATATGTGAATTCTCCCACTTTTAGAAGGAGACACCCACTTTTAAGGTTCAAAATTATTTCAAAATGAGATTTTACACATTTTCAGAAATCTCCCTACTTGGAAAAAATAACTCCCTTCTTTGTTTATATAAAAATAACAAAGCTCCATCTTTGCAAGTGAAAATCTCCCACTTTGGCCTCAGAAGAAATTCACATGTATGTTCTTGTCGAGTTCTAAAATATTTCTAATTTATAACATTAACCCATAGCTTATTAAGCACATATTTTTACATCATTAGCAAGTAGTGTAGATCCAGATCAGCCAGTGGGAGCTGTCTGACTTGGATCTGCACTATTTGCTGCTTAGCATCAAGCAATATGTCAGCTTTGCTTGCCAGTGTAAGAAGATAAACAATTATTAGTATGGGATATTAACAAATGAAGTAAGCTAAGGGTTAAGCAGTGATAATTTTTTGGTGTGCGATTTGTGATTTAGCGCATATTTTTAAGAAAAACGCATAATTTTAAAACATCTGCACTTAAAAAAGGCAATCGATAAACTAGCAATCATAACATCTGAAAAATTTCATATCCATAATACATCATCTTTGAGCAATAACTACAAGGTAAAAATTGTCTGGAACACCGCTACGTCACAAGCACTTGTTCACGCGCACTTGTTTCCCGTTTATATTGGCAGTACAATACGATGCTGGTAACCAGATTGATCTCCAGTCATTTCCGTTTTCATTTTTGAGATGCTAATGTCATGCCTCTTAAAAAGAAACTTCGTCTGTCATCTGATCAGCGACTTTTCACCGTTTTTGGACAGAATTCGACCAGCAAAACTTTCACAAACGAAAATAAGATATTATGTTTTTGTACAATGAATGTACATTGTTACTTGTTTTTATGCGCAAAAATAAAACTTTTGTCAAAGATTACTAAAATTTCTCATTGATTTTGAAAAAATCTAATTGTTTTCAAATATGTGCACTTTTTTATCTCATACTTTTCAAATGAAAAGATATCGCTGGTTAAGGTATTTGGCTGAACAGGAGATCCCCTAGTAATTTATATAAATGTATCTATGCCCTATGTAAACATAAACATTGCAAGGATGTTTGTGGTTGTGCAGTTTGTCATTGTTTATAAGCCCTTAGCCCAAATTGACCATTTCAAAATTTCTATGTACCTCCTTTTAGATGTTCTTATTTGACAGTTTCAGTTCACACCTGCCTCAAGTGGCCGAGGTCTCAGAAACAAAATGCTTAAGTACATTTGTGAAAAAGCAGACCAATGTTTCACCCTGTACTATACAACTACATTGATGGAATAAGCCAGTTTATAAGAAAAGATTTCACTGACAGTTTGGGAACCGACCATACTGAGGTTCAATGTCCAGTCATGAAAAAAGTCATAATATGAGATGGATGTTTAGCTGATCCACAGCATGGCACTGATTATACCCGGACCCTATTATATTTGCTTGTTTTGTCTTTTGTTACATCACACTGACACAATTATGGTAATAAGGGTGACATCCAGCTAATTATTGGTGTAGGAAGACCTTCGACTAAAGTCTGGGTAAAACTACCGGCATACTGCAGGAAAGCAGGAAGCATACCCACATGAAATTTCTGCCCACTACTACAATCGAACCCATGGCTGAGAGGCTGCCAAGTCATAAAACAGCAACTATCTGAGGTCTTCTTCTGGCAAAATTTGAATCTGTACTACAAACTTTATCTATTGTGTTTTGTTTCTTTTTGTTACATCCATCACACCAACAAAAAAAAGGTCATATTTGGGGATGGCCAGCTTAATAGTGGTGGAAGAAGCCTCCAAATTAAATGTCTGGGTAGAACCACTGGCACACTGCAGGTTAGCTAGAAGACTTCCCCACATGAACATGGGCAGATGCATTACAAGAAGGTGACTAACTGACGGGTCATGGGAGCTCACAGATTGTGTACATAGCATGGGTAGCATTTCATATGAAATTACGAAAATATATAATTTTGATTTTACAACATTTATAAAATATACAATTATAATAATAAAGAACATCTTGTACAGGGAAACAAAACGAACATTTTGCCCCAAGTCATTCTATCTACGTTGACTCCAGCAGATGTTTTGTAAATTTTTTCTTCAGTTTTTGAAATACATCACAGCCACCAAGTATGGTCATTGCAGCAACATTAAGCTATTATGGTGAAGGAATGGTTTACATGTCCGCCTTTCCACAATAAGTCCTTTTGCCCTGAGTGGGATTCAAACCCATGTGGGGAAAGACCAAGATGTCAAAGTTTTACAAGTCACCAACTCTCCCACTATGACACCGGCAACCTCCGATATGTGATTGACAGGGATAGAGCTACAGAGTTCAAGGTAAGTAGGTAAGTGACACAAGTATAAATCCTGCCGACGCAGTCTAATACAACCCTAAGCATTAGATCCTGCCGACACTGTCTAATACATCCCTTAGCATTAGATCCTGCCGATGCTGTCTAATACAACCCTTAGCATTTGATCCTGCCAATGCTGTCTAATACAACCCTTAGCATTAGATCCTGCTGACACTGTCTAATACATCCCTTAGCATTAGATCCTGCCGATGCTGTCTAATACAACCCTTAGCATTTGATCCTGCCAATGCTGTCTAATACAACCCTTAGCATTAGATCCTGCTGACACTGTCTAATACATCCCTTAGCATTAGATCCTGCCGATGCTGTCTAATACAACCCTTAGCATTTGATCCTGCTGTTGCTGTCTAATACAACTCTTAGCATTTGATCCTGCCGACGATGTCTAATACAACCCTTAGCATTAGATCCTGCCGACGATGTCTAATACAACCCTTAGCATTAGATCCTGCCGACCATGACTAATACAACCCTTAACATTAGATCCTGCTGACCATGACTAATACAACCCTTAGCATTAGATCCTGCCGACCATGACTAATACAACTCTTAGCATTTGATCCTGCTGACGCTGTCTAATACAACCCTTAGCATTTTATCCTGCCCTTAACATTAGGTCTAAACATCTTAGTGTACATTAACCACCTGCTGCCCAACACAGAAATCAATAACTGTTGAGAATAAATAATGTGAAATACAATGGTTATAATTTGAATATTAATGTGAGATATCAAATACCTAAAATACATTAAAAATTCATTAAAAACATCTTTTTGATAGGACATATTATGATACAGATTTAGAGATATTAATGATTTGTGCAGAAATACTGTTATAAAAATACACCATAAGAAATCCATGTCAACAAACTTATGTGTAAGATTTTATGAAATCAAATATAACATATCTGCAGTATCAACAGAACATATAAATGACATTTTATTGCAAACACTAAGAGATACAATTGTATCCATTAACCCATCCTTTTAAGCATTCACAGAGAAGACAATTTGGGAATACATGTATAGTGCTTCCTTAAATGTTGAAGATAACAATACTCAGGCTGCTTACAACAATTTGAGCTGGCTTAGGCAAATAGTGTAGATACTAATAAGCTCCCTCCTACTGGGAGCTGTATAATCAGAATCCTGCTGGGAGCTATCTAATCAGGATCCTGCTAGGAGCTGTCTAATCAGGATCCTAGAAGCTGTCTAATCAGGATCCTAAAGCTGTCTAATCAGGATCCCTCTCCCACTGTTAGCTGTCTAATCAGGATCCTAGAAGCTGTCTAATCAGGATCGCTCTCCCACTGTTAGCTGTCTAATTAGGATCATAGAAGCTGTCTTATCAGGATTGCTCTCCAACTGTTAGCTGTCTAATCAGGATTCTAGAAGCTGTCTAATCAGGATCCCTCTCCCACTGGAAGCTGTCTAATCAGGATCCCACTGGAAGCTGTCTAATCAGGATCGCTCTCCCACTGGAAGCTGTCTAATCAGGATCCCACTGGAAGCTGTCTAATCAGAATCCCACTCCCACTGGAAGCTGTGTAATCAGAATCCCGCTCCCACTGGAAGCTGTCAAATCAGGATCCTGCTGGGAGAAGTCTATCCAGGATGTCTAATCCCACTGGGAACTGTCTAATCAGGATCCCACTGAGAGCTGTTTAATCAGATTCTACCTTATCTGCAGCTGGGTTTCTAGAAATATGACATTTTCTATATAAAGTCAAAATCTTTCTATTTATTAATGGCTGTGCACAAATATAGAATTGTTTTGAATAGCATAATAATGGACAATCAAAGCATATACAAAACTATCAAAATAATTAAAAAAACTTAACTAAGTTTGTTTTTCATCTGATAAACTCAGAATGTATAGAACAATAACTGGTATAGAATTTAATTTTGCAGAAATCATGAAAAATGTTAAACGAAGTAATTTAAGAGTGAACAAAATTAAAACCATGCACAAATACATTGCAAACCCTAATAATATGACAATACATACATAACTAAGACCCTTCCTTAAACATTATTATAATAAACACAGACCATGACTCGCTTTGTGATTTATATTTTGCTATAAATATATTGGTAAAACTCTTCTAGATATTGAGGGGTTTATTTATTTAGACATCTACAAGAAAAAAAATTTAGTAAATCAATATTTAATTTGTAATGTACAGTATGTGCAATGAACTCAAATTTGTAGTCAGATTTTGTATTCATTCTTAAAATGTTATTCTACTTATAAGTATATCAAAGGGCATGAAAACAAAAAAGACAGCTAAATACTTAAGAACATATGAATGCTAAGTATATAAATCCATTTTGGATATATACAGAAAGCGTGACAACTACATTTGCTGGAAGACTTCAAAAGTATTGTACATTGTGTAGCATTAATTTAAATGTACACAATATATTTCTATTTCTGAAACATACTTTAACTGTAAGAAGCCATATACGTTTTCTCCTGAAAACATTCTGAACCCAGAGTGCAACTGTTCAGTAATCAGCACTTTTTTAAGGTGATTTTCGATAAGCTCTGCCCAGCTGGTCAGTTTATTGCCTTGTCTTTACTTTGTGCAGAAAACTTTAGGAAAATGACAACACAACAACATAACAACAGACTTTCCATTGTATCTCCAAGGCAACAAAAGGTAACCTTGACCCAGTTACATATGTTAATTTCCAATATTAAACTCTTAAGTAATATTTACAGCTCCTAACCAATGCAGCAAGAGGTTTTGCTGATGACATAACAGACAATAGTAAGCACCTGGCTAAGCTGGAGCTACACTAAATGTCTAAACATAATTAATGCATGTTCAGCAGACGATAGTTAAAATTCCATTATCATGTCAGTTTTATAATGCAATAGGTGAAAGAAGGCTTACTATAAAGACAAAACAAACACAACCTTGATGCTAAACATATAAAGAATGTACAAGAAATTAATGGTGTCTCCTCATGTGACAGATATTAACTCTTTACTTTATGGAAACATCATTAAAAGTGGTATATGACAGTTTGCCTATATTTAAAACATGTAATAACAAGACTCCCTGTCACAGACACTATATCCTCTGTCGATTGATGCTTGTTTGAAGAACGGTAAAGTTAGAATTTGCATATAAAGAAAATCATAAGAAATTAGTAAATAAATCTTTCAATGAATAACTTGATCTTTATCATCTTGATGAAAGGACAAAACATAGTGCAATCATAAAAAATGATATGTGCTATGGTACATGTGGATTGGTCAGTCCAGTGGAAACAATATAATGCAGCTCCATTTAAGGAATAAATCACAGATTATTGTGTTTTGACATTACATAAATTACAGTGGTATGAATTCTTCAGTAGTTGCCGAAAAATAACACGGAAATGAAATATTATTTAGGGGCCATAACTCTGTATTAAATGGTCAGACCACAACCTGCCAATAACATGTACATCTCCTCATCTCCTTTTAGTACTGATGGTTCCCATACAGTTTTGTTGAAATACAGTAAGCCATTGCAGAGAAATAGCATGGAAACGAAATTTGGACAGACGGAAGTATAGACAGTGGACAGAGCCAAAACAATATCCCTCTCCTGATTCCATAGGCAAGGTGTAACAATTTACCGCTGTTCTGGGGAATATATGCATTACTTCTTCATAAATGTATACTTAAGTTTAGGTAACAGCTGTTTATAACATAACCTAAATTGTAAGACAATACAAACTGGGAAATATATTACTTTAAATGTCCATTCCAAATCTATAAGTATGCACAAGGGATTTCAGCTAAATATTGATACCAATGTCACAGATGATTTCCCATATGATCATTTACTGGGATCCCAAAAGTCAGTAAGCATTGGGGTTTAATATATCTACGTGCAGTGTAGCTCGGATAGGGGAAAAAAAATGTAAGTTGGGTGTTACGCTTTACTATTCATATAGATGAAAGGCACCAATAATTAGCACCATGAGGGTCTATTCAGGTGACAATTATTTATTGGGTTGCATGAGAGATAAAAATACAGCCCAAACTGTCAGATACTGCCTTTAACAGGAACAATATACCACACCCCACCCCAATGGTGTTTCCAGCAAGTAAAGGGTTAAAAAAAATACAGAAGTCATATTTTGATATGATTATAAAAATACATTATATGAAGCAGAAAGAGCTGCAGCTTAGAAAGCATGCGCCGGACATTGATATCATAGCAGAGTTCTGGAAAATGAGACAAGATATGATATTTTTATAGCTATTTATTTCAACATACTAGAGCAGAAAAGACTGGGAAATATTTATACTCCTCTCCATAGGACTACCAAGACAATCCTGTGAGTCTAGGAGAAACATCTAATCTCAGAACTTTATTTATTTATTTTTGTACATTGCACCGCCACAATTATTGGTATAATTGGCAACTTCAAGCTTATTATTGATGGAGGAAGATGCAAGACATATGTCTGGGTAGAACCACCATGAAGGTCAGCTGGAAGACCTCCTCATATGAAAGTTCTTAACCTGGACAGGACTCAACAACACATGAATAATAGTCAAAACAATACACAAACAAGCTAACAGCAGATTTGGTTTAATTATTGCTGACTTTTGAATGATAGCCAAAAACAGTACAGAAACAAGCTAGCGGCAGATGTGGGTTAATTATTGTTGACTTTTGAATAATAGCCAAAAACAGTACACAAGCAAGCTAGCAGCAGATGTGGATTAATTATTGTTGACATTTGAATAATAGCCAAAAACAGTACACAAACAAGCTAGCGGCAGATGTGGGTTAATTATTGTTGACTTTTGAATAATAGTCAAAAACAGTACACAAACAAGCTAGCGGCAGATGTGGGTTAATTATTGTTGACATTTGAATAATAGCCAAAAACAGTACAGAAACAAGCTAGCGGCAGATGTGGGTTAATTATTGTTTACAATTGAATGATAGTCAAAAACAGCACACAAACAAGCTAGCGGCAGATGTGGGTTAATTATTGTTTGACATTTGAATAATAGCCAAAAACAGTACACAAACAAGCTAGCGGCAGATGTGGGTTAATTATTGTTGACATTTGAATAATAGCCAAAAACAGTACACAAACAAGCTAGCGGCAGATGTGGGTTAATTTTGTTGATTTTGAATAATAGCCAAAAACAGTACACAAACAAGCTAGCGGCAGATGTGTGTTAATTATTGTTGACAATTGAATGATAGCCAAAAACAGTACACAAACAAGCTAGCGGCAGATGTGGGTTAATTATTGTTGACATTTGAATAATAGCCAAAAACAGTACACAAACAAGCTAGCAACAGATGTGTGTTAATTTTGTTGATTTTGAATAATAGCCAAAAACAGTACACAAGCAAGCTAGTGGCAGATGTGGGTTAATTATTGTTGACATTTGAATAATAGTCAAAAACAATACACAAACAAGCTAGCAACAGATGTGGGTTAATTTTGTTGATTTTGAATAATAGCCAAAAACAGTACACAAACAAGCTAGCGGCAGATGTGGGTTAATTATTGTTGACAATTGAATGATAGCCAAAAACAGTACACAAACAAGCTAGCGGCAGATGTGGGTTAATTATTGTTGACATTTGAATAATAGCCAAAAACAGTACACAAACAAGCTAGCAACAGATGTGTGTTAATTTTGTTGATTTTGAATAATAGCCAAAAACAGTACACAAGCAAGCTAGTGGCAGATGTGGGTTAATTATTGTTGACATTTGAATAATAGTCAAAAACAATACACAAACAAGCTAGCAACAGATGTGGGTTAATTTTGTTGATTTTGAATAATAGCCAAAAACAGTACACAAACAAGCTAGCGGCAGATGTGGGTTAATTATTGTTGACAATTGAATGATAGCCAAAAACAGTACACAAACAAGCTAGCGGCAGATGTGGGTTAATTATTGTTGACATTTGAATAATAGCCAAAAACAGTACACAAACAAGCTAGCGGCAGATGTGAGTTAATTTTGTTGATTTTGAATAATAGCCAAAAACAGTACACAAACAAGCTAGCGGCAGATGTGGGTTAATTATTGTTGACAATTGAATGATAGCCAAAAACAGTAGACAAACAAGCTAGTGGCAGATGTGGGTTAATTATTGTTGACATTTGAATAATAGCCAAAAACAGTACTTTAACTAGCTAAAGGCAGATTTCAGCTGTTTTTTGTTGACTATTCAATCAGAGACAAAAATAGTACCCCAACAAGCTAGAGTCAGATATGGGTTAATTTTGTTGATTTTTGAATGACAGCCAATAACCTTACCCCAACAAATTAGTGGAATTCTAGGTTTATTTTGTTGACTTTTAAATGATAGACATTTACTTATAAAGAATAGCTAAAATTATCACAATCTATGAACACATGACAGCATATGACATAAATATGAAGACGGCAGAAAAAAAAAATTCTGCCATATGGTTAATTATTACATTAACAATCGAAAAAAAGTAAAAATCTTAGCCTGCTAGGGGCTGTCTGATCAGGATCTGGTTTATGCCCTGATAAAACAATAGTAATATGTATTGTTACCTGTTATGGTAGTTTTTAAACTAGTAACTATGATTTTACACCTGGCATAATACCACACCCAGTCATATTATCCTGACAATGGGCCAAAAAGTCGTGGAACTACCCTTATATTTTTTACAACTTTGGTATGTCTTGGCCCGGGATGGAACCCAGGGCCTCCCGTACCTGGAGCCGACACTCTACAGACTGTGCTACCAGATCAGGTCATGATTTTTGTATTGGTTATTAACAAAGAAGCCTTATTTAAATTTAAAATTAAAGAAACAAGTCCATCTGACAATGGCCTTTTCATGCTCATTGAATCTACAGCATCACAAAAGCAGAAACTCTACAAATGTTACTGACCAGAACACCATAGGATTCTGCCACACAATCAAGGCATAAATCTGATTTTTAACATCCACATAGCTCTAACATGGTGGCAGTTCATTAATAATTCAAACTCACAGTGATGTTGGTAGAAGTACTCAGGCAATAACACTGCAGTGCCACACCAAACAATACACAGCCATCTTCAATTGTTCAATTGATTTTAGTTTTTGTAAATCGTAATTTGTTTTCTTGTTTTTTTTAATGTTAAACATATGTTTACTGGAGACTTATTTAGATTTTTCTATATTATTGTGCTATGGTACTGTGGACTTTTAACAAAAATTGGATAAAAAATATCTAAATTTTCTGGTCTGAATTTTATTACTAAGACTGTTGTTTAACATGCTTATACATATATAGAATAGATAATTGCACACAAAAATGAACCATATTAGAATTTCCACTGCTGTAATGTCTTTGACTTGGGCATACATGTAAACTATTGAATCTAATAAATGCAAAAGTGTTTGCATAATTTACAACTTTTGACAAGTTTTAAATGTCTAAAATAGTGTTACAAGGGATAATAACTAAATTTTCATCTGATCATAACAGGAAAAAAAAGGTGCACAGGTTCCCATTGTAGTTAAAATGTATGACCCCTCCCCAGGTATTTGATTGACTTATTCAGCCAATCAGAAAGCCAGGATTCCAGACATCCACATTGTCATGTTGTTCAGTGCTTGGTTAGACCGAGCTAGACCTTTGTTTGAAAAGCGGTAGATATTTCATTACACATAATGCAAGTTTCAACAGGAAAATAAGAAAAGGATTGTGAAGAATTACCACAGATAATTAAATCTGTACTACCTCTACACAAAGGCAAACTGGGTCAATGTAAAAATGACAAAAAACACAAAGACGAGACATAATACACACAAAAAAAACACCTGCAGTTTGAGCTAAGTTACGCATATTAGATTTAAGTAAAATTTTCTGAAAGAAATTAATTCTATAAAATCTGATTTAGATTAATAAACTGCACAAATATTGTTGCTTTTCAGGTAAAAATAATAAAAAAAATAAATATATTTTCTTAGTAAGTGCTACTTTAGCTATTTATTAAATAATAAAGTTTTATTCAAATTTTTCATCATGTCAACAAAACATTGATGCTCAAAATTAAGCAAAGTTTTTAATGAATATGAACATGTCATATGGAGAAAAATGTGCAAAGCTTCAGTTCTTTAAATTTAACCCATTATACAACAAAAAAAACCCTAAATGCCATCATAGTGTTGACATTAGGCCAATACTTAAACTATATTATCAACCTAATAACATGAGTAACTCTGGATGACACAATGGCATTGAATATATAATATGTTGATTAAGTAAGACAATTCTATGGCTTTTGTACGGGCAAAAAAAATAACAAAAATTACACACTTATGCTAATGGGTTAGGTTCACTGTTTTAATGTGGGCATGTGAAAAGATTAGGACATAAAGATGAAGCTAGAGATGAGAAGTTATTGATTAAAAAAAATATAAACACATATGTCATTGAATATGCATTTATTTCTATTATCATTTTTAGATCTTTTAAAAGAATTTTAAGAAGAGAACAAACACCTTTAATCTTTTATAACTTCATACAAATGGAATAAATTTGGCATGTCTGACAAGTGAGTTAAACATGAACATAAACATAAACATGAAAAAACATTAAACTGTTTTTACCTTACAATTTACAAATATGTGAATTTTAACATATCAGGATAGCACATTTTGTAAATAACAATTTATGCTGCATGAAACAAGATGATGTGAACTGTTTTATCTAGAATCAATAAAACTGATGTTTAAAAGAATAGGAGTAAAATGTATACTCTATAATTGTATGTTTTGAAGTATACCACAAGTAAATAAGTCTCTTAGCTTTCAATTAAACATATTTCTCAGCATTCCTTAGAAGTTAATTAGCAATGGAATGTTAGATTTTGATAAAACATTCATATTGTATAAATTAAATGTTTCATTTTCATTCTGAAGTTCAACCAACCAAACAATACTACAACAACTGAAAAACTTATTACCAAATACACCTTACATACATGAGTGATGCAAATTTGACATTGGTTTGTCTAACTTAAATACAGCAAGGACCCATTGCTAAGTTTAGCATTGCTAATTAATTGGTTTTAGAAGGAGTCAATTGTGAATTTTCATAAAAAATTGATGCAAAACTATAGCAAAAGATGCCCTGACTCAAGTATACCACCCTACAGAAATAAAGCAACAACAAAATCACTTTTCTGTTGCAATCATGTGGAATAACCAGTTTATGTACAATTACTGATAGAATTAAGACAATATCGTAACAATAAATTATATGAATGATAATCAACAATATTTGGCCAACAAGGTATTTTCCAAGGTTTAACAACATAAAAGTAAAGAAAAACAAAATTTACAAACTTGCAGGTAATTAAGCAGAAAACATAGGCTCATTTCAAGAAAAAACAGTAAGCCAGTCAGCTCTTCAATTTGTATAGATAATTACGTCTGGTTGGTAATTTTGCCTCTCCTCTGTTTACTTCCATCATTATATTTCAGTGCACCATATCTCCTGGCTTCATGTTACTGATGTTTTAGACAAGGTTAACCTTGATCAACAAGTTGCTAATTCTTATCTTAAAATGCAGTCTGTTGTTGCTGTCTTTTTGTATATTGCTGCATCATGGTTACAAACAAAGAAAAAAAACAAATACAAATTATGAGCCATCGAAGATGCACCAACCCCCTTTATATGGCCAGTCAATACTTTTATAATGCTGATAAGCAAGGAAAACTAGAAGCAGGAATATCAGTTTTCCAGAAATGAAGACATGTAGTAAATCCCACAATTCCCAAGCATATAATTGTGAGAGTGATTCAATTGAGATGACTATTATTTTTGACTCTGCAATGCAAGGATTGGTTGAAGGAGAAATATTTAGGAAAAGAGTTACATCCCCCTGTCTAAAGCTTGGAATAAACACAATTATCTCTAAAAGTAGTAAATGAAGGCAATGTGGAAATAATGCAGTAACAAAAAATGACATTTTAAATAACATTGTCAATTATTGCTGCAATGGACTGAAAACAAACAGTCCAGGGGTAGTTCAACCTAAAATTGCATTATTTAATTTAATAAGCATTCTGTCAATGTTACTTACAGTTTGCTCACCATTTCAATATTTAGCTCACACAATGACTTAAAAGTACATACAAATTTTTATCCATATATGCTTTGATAAGCGCATGCAAGCCAAAATGCTGAAATGCATGTTTATATGTGTCATGGGTTGTACACATGGTGTGTTAAACATATAAATATTATATATTTTAAAATAAGTAAGAGAATGGTAAAAATACAATAGACCACAATAATGAATGGATATCTCTTTTAACAGCCATGAGTCTTGTCAACCATATTTTGCTTTCACTTACAGGTCACAATGCTTTACACATATGTATATTTCCAGAAAACTTCTGAATTTCAAATCAAAGTTTGAACAAACAAATGATAAATTGATTACTCAGGTTTCAAAACATAAAATGTGATTTTTACATGGATAATTTGGGTGACATTTCATTTCTTAATGAGATAAATACTACAGATATGTTTTTCTCATTTAATTAATGATAAGTTTTATTTAAAATCTAAACTCATTCAATAGGCACTAATTTAACAGGCCTATACGCCCCTTTTGAAGCTGTCTGATCAGGGTCTGCACATTTTCTTTAAAGTCTACAGTTGATAGTTGGTAAAAAAGTAAGATATAGTAAAGATTTATAATTTATGTATCAGTTGACCTGTGATGCATCGGTGGTTCTGACCTGACATTTGTCTCTGGTATTTCTTCCCCACCAAAAGGCTAACTTATATAATGACCATAACAGCGCAACTGTGAAATAGTTAAAAACAAAAGGAAATAATTCATGCAGCAAGATAGATGTTAACAACAACTTTTTCTGAAGCCATAACCCATAATCACACTGCCAAGGGAAAGCAAAGTCATCAATGTTTCATGTACTAAAAGATACCCAAAGAAAATGTTCATAAAAAATGCAAAAGTCAGCATGGGTAAATGTGAAGACTTACTTCAATACTGTCTTGACACATGAGTCACACATGTTTTACCTTCAAGTTGAACAGACATATTTATTGAAGACATTCTTAATTGTCAGAAAGCATTTTCCTCACCTTGGACTTAAATGAAAAAAAGAAGGGCAAAGAAAGTCATCTAGTGACATAAACTGTCTCAGGTAGCCACTGGAATTCCATTGTAGAGTCTCAAGTTAAGTGGTAAGCCATTGTGATAAACTAAAGAACATTGAAGAGCAGTTAGTTGAGAGGTAAACTAAAACCCATTGAAGAGCTGCTACTTAAGTGATAAAATAAAGGCCATTGAAGAGCTGCTACTTGAGTAATAAACTAAAAGCCATTCAAGAGCTGCTACTTGAGTGATAAAATAAAGGCCATTGAAGATCTGCTACTTGAGTGATAAACCAAAAGCCATTCAAGAGCCGCTACTTGAGAGATAAACTAAAGGCCATTGAAGAGCTGCTACTTGAGTGATAAACTAAAAGCCATTCAAAAGTGGCTACTTGAGAGTTAAATTAAAGGCCATTGAAAAGCTGCTACTTGAGTGATAAACTAAAAGCCATTGGAGAGCTGCTACTTGAGGGATAAACTAAAGGCCATTGAAGAGCTCTGCTAAAGTGATAAAATAAAAGCCATTGAAGAGCTGCTACTTGAGAGATAAACTTAAAGCCATTGAAGAGCTACTACTTGAGTGATAAACTTAAAGCCATTGGAGAGCTGCTACTTGAGAGATAAACTAAAGGCCATTGAAGAGCTCTACTTGAGTGATAAAATAAAAGCCATTGAAGAGCTGCTACTTGAGAGATAAACTGAAAGCCATTGAAGAGCTACTACTTGAGTGATAAACTTAAAGCCATTGAAGAGCTGCTACTTGAGTGATAAACTAAAAGCCATTGAAGAGCTGCTACTTGAGTGATAAACTTAAAGCCATTGAAGAGCTACTACTTGGGAGATAAACTAATAAAGGTTATTGTAGAGTTGTAAGTTGATTGATAAACTAAAAGCCCTTACAGAGAGGCTACTTGAGTGATAAACAAAGGGCCATTGTAGAGTTGATTGTTGAGTGAGTGATAAACTAAAGACTTTTGTAGAATTGCTAGCTGAAGTGATAGACTAAAGATCATTGCAGAATTGCTAGTAGAGTGATAAACTAAGGGCCATCGTAGAGTCACTATTTAAGTAATACACTAAAGACTACTGTAGAATTGCTAGTTTAGTGATAAACTAAAGACAATGGTAGAGTTGCTAGTTCAGTGATGAATTAAAGCCATTGTAGAGTCTCTCAAAGAGTGGTAATACAATTCAAAAATACCATTTTTTGCCTAACTTTTCTTTTGTGTGAAGGGGAAGTGGGTATATGAATCTCCTGACAGACAGGACCTCTAAGGAGCAGTATCTCAACAGCAATCTTCCCAGTTCACATTTTGCCTATGCTTTATAACACAACTACAATTGGACTGGTATTTTACAGAAACCTATTCAGTACATGCATTTGACGTATCATTTTACTCTTACTCTGAAGAAATAAGAGTACTACATGCCTTCCAGCATGAAAATAAATGTATCTTTCCACTCTGTTAATTAAAGCATGCATTTGAGAATTTAAAAGGTCAAGGATTGGTTTAATCAACTGAAGGCTCATGTATACAGGGTTCCTTGAAAAAATTGGAGTGTACAGCTCCATCTTGGAAAATGTCTCCTGCGATTCTCTACAGAACATTCACACGTCCTGTGGAAACAATTAACCCGTATCATGCTACATTTATTATCAAGCAAACAAAAGGCTAATTATTATGCTTACAGTTTCTTTACAATGTAACAAGACATAAAGGTAGAGACACATCAGCAAGTAGGGTAGATCCAGATCAGACAGCTACCAGTGGGAGTTAGATGATCTGGAGGTACACTATTTACCCTAGTCTGATCAATATTGAGCACATCAGGACAAGAGTTACAGAACTGATCATTATCTGTTAGACTAACTGCTACAACTTCAACCCTAGAAAAATTTAATTAGTCATTATTTTTATATAACCTGTTAGCCACCTACTTTTAGTGATACTCCACACTGAGTCATAAGCTTACAAATTGACCTATTGTGACTGCATATACTGATTTATACCAAGCAGCAATTAGTGTAGATCCTGATCAGACAGCTTCCAGCAAGAGATGGCTATACCATTTGATATTCTTGATTAGTTTAGGCTTACTTTTAAGTCAATGGAAATTACAATTCTGAGAAATTGGAAGGTAGTGACAATGGAAATGATTGATTTCTAAACGTTCTGCAATTGTTATTGATATTTGTCACTTTAGACTTGTGCGTGATACTGAGAAATTGACGAAAATTATATTAAAAAACTGATTTCAAAGTTGGTTTGACATAATGGGATTAAACTGTGTTGAAGTAATGCATTGACTTTCAGCACTGCAGTCACTTAGCACCCAAATTCTTTCAATAATCGTCTTCACCATATCTTTCAACATCTGTCAACTCAGGTTGTTAATTTTGTTTTGTAAATACATCACATTATGGCAACATCCAACTATTCTGGTGGAAGAAGACCCCAGATGTCTTGGAAGAATTACCAGCACATAGCAGTTCAGCTGGAAGATCTTTCTACACAACTCAGGTCATGTACCAAGGAAGTATATTAGCTAAGACAGTAAGGCAAGCAAAAGCTATGCGGTGTTTATTTACAGGTCTTGAGTTATTTTTATTTGATGTAGTTATATGACTCTGCTTTCAACTAAAAGACATGATACACTTTGATGATTTCTTTTGACAGTTTGACAATTTTGACATATTTTATTAAGTGCCTTTAATTAAATTGTACATACCTTCTTATTAAATTGCAACAATTATAAGTTCATACAAAAACAAGAATACAACAATTTTAGCAGACTTTGTTTGCACTTAACTCATATGTGGCTTCATAATGTATGTAAAAACTCCAACATATTGTTAAATTGTTAACAACTTGATGTGGTGACATTGCATGTGTATTTATTAAGAATCAGCAGCAAATAGTGTAGGTCCTGATTAGACAGGTTCCATCTGAGAGCTGGCTAATATCTAGATCTACATGCTGGAAGCAGGTTGATATCAAGATCAACATGCTATAAGTGGGCTGATATCTAGATCTACATGCTGGGAGCCGGTTGATATATAGATCTACAGGCAAGACATGGGCTGATAACTAGATCTATATGCTGAGAGCATGTTGATATATAGATCTACAGGCAAGACACAGGCTGACATCTAGATCTATATGCTGGGAGATGGCTAATATCTAGATCTATAATTATGTTAGAAGTGGGCTGATATCTAGATCTTCATGCTGGAAGCTGGTTGATATCTTGGTCTACAAGCTGGAACCTGGCTAATATCTAGATCTACATAATGGGAGCTGGCAAATATCTAGGTCTATATGCTGGGAGCTCATTGATATCTAGAACTATATGCTGGAAGCTAGTTGATATCTATATCTACATTCTGAGAGCTGGCAGATATCTAGATCTATATGCTGAGAGCTGATTGTTATCTAGTAGATCTACATGCTGTGAGCTGTTTGATATCTAGATCTACATGCAGTGAGCTGGTTGATATATTGATCTATATACTGTTAGCTGGCTGATATTTAGATCAACATGCTGGGAGGTGGCTGGATATCTAGATCAACATTCTAGGAGCTGGTTGATAACTAGATCTACATTCTGGATGCTGGTTGATATCGAGTAGATTTACCGGCTGGGAGCTGGATGATATCTAGGTCTAAATGCTGGGAGCTTGATATCTAGGTCTAAATGCTGGGAGCTGGATATCTAGGTCTAAATGCTGGGAGCTGGTTGATATCTAGGTCTAAATGCTGGGAGCTGGATATCTAGGTCTAAATGCTGGGAGCTGGATATCTAGGTCTAAATGCTGGGAGCTGGATGATATCTAGGTCTAAATGCTGGGAGCTGGATATCTATGTCTAAATGCTGGGAGCTGGATATCTAGGTCTAAATGCTGGGAGCTGGATATCTAGGTCTAAATGCTGGGAGCTGGATGATATCTAGGTCTAAATGCTGGGAGCAGGATATCTAGGTCTAAATGCTGGGAGCTGGATATCTAGGTCTAAATGCTGGGAGCTGGTTGATAACTAGATCTACATTCTGGGAGCTAGTTGATATCTAGTAGATCTAAATGCTGGGATTTGGCTGATATCTTGATCTACACTATCTGCTTCAGCCTGATAGAATGTTGCAGAGTAGGCGAAGAGATCAATTTGTTTTGAGCACATTGTTTAAAAAAGGATATTTTATAAAAACAAAAGTCGCATATGTATGTGTAGAATTTAATTTAGAAATGAGAGTTTGTGACTCCAAACAAAAATGAGCAGGGAAATACCACATTGTTGTATGCTGTATACACGTCACCACTGTTTTATTTTGTTATTGAAATTCACTGCAGTGATCAATTATGGTAATTTTAGCAATTTCCAGCTACTTTGGAGGAGAAGGACCCCAAACAATGATGTCTGGGTAGACTCACTGGCACACTGCAGATCAGCTGGAGAAGACATTTCCACATTAAGTCCTTCACCCCAAACAGGACTAGAAAGACTAGAAACCAATGCGATGAGAGTCTAGGCAGTCAGAGGAGTTAACTTTTTAGTGAAGTCACCGATTGTACCAAGTAAAACTACTACATCTTTAAATCACTCATTAAGGTAAGGTCTTAAATTGCCTCAAACTCAATAAGTTTCAGACAGACGACATGCCATCTATTTTGAGGAATGACTTCATCCTGTGTGACAGATCACAAATAGTGGAGACACAGTCTGTCTTGTGTACCAATCAGATAGCAGAACCAGACTGACAAAGTGACCAATCCATTTTCAGGATAATATGCGGGTACAAGGACCATGTAGATCTATGTGTTCATAAAATAACAGAAAATTTTACACTTCATTTAATAACAATAATCAATTAAAATAATATTAAAATAAATGAGTTATTGCAATATTTCACTGAATGTAAACTAAAGAAATGGTTTTCAAATTAATGAGAGAGATTACAACAAAATAGTAATTACATTTATTGCTAGGTTCTAATATTAATGTCAATTATGCAAGATTAATCTTTTCTTACTTAATAGTGGAAACCCCTTCAAATACAAACAAAATAAAAGTTGATGCAAAGTTGCCAGAAATAAGATATCAGAGAGCTACGCATATTAAGCATAGTAGCATTTAGCACCACTTCATTTATTGTTGTGGAATAAAAATGTTTCAAAAAGCTTATGTTGTTAACTAAGCAATTTTGTAAGTGAAAATGACACTTTTTATTTCCTAGGACAACACAACAACATCTGTGAACAACACCTACTCAACAAATGCTGTATGTAGTTTCTAAACAAATAATCACAGTATGACTTTAAAATGGTACATAGTCACCAACAACTGCCTTAGCGCGAGAAATCTTTACAACATGCAACAAAAACACTGAATTTATATGACCTATTTATTTCTTTGCAATATGTCTCCACAAGTAATATTCTTCAATACAAAAGAAAAACCATGAAGTTTAAATCTTAACAGCAGGGTTTGAATTACACCACGGCAATCACGGCACGTGCCGTGGTTGCCCTCCTTACTTGCCGTAATGCCCTCAGAATAATGCCAATATCCACGGCAACATTGTTGCCGTGGATGCCCTCCCTCTTTGCACCAGTGCCCTCATTTATTATGAAATAAAATTACATGTAAACAACGAACACAAGTTCCTATTGTTGACTTTTTTCCCCGTTGTTCAGTAATATAAAGCAACACTCGGATCACCTCCTCTACGAAATTGACTCGAATATAACTATGTGACAATGCCGCCGCAATATTGACGAACTATCTTCCGAAGCTTGCCGGAGGTTGTCGAGTAAGTACGAATGATAAAGCAAGTGACGAAAACCGACACTGCCGCGCAAATTTACCTTGTCACTGGCCATGTGCACAGTAGAGAAGGACACAGTTCCCACTACGTCAATATTACGAGAAACGAGGTACAAAAGTGCATCCCATAATAATTTTATTAGCCCCTCCTGCTTCTTACGTTCATTTACCCGCCAAAGAATTACCGGCTATTGTTTCTAACGTGTCCACTCCCACGTCAACACTTACAAGCGCAGTGTAATGACGGGGGGTAAATTTTATGATTGGAACTGCCTTCCGATGTGTACCGATTAATGAGCAGATGATCATCGGTAATCCCCGGCATTTCCTGTCAAAAGAACCTTCGACGCCAGCATTTTTTTTTTTAAATTTTTTTCAAGAAATGCCACGAAAAGACAGAGTAACAAAAAGAAAGCAGGCAGATATAGCGAATGATGCATCGGAATGCCAAAAGCTTCCGTCATTTTTTCGGTAAGTTAAACTGAACATACAGATCAGCGCAGGTACCGTTAGTTCTATTGTGATACAAATCAGCAGGCAAAGGGCGGGCGGGTCAAAGGCCATGTCGATTACATGGCGTTTAGTGTGATGTCATCCAGCTGTTCTGCTCTCTCCCCGGCCCCACCAGACTTAGACGCTGAATAACAACGTGACTTATATTGAATGCCGGACAATAAAGCTTTAATATTTTGTCTGTTTGAAATCAGAATAATACATAATCACTGTATAAAAATGCCATAAAAAGGCGGCATCGCTCAACGTGCATGTACCTTGAATGTGAATGGCTGCAATGTAGACATAAATTATAACATAGTGTGCACGTGTGTTGTCCATCAGAATATTATAATGAGAGTAGATCGCCATGGAGATGGAGGTGTGTCATTCTTCTGCACAGCTGATTGGTTCTCTCAGGAGGTGTGTAAGCCAGTCCACGTATGTGTTTTGATTCTTGTAATTTTTATTATTTATGATAAGAATTCATGAAGATATATATGTTTATAATGAAACAAATGTTCTGATACAGTGATTTCAGCGTAGTTGCAAAATAAACTATAGGATAGTTGATATGAAATAAAAGATAAATCAAAATGGAATGTCAAAAGCCAATATTAAAAGGTCCATTTATTTGTTGTGGAATTGGTGCTTGCTGTTTGCATCAAAGATTCTACATGTATGATACTATTGGGCTTTTGTGATTTTGTAGTATATAAAGTCATATTGTTTAATCTTTTTTCAGCTCCAAGTCAAATGAAGATGCTAAGTTTAACTAACCATGTTAACCGCTACAGTTGACTAGAAAATGAAAACAGTCCCTTTGATTCCATTCCTGCCTTCAAGGCTTCTTTTACTAGCATGACTAGAGCAGAGCTTCAGCAAGAAAATGCATCATAAATGAAGAGGACATGAAATTACATTAAAACTCGATGAAAAACTGAAGTAGCCTTGGTGCCCCTTTTCAGAGGGAAATACTTGCCTTGGTGCCCCTGCAACTTGCCTTAGTGCCCAAAAAAAATTAGCCCTGTCCAAGGCAACACTTGCCTTGCCCTAAAAAAATTGTAATTCTAGCCCTGTAACAGACCTTGAATACCGAGCAAATATTACATATATGTCTATCAAAGTGTTTGATAAAAAGTGCAGTCTATCCAAATCTAAACCAAACACACCACTAATTGTTGTAATAATTGCTAAGCTGTTTTTGCATGACACGCCCCTAAAATCTTTTTGCTGGATTGTTAACAAGACCAAAATTGTGATTAATGATTCTTAAAAAAAGAAAAAATACATCTTTGGTACAAAGAAATGCTTAACCATGAATATATGGCACTGAAGAGATTGTGGTCAAACTAGTGCAATCCTGCAATTTGAAAATAAGAATAATACAATCTCTATGTGTAAAAGCTTACCCGTTACTTTTTCATAGTTCCTACATTTATTTTTGTTTATGTAGTAGTTCTTTAGAAGACACAACAAAAGAAACTTTTAGTATATGTAACAATGTTTTCTTTATCAGCTGAATAGAATAATAATTTCCATTTAAAAAGATATGACTGCATGCTTCTTAAATGCTGTGACGTCACCCCAGTACCATTTCCAAAACTAATTACAAATATTCTCTGCGACTCAATAACATCACAGTTTTCTCCATACTGTCAACTTAAGTTATAATGTAAATAACAATAACTGGACAGTTCAAACATGAGACCCTATTTCTAAAGATATTACAGCTGATTTACTTTCCAAGTCATTAAAAGGAAGTTAAACAGCCAAATTGATCAAGCGGGGATATTGCAGGGACGCATTCTGACTTGGTGTGGAAATTTATTTCTGATGGCAGTCTACAATATTGACCAATCAAATTACCGGAAAATAAATTCTGGCCAAAGAACAGCATGACTTAAAGCATAATGTGGGTGGGTGGAAGTAACGATTTGGGAATTATCCTTCAATCAATTTGTCATCATAAAATGGGGATAAAGGAGGAACAGGATGATAAATGACAAAATAATCAGGTCTGGGACATCAGATGTGATATAAAATCTAAAGGAGATTACTTTATGGTGACCATGACAGTTCTAATAACAGCGAGACTTAAAAATAATAGGTATTAAACATCATTGCCAACAGTTCTATAGACAATAATTTTAAACACTCAATAATGACACATGCCATTTGCATTTAGATGAAATGTATGCTAAGAATGTAATTTCATTGATTCCGCTGTCAATCTTACTCTTTTTCTTTGTCTTTCTGAGGGTTAGCATCCTAAGTTATTACCAGATACCATTTTGTACCTGATAATGTGAGGGTTGGCATCCTAAGTAATTTCAAGATACCATTTTGTACCTGATGATGTGAGGGTTGGCATCCTAAGTAATTTTCAGATAACATTTTGTACCAGATAATGTGAGGGTTGGCATCCTAAGTAATTTCCAGATACCATGTTGTACCAGCTAATGTGTGGGTTGGCATCCTAAGTAATTTCCAGATACCATTTTGTACCAGATAATGTGAGGGTTGGCATCCTAAGTAATTTCCAGATACCATTTTGTACCTGATGATGTGAGGGTTGGCATCCTAAGTAATTTTCAGATAACATTTTGTACCAGATAATGTGAGGGTTGGCATCCTAAGTAATTTCCAGATACCATTTTGTAACTGATAATGTGAGGGTTGGTATCCTAAGTAATTTCCAGATACCATTTTGTACCTGATGATGTGAGGGTTGGCATCCTAAGTAATTTCCAGATACCATTTTGTACCTGATAATGTGAGGGTTGGCATCCTAAGTATTTTCCAGATACCATTTTGTACCGAGGGTTGGTATCCTAAGTAATTTCCAGATACCATTTTGTACCTGATAATGTGAGGGTTGGTATCCTAAGTAATTTCCAGATACCATTTTGTACCGAGGGTTGGCATCCTAAGTAATTTCCAGATACCATTTTGTACCTGATGATGTGAGGGTTGGCATCCTAAGTATTTTCCAGATACCATTTTGTACCAGATAATGTGAGGGTTGGTATCCTAAGTAATTTCCAGATACCATTTTGTACCGAGGGTTGGCATCCTAAGTAATTTCCAGATACCATTTTGTACCTGATAATGTGTGGGTTGGCATCCTAAGTAATTTCCAGATACCATTTTGTACCTGATAATGTGTGGGTTGGCATCCTAAGTAATTTCCAGATACCATGTTGTACCAGATAATGTGTGGGTTGGCATCCTAAGTAATTTCCAGATACCATTTTGTACCAGATAATGTGTGGGTTGGCATCCTAAGTAATTTCCAGATACCATTTTGTACCTGATAATGTGAGGGTTGGCATTCTAAGTAATTTCCAGATACCATGTTGTACCAGCTAATGTGAGGGTTGGCATCCTAAGTAATTTCCAGATACCATTTTGTACCAGATAATGTGTGGGTTGGCATCCTAAGTAATTTCCAGATACCATGTTGTACCAGATAATGTGAGGGTTGGCATCCTAAGTAATTTCCAGATACCATTTTGTACCAGATAATGTGAGGGTTGGCATCCCAAGTAATTTCCAGATACCATTTTGTACCTGATAATTTGAGGTTTGTCATCCTAAGTAATTTCCAGATACCATTTTGTACCAGATAATTGTGAGGGTTGGCATCCTAAGTAATTTCCAGATACCATTTTGTACCAGATAATGTGATGGGTTGGCATCCTAAGTAATTCCAGATACCATTTTGTACCAGATAATGTGTGGGATTGGCATCCCAAGTAATTTCCAGATACCATTTTGTACCAGATAATGTGTGGTTGGCATCCTAAGTAATTTCCAGATACCATTTTGTACCTAGATAATGTGTGGGTTTGGCATCCTAAGTAATTTCCAGATACCATTTTGTACCTGATAATGTGTGGGTTGGCATCCTAAGTAATTTCCAGATACCATTTTGTACCATGATAATGTGTGGGTTGGCATCCTAAGTAATTTCCAGATACCATGTTGTACCAGCTAATGTGTGGGTTGGCATCCTAAGTAATTTCCAGATACCATTTTGTACCAGATAATGTGTGGGTTGGCATCCTAAGTAATTTCCAGATACCATTTTGTACCTGATAATGTGAGGGTTGGCATTCTAAGTAATTTCCAGATACCATGTTGTACCAGCTAATGTGAGGGTTGGCATCCTAAGTAATTTCCAGATACCATTTTGTACCAGATAATGTGTGGGTTGGCATCCTAAGTAATTTCCAGATACCATGTTGTACCAGCTAATGTGAGGGTTGGCATCCTAAGTAATTTCCAGATACCATTTTGTACCAGATAATGTGAGGGTTGGCATCCCAAGTAATTTCCAGATACCATTTTGTACCTGATAATTTGAGGTTTGTCATCCTAAGTAATTTCCAGATACCATGTTGTACCAGATAATGTGAGGGTTGGTATCCTAAGTAATTTCCAGATACCATTTTGTACCAGATAATGTGAGGGTTGGCATCCTAAGTAATTTCCAGATACCATTTTGTACCAGATAATGTGAGGGTTGGCATCCTAAGTAATTTCCAGATACCATTTTGTACCAGATAATGTGTGGATTGGCATCCCAAGTAATTTCCAGATACCATGTTGTACCAGATCATGTGTGGGTTGGCATCCTAAGTAATTTCCAGATACCATTTTGTACCTGATAATGTGTGGGTTGGCATCCTAAGTAATTTCCAGATACCATTTTGTACCTGATAATGTGTGGGTTGGCATCCTAAGTAATTTCCAGATACCATTTTGTACCTGATAATGTGTGGGTTGGCATCCTAAGTAATTTCCAGATACCATTTTGTACCAGATAATGTGTGGGTTGGCATCCTAAGTAATTTCCAGATACCATTTTGTACCTGATAATGTGTGGGTTGGCATCCTAAGTAATTTCCAGATACCATTTTGTACCTGATAATGTGTGGGTTGGCATTCTAAGTAATTTCCAGATACCATTTTGTACCTGATAATGTGTGGGTTGGCATCCTAAGTAATTTCCAGATACCATGTTGTACCTGATAATGTGAGGGTTGGCATCCTAAGTAATTTCCATATACCATGTTGTACCAGATAATGTGAGGATTGGCATCCTAAGTAATTTCCAGATACCATTTTGTACCTGATAATGTGTGGGTTGGCATCCTAAGTAATTTCCAGATACCATTTTGTACCTGATAATGTGAGGGTTGGCATCCTAAGTAATTTCCAGATACCATTTTGTACCAGATAATGTGAGGGTTGGCATCCTAAGTAATTTCCAGATACCATTTTGTACCAGATAATGTGTGGGTTGGCATCCTAAGTAATTTCCAGATACCATTTTGTACCAGATAATGTGTGGGTTGGCATCCTAAGTAATTTCCAGATACCATGTTGTACCAGATAATGTGTGGGTTGGCATCCTAAGTAATTTCCAGATACCATTTTGTACCAGATAATGTGTGGGTTGGCATCCTAAGTAATTTCCAGATACCATTTTGTACCAGATAATGTGAGGGTTGGCATCCTAAGTAATTTCCAGATACCATTTTGTACCAGATAATGTGTGGGTTGGCATCCTAAGTAATTTCCAGATACCATTTTGTACCAGATAATGTGTGGGTTGGCATCCTAAGTAATTTCCAGATACCATTTTGTACCAGATAATGTGTGGGTTGGCATCCTAAGTAATTTCCAGATACCATTTTGTACCAGATAATGTGAGGGTTGGCATCCTAAGTAATTTCCAGATACCATTTTGTACCTGATAATGTGAGGGTTGGCATTCTAAGTAATTTCCAGATACCATGTTGTACCAGCTAATGTGAGGGTTGGCATCCTAAGTAATTTCCAGATACCATTTTGTACCAGATAATGTGTGGGTTGGCATCCTAAGTAATTTCCAGATACCATGTTGTACCAGCTAATGTGAGGGTTGGCATCCTAAGTAATTTCCAGATACCATTTTGTACCAGATAATGTGAGGGTTGGCATCCCAAGTAATTTCCAGATACCATTTTGTACCTGATAATTTGAGGTTTGTCATCCTAAGTAATTTCCAGATACCATGTTGTACCAGATAATGTGAGGGTTGGTATCCTAAGTAATTTCCAGATACCATTTTGTACCAGATAATGTGAGGGTTGGCATCCTAAGTAATTTCCAGATACCATTTTGTACCAGATAATGTGAGGGTTGGCATCCTAAGTAATTTCCAGATACCATTTTGTACCAGATAATGTGTGGATTGGCATCCCAAGTAATTTCCAGATACCATGTTGTACCAGATCATGTGTGGGTTGGCATCCTAAGTAATTTCCAGATACCATTTTGTACCTGATAATGTGTGGGTTGGCATCCTAAGTAATTTCCAGATACCATTTTGTACCTGATAATGTGTGGGTTGGCATCCTAAGTAATTTCCAGATACCATTTTGTACCTGATAATGTGTGGGTTGGCATCCTAAGTAATTTCCAGATACCATTTTGTACCAGATAATGTGTGGGTTGGCATCCTAAGTAATTTCCAGATACCATTTTGTACCTGATAATGTGTGGGTTGGCATCCTAAGTAATTTCCAGATACCATTTTGTACCTGATAATGTGTGGGTTGGCATTCTAAGTAATTTCCAGATACCATTTTGTACCTGATAATGTGTGGGTTGGCATCCTAAGTAATTTCCAGATACCATGTTGTACCTGATAATGTGAGGGTTGGCATCCTAAGTAATTTCCATATACCATGTTGTACCAGATAATGTGAGGATTGGCATCCTAAGTAATTTCCAGATACCATTTTGTACCTGATAATGTGTGGGTTGGCATCCTAAGTAATTTCCAGATACCATTTTGTACCTGATAATGTGAGGGTTGGCATCCTAAGTAATTTCCAGATACCATTTTGTACCAGATAATGTGAGGGTTGGCATCCTAAGTAATTTCCAGATACCATTTTGTACCAGATAATGTGTGGGTTGGCATCCTAAGTAATTTCCAGATACCATTTTGTACCAGATAATGTGTGGGTTGGCATCCTAAGTAATTTCCAGATACCATGTTGTACCAGATAATGTGTGGGTTGGCATCCTAAGTAATTTCCAGATACCATTTTGTACCAGATAATGTGTGGGTTGGCATCCTAAGTAATTTCCAGATACCATTTTGTACCAGATAATGTGAGGGTTGGCATCCTAAGTAATTTCCAGATACCATTTTGTACCAGATAATGTGTGGGTTGGCATCCTAAGTAATTTCCAGATACCATTTTGTACCAGATAATGTGTGGGTTGGCATCCTAAGTAATTTCCAGATACCATTTTGTACCAGATAATGTGTGGGTTGGCATCCTAAGTAATTTCCAGATACCATTTTGTACCAGATAATGTGAGGGTTGGCATCCTAAGTAATTTCCAGATACCATTTTGTACCAGATAATGTGTGGGTTGGCATCCTAAGTAATTTCCAGATACCATGTTGTACCAGATAATGTGAGGGTTGGCATCCTAAGTAATTTCCAGATACCATTTTGTACCAGATAATGTGAGGGTTGGCATCCTAAGTAATTTCCAGATACCATTTTGTACCAGATAATGTGAGGGTTGGCATCCTAAGTAATTTCCAGATACCATTTTGTACCAGATAATGTGAGGGTTGGCATCCTAAGTAATTTCCAGATACCATTTTGTACCAGATAATGTGAGGGTTGGCATCCTAAGTAATTTCCAGATACCATTTTGTACCAGATAATGTGTGGGTTGGCATCCAAAGTATTTTCCAGATACCATTTTGTACCAGATAATGTGAGGGTTGGCATCCTAAGTAATTTCCAGATACCATTTTGTACCAGATAATGTGTGGGTTGGCATCCTAAGTAATTTCCAGATACCATGTTGTACCTGATAATGTGTGGGTTGGCATCCAAAGTATTTTCCAGATACCATGTTGTACCTGATAATGTGTGGGTTGGCATCCTAAGTAATTTCCAGATACCATTTTGTACCAGATAATGTGTGGGTTGGCATCCTAAGTAATTTCCAGATACCATTTTGTACCAGATAATGTGAGGGTTGGCATCCTAAGTAATTTCCAGATACCATTTTGTACCAGATAATGTGTGGGTTGGCATCCTAAGTAATTTCCAGATACCATTTTGTACCAGATAATGTGAGGGTTGGCATTCTAAGTAATTTCCAGATACCATGTTGTACCAGCTAATGTGAGGATTGGCATCCTAAGTAATTTCCAGATACCATTTTGTACCAGATAATGTGTGGGTTGGCATCCTAAGTAATTTCCAGATACCATGTTGTACCAGCTAATGTGAGGGTTGGCATCCTAAGTATTTTCCAGATACCATTTTGTACCAGATAATGTGTGGGTTGGCATCCCAAGTAATTTCCAGATACCATTTTGTACCAGCTAATGTGAGGGTTGGCATCCTAAGTATTTTCCAGATACCATGTTGTACCAGATAATGTGAGGGTTGGCATCCTAAGTAATTTCCAGATACCATTTTGTACCAGATAATGTGTGGGTTGGCATCCTAAGTAATTTCCAGATACCATGTTGTACCTGATAATGTGTGGGTTGGCATCCTAAGTAATTTCCAGATACCATTTTGTACCTGATAATGTGTGGGTTGGCATTCTAAGTAATTTCCAGATACCATTTTGTACCTGATAATGTGTGGGTTGGCATCCTAAGTAATTTCCAGATACCATTTTGTACCTGATAATGTGTGGGTTGGCATCCTAAGTAATTTCCAGATACCATGTTGTACCAGATAATGTGAGGATTGGCATCCTAAGTAATGTCCAGATACCATTTTGTACCTGATAATGTGTGGGTTGGCATCCTAAGTAATTTCCAGATACCATTTTGTACCTGATAATGTGAGGGTTGGCATCCTAAGTAATTTCCAGATACCATTTTGTACCTGATAATGTGAGGGTTGGCATCTTAAGTAATTTCCAGATACCATTTTGTACCAGATAATGTGTGGGTTGGCATCCTAAGTAATTTCCAGATACCATTTTGTACCAGATAATGTGTGGGTTGGCATCCTAAGTAATTTCCAGATACCATGTTGTACCAGATAATGTGAGGGTTGGCATCCTAAGTAATTTCCAGATACCATTTTGTACCAGATAATGTGTGGGTTGGCATCCTAAGTAATTTCCAGATACCATTTTGTACCAGATAATGTGAGGGTTGGCATCCTAAGTAATTTCCAGATACCATTTTGTACCAGATAATGTGTGGGTTGGCATCCTAAGTAATTTCCAGATACTATTTTGTACCAGATAATGTGAGGGTTGGCATCCTAAGTAATTTCCAGCTACCATTTTGTACCAGATAATGTGTGGGTTGGCATCCTAAGTAATTTCCAGATACCATTTTGTACCAGATAATGTGAGGGTTGGCATCCTAAGTAATTTCCAGATACCATTTTGTACCAGATAATGTGTGGGTTGGCCTCCTAAGTAATTTCCAGATACCATTTTGTACCAGATAAGGTGAGGGTTGGCATCCTAAGTAATTTCCAGATACCATTTTGTACCAGATAATGTGAGGGTTGGCATCCTAAGTAATTTCCAGATACCATTTTGTACCAGATAATGTGAGGGTTGGCATCCTAAGTAATTTCCAGATACCATTTTGTACCAGATAATGTGTGGGTTGGCATCCTAAGTAATTTCCAGATACCATTTTGTACCAGATAATGTGTGGGTTGGCATCCTAATAATTTCCAGATACCATGTTGTACCAGATAATGTGTGGGTTGGCATCCTAAGTAATTTCCAGATACCATTTTGTACCAGATAATGTGAGGGTTGGCATCCTAAGTAATTTCCAGATACCATTTTGTACCAGATAATGTGAGGGTTGGCATCCTAAGTAATTTCCAGATACCATTTTGTACCAGATAATGTGTGGGTTGGCATCCTAAGTAATTTCCAGATACCATTTTGTACCAGATAATGTGAGGGTTGGCATCCTAAGTAATTTCCAGATACCATTTTGTACCAGATAATGTGAGGGTTGGCATCCTAAGTAATTTCCAGATACCATTTTGTACCAGATAATGTGTGGGTTGGCATCCTAAGTAATTTCCAGATACCATTTTGTACCAGATAATGTGAGGGTTGGCATCCTAAGTAATTTCCAGATACTATTTTGTACCAGATAATGTGTGGGTTGGCATCCTAAGTAATTTCCAGATACCATTTTGTACCAGATAATGTGAGGGTTGGCATCCTAAGTAATTTCCAGATACCATTTTGTACCAGATAATGTGTGGGTTGGCATCCTAATAATTTCCAGATACCATTTTGTACCTGACTTCTTTATGTAAGTTTGAAAAAAGAACATGTACACATAAGACATTGTACAATCATTCAAATCCATGTAACTTACTTGTAAACATCAATATATGCAGGTGGGTTTCTAGTTCTGGACTGTCCATTTTTTTATGAATTATCCATTGACCAATACCTCCCTTGTACAATGCTCTCATTTCACATGACTTAGCTTGTTCATGTGACACTAAGTGAGTGAATATCATCTTTAAAGACCAGTTATAGACATTAATTATAGACATGCAGCTACTTTGGTGGTGGAAGATTCTAGACTTATGTCCACTGGCACAAAGTAGGTCAGCTTGAAGACCTTCCACATTAAGTCCTTTACCCTAAATGGGACTTAAATCCATGCAGTGAGAGGCATGTCAGCTTGAAGACCCTCATACATTAAGTCCTTCACCCGAAATAGGACTTGAATCCATGCAGTGAGAGGCATGTCAGCTTGAAGACCTCCCACATTAAGTCCTTCACCCCAAATGGGACTTGAATCCATTGCAGTGAGAGGCATGTCAGCTTGAAGACCTTCATACATTAAGTCCTTCACCCCAAATGGGAATTAAATCCATGCAGTGAGAGGCATGTCAGCTAGAAGACCCTCATACATTAAGTCCTTCACCCCAAATGGGACTTGAATCCATGCAGTGAGAGGCATGTCAGCTAGAAGACCTTTGACATTAAGTCCTTCACCCCAAATGGGACTTGAATCCATTGCAGTGAGAGGCATGTCAGCTAGAAGACCCTCATACATTAAGTCCTTCACCCGAAATAGGACTTGAATCCATGCAGTAAGAGGCATGTCAGCTAGAAGACCCTCATACATTAAGTCCTTCACCCCAAATGGGACTTGAATCCATGCAGTAAGAGGCATGTCAGCTGGAAGACCTTCATACATTAAGTCCTTCACCCGAAATAGGACTTGAATCCATGCAGTGAGAGGCTAAGTTCAGAGGAGTAACACAATGGCAACTTTACTACCAAGCTGTTGAATGTGTGTAAAACACTAAACGTAAAAAAGTCTTTTCGGGGTCAATGGATATTTCATAACAAAATCAATATACAATTTGCTAACTTTCCTTTAAAAATGCTTTTAGCTTATTTTTAAAAAGTTGACAATTAAGGCAAAATTTTAAGAGTTTAAGAGAATTTTAACAATCCCTAATTCCAATACTTGTAATATTTAGTATTTTTGAGAGTTTAGTCAATATAAACCTTTAGTTTAAAATTAAACTCTTATGATTTCTGGATTTATTAAACATAAATCATTTACCTAAGGAATACAATTTCCGATGGTTCAACACATTTGCTCCAATAAAGTTTTGTCTTATCATGTCTTTATCATTTTCACATTTTCAAATATCTAATTTCAAGACAAAGAGTCAATTTGAAGTTTGAAAGTGATATATATACCTTGCCATTTTTAACTTCTCTTTCACAATGAAAAGCTGAGGTGTTAAAACCAAGGACTTTGAGATGATTGGTCTGGCAGCTTATTAAATATTCAACAGTCAGATATTGCTGTAGAATAATGAAAAACAAAATGACAAGAGTACAATTGTAATTGTCAACAAACATGGGAGACAAAAGGTGTAAAGTAATAAAAAAATAAGTATTACTTATAAAAATGGTAAAGGCATATGAAGGCATATGAAGGCAAAATTCATCAGAAGCATCTGTGGTCTAATGATTCATAGGACAGACATGGGAACAGAGAATCTCAGGCTTAAATCATTAACCAGACATGAGATACAAGTCCTTCAGCAAGACCATTTACAGGGCACTGCACCAATAAATACCCAAGATCTAGTGCTAGCCAGGAAGCAGGTTAATATCTGAGTACTGGTGCTAGCCACGAAGCATGTTAATACCTGAGTACTGGTGATACCTAGGTGCTAGCCAGGAAGCAAGTTAATATCGGAGTACTGGTGCTAGCCAGGAAGCAGCTTAATACATGAGTCAGGTGCTAAATACCTAAGTACTGGTGCTAGCCAGGAAGCAGGATAATACCTGATAACTGGTGCTAGCCAGGAAGCAGGATAATACCTGAGTACTGGTGCTAGCCAGGAAGCAGGTTAATACCTGAGTACTGGTGCTAGCCAGGAAGCAGGTTAATACCTGAGTACTGGTGCTAGCCAGGAAGCAGGTTAATACCTGAGTACTGGTGCTAGCCAGGAAGCAGGATAATACCTGAATACTGGTGCTAGCCAGGAAGCAGGTTAATACCTGAGTACTGGTGCTAGCCAGGAAGCAGGTTAATACCTGAGTACTGGTGCTAGCCAGGTAGCAGATTAATACCAGAGTACTTGTGCTAGCCAGGAAGCAGGTTAATACCTGAGTACTGGTGCTAGCCAGGAAGCAGGTTAATACCTGAGTACTGGTGCCAGCCAGGAAGCAGGATAATACCTAAGTACTGGTGCTAGCCAGGAAGCAGGATAATACCTAAGTACTGGTACTAGCCAGGAAGCAGGTTAATACCTAAGTAATGGTGCTAAATATCTAAGTACTTGTGCTAGCCAGGAAGCAGGATAATACCTTAGTACTGGTGCTAGCCAGGAAGTAGCTTAATACATGAGTCAGGTGCTATCAAGGAAACCTCATATAAGGACCACAATGAATATAATGGCAAGGAAGTAAAAAATGATTAATCTAAATTGAATGAATGTTTCACTTCAAACTGTTATTGTGTTTATATTGGTATAGTTACACTTCAAAATAAAACATACCAAATAGACTTTTGAAATCTACATGAAGTATAAAGTATGACAGTATCATAAAATAATTGACTTAAACCTACAATGTATTCTGTTTCACCTGAACAGTGAATAGAACTATCACCTTCACCATCTAAAAACCTCTGTTTTGGAGAAGGCTGTAATATTTAGCTGGTTAGCATATATTGCAAAAGTTCAACAATGGTTGTAAACTGCATTGTACATTTTTTCCATAAGCTGTTAGATCTCAACTTCGTTGAGGGGCGCGCGTGGAGTAGTGCTAGAGTCCCAAATTTGTAACACCTCTGACCGCTTAGCCTCTCACTGCGTGGGGTCGAGTCCCATTCCGGACGAAGGACTTAATGTGGGAAGGTCTTCCAGCTGACCTGTGGTGTGCTGGTGGTTCTGCCCAGACATTTGTTTGGAGTCTTCCTCAACTAAAATATCTGGATGTCGCTTTAATGACCATAATTGGTCGCTGCCATGTATTTAAAAAACTCAAAAACAAACAAATCTTCATTGAAAAATAGTTCTCAGGCAAGTAAGGTCATTAACATTTGTCAGTACTGATTTACTGGACACTTATTTTGAATTCCTCTATATGAACATAATAGCAATCTCCAGTTATTATTAATTGAGATTAATTGCGCATTGCTGGTCAGCTGGAAGACCTCCCACAAGAAAGTTTTCGCCCCAACCCAGGGGCGATCCAGAAAATTTTGGTGGGCTGTATGAATCAAGATCTGCTTAACTTTATCACAGTAAATACAAGATATACAGTAAGGGACCCTAACTTCGACCTAAGAAGTCTACAAACAGTCAACAAAATTTAGTTTATAAGCTTAGTAATTTTGAGGCTTACATGTATGTGTTTTCACAACTAGTTGGTGAGGGGATGCATTCCCCCAAACCTCCCCCCACTGGATCCAACCCTGCCCTGACTTTGACTTAAATCTGTGATATCTTAAGGTTGTCACAAGATTCAACATTACCCTCAAACAGAAAGCAACATCAGAACCAGCTGTTTATTAACTTTTAAATTTTACCTGAAGTATGAAATGATATTGGATTACAGATATCAAATATGACAAGAAAAATGCCATAACATGGGTAACAATAAAGTCAAAACTCACAAACAAATAAGTGTGGCTATATTTTCTTTTTATTTAGTAGCCTTGTTTTTTTCTTCAAACAGTCCAAAGGAACTTCGAACAGGAAGGTTTGGAAATTTTATGTTTAACAGTTAATCTGTTAAATCACAATCTCTAAAGTCAAAAAAAAAAAAAAGACTTCTATTAATTTTGTACACTAAAATCTAATAGGGTGCCTTTTAAACAACACTGATCAACAAGCTTTCATTAAATTACCGGTATACAAAATTCTCTTTAAAGTAACATTCAGTAAAAGCATTTAGCAAGTAAGAGAAAACAAGTGCGTCTATAAGAAAATGTATACTGATCTTATCAATACTATTGGGTACATTGAAATTGACACAGTATTGCTAAAACAGGTTTTCAAAATTGTACGTGCAAATCAATTGAAGGCCAGGTAGTAGTCAGAGCTAGCATAGATGACTTTAAATTGTAAACAAAATGCAAACATATTGGTTAAATGTTGAGAATGATCAGAATGTGGATGATAAAGAATAAACTTTTAAGAGTTGGTCATTATTTTCACCAAGGACAAATCACTTACAATTAAATGAGCTAAGATGTGTTTGAATATGTATGTGGTAAAAGTTACATAATGTCAACACTCAAGTGTAAGGTATCAAGTACTGTAACTGAGATCTTATAATAATGCACCATTCTAAGTTCTTGGTTATTCTTGCTATACTTCAAAATGTGTGCACAAGCACATGTTTAATTGAAATATGGCTTTATATGACAACTTGGCTAAGTGTATAAAGTAGGGATGGCAAGAGTTAACTGGTTAATCAGATGGCAACAGTTAACCGATGAATCAGATAGCAACCATTAACCAGTTAATCAGATAGCAACAGATAACTGGTTAATCGGATAGCAACAGATAACCGATTAATCGGATAGCAACAGATAACTGGTTAATCGGATAGCAACAGATAACCGGTAAATCAATAAACCTCTGCTTGTTTCCAATGGTGATATTAGTCTATAGTAGAACTGCTCGTTTCCAATGGTGATATAAGTCTATAGTAGAACTGCTCATTTCCAATGGTGATATTAGTCAATAGTAGAACTGCTCGTTTCCAATGGTGATATTAGTCTATAGTAATACTGCTCGTTTCCAATGGTGATATAAGTCTATAGTTGAACTGCTTGTTTCCAATGGTGATATAAGTCAATAGTAGAACTGCTTGTTGCCTATGGTGATATTAGTCTATAGTAGAACTGCTTGTTTCCAATGGTGATATAAGTCAATAGTAGAACTGCTTGTTTCCTATGGTGATATTAGTCTATAGTAGAACTGCTTGTTTCCAATGGTGATATTAGTCTATAGTAGAACTGCTTGTTTCCTATGGTGATATTAGTCTATAGTAGAACTGCTTGTTTCCAATGGTGATATAAGTCTATAGTAAAAAAGAATTACTTACTTGCGTAAGACCTGTATTTCATTGTCAAGAGATTCTTCCTTGCCTACAAGTCCATGTCTGTCTATACATTTGACAGCCACAAAATTGCCAGGACAGGATCTGTCCTCAGCCAGCAACACCTCTGAAAAGGCACCTCTGCAAGAAAAGAAAAAAAAGATGTCCCCTAAGTATTGTTTGTTTCTATTTATTTTTGTTGTTGTTTTTTTTTGGTTTATGATGTAAGTGATATAAGAAGAAAATAAATGTTTAACAGGAAAGAAGCCACATTTGGTGGTGTGACAGATTGTCAATTCTAGGCTCTGCAGTTTCGTTGAATGGTTAATGCTGATGATAACTGTTCAATTACATGGTTGCTGCTTAAATTGTTTTTTGGCAGCATTATCAACGAGCATCCAGAGTTATGAGATAGCTGAATTCTGGAGGCAAAAATGATTGACCTTGACTACCTGCAGTCTGTCATCACGCCTTGGAGAGGTAGTGAGTGGAAAAACAAATATGCATGTCGAAGGAGACATGACATACCCAGACATGCTTCAAATATTAACATTAGTATTGTAATCTTTTTAAACTAGAAGTTTAAGTGATTATATCAAAAAGCTATTGCTATTGTTGTTGTTTTTATATTTGTATGATGATGTTGATGTTGTTGGTGTTGAAGATGTTGTTGTTATTGTTGCTGATTATGTTTATGTTGTAAGTGTTGATGCTATTGTTATTGTTTTTAATGATGATGATGATGATGATGATGATGATGATGATGATGATGATGATACTTTTCTTGACATCAGAATACTCAAGCAGTGTTAAATAATCAATTTATAAAGAACAAAATAATACTAGAAAGGTATCACAATCACTAACATTTCATTGAGGGGGTGGGGGTCATAATAATACTAGAAAGGTATCATAATCACTAACATTTCATTGAGGGGGTGGGGGTCATAATAAAGCGAATTGTACCGAAATTCTTTGTATTTGTTGACAAAGAATAATGATTAGACACCCTGCTGTGGAGACAAAGGCTGCGATAACAAGCGATCCAATTTGTGGAAATAAGACGACACAGCAAGAATTGAAGGAGGAACCATAAATTAGTTCCTAACCTTCTAGGCCTCAGTCAATCAGGCTTAGGCAGGTAGTGTAGATACAAATCAACCAACTCCTGATCAGGATCCACACTATTTGTGCCAAGTGTCTAAGAGAATATCTAGGTAAAGTCATGTGTAGTTTAAGCAAAAGCCTAATCATAACACAAGGTTTTTAACACTATAGCATGTCAAGGGTTTGGATTGTGGTCTTCTCTCTTGTTTATTCCACTGGGATGATCCACACTCAGAAGAATGACAAGATACTAGCACTAGCATTGTTAAGAAACAGAATAAGATATCACCATATAAACTAAGAAGTTGTTGTTGTTGTTGTTGTATATATATATAAATTCAATTTCATTTTGGAGAAACATTACACACTATAAGATGGGAAGGGAAGAATTTGATGCATGTCTTCAGCATTTTAGCATTCATTTTTTTTAAGAATCTGCATTATTTAGTGTAATTAAAACTTGCAGTTATATATGAAGTAGATTTTCATCAGTGAAAATAATGTTTTATATATTTTACAATATATGCAATGGCTGTTTGTCCAAAATTCTTTATATATTATTTCTAATAAGTAAAGAAAAGTTAAATTTAAAAAAAAAAATAGCACTGTCCAATCATAAAAGGTTTTAAATGATTTTGATCGAATCCTGATATGCTATAATTAGTTATGAAGGCTTTCATATTATCCTGTGATCTGCCAAAGGTTTAAATTTAGTATGATTACTCCTGAAGTTTTTTTACAATGATCAACCTTGAAAGTCAAGTTTTTATCTTACTGTTGTTGTTCTTTCATTGATAATTGAGAATAGAGGTAAAATGTCTATGTAAATACTTGTGCTGAATGATTCGAAACCTAATACACAATACAGGACTGTGAGGGTGTTGGTATACCTATGCCCATATATGACAGTTAAACAAAACTTCTTCAAAAATGTGTACCAAAAGAAAAAACTTGTCAAACCCAATGCAAAAGCTAGCCTTAACATTGCAGTCTAGAGGAATTTCAGCATAAGCATTACACTAATAGGAAAATCAGGAATACAGAATACCACAAGCTTTCTATACATTGTACACGAGATAAGCTCAACAAATTAAAAAGCAATAAATGATAGCCGATAAAGAATAAACTAAAACACAATTAATTAATGAACCTTAGAAGAAACACAATATTGGCCTTGTATTGTTTTTTTTTTTCAACTTTGAAAAAAAAACAGTTACAGGCACTTAACCAGTTGCAACAGATGTCATCTACTGAAGAACAAACATTCATTCAAGCAGGCCATGAATAATTCATTGACCCTATCAACAATTGGCTTAGGTATATCAATATCACCATCATCATCACAGTTTACCAAGAAGCATCTGGACTCTATCAGGAATCTCGTAGACATTTTTAATGTTGGAAATAATTACAGGGGGGATAGCATGCACATAATTTGTTGTCGTGCATGAATAATGGGATAGACTGCAGTAAATTGACATCCGATCATTTTCACGATAATTTCACATCGGAAATTATCAAGGACTGAAAGACAATACTTTCTATAATGACAGTGCATTACGTATACTTGGTATCAGCATTGTCCATGGTAGCATTTAGGGGGCGAGGTATTAAAACCTTTGTCTGAGATCATTAATAAGTACATATATCTGCTTTGTAAGGTTTAACCTGACTGATTTTTAGAAAATAAAACTTAAAACGCTGTTAACTAAGTTTTAACGCCCCAGTCTGTCCTTTTGCTTATTTTCTTTCTATGTGTACAGTTAAGGTTCAACTTCATGTCTGTGGTACATGTATTATCAAAACTACTTCATACTTCAATAACAGAGCTTACAAAACTTATTAATAATCGCAAGATATCTCATTGGTCAAGATTTATCTATTATCTAATTTGCCCAATCAGAATCACAGATGCTTAAGAAAAGGTCTCAAGATGCAAACTTTGGGTCCTGGTTGGCTAGTTTTAAGTAATTGACTGATCCTTTGGTTATACTGAAGAAATACAAAGCTGTGATCATGAGTCTTCTACTTTAAGCTTTAGTATGAGATGGTTTCTGTTAAATTTCATTCAACCAGCAAAATGTGTTGAAGTAAGTACACTAGAAACAAAAAAGTAAAGTTAATAACATTCTGGTTCAGCTTCATGCTCATGGTATTATCAATACTACTTAATACTTCTAATAAAAAATGTTTGTTGAAGTCTGTGATAACCTGCATGAAAAAGAAAAAAATCACTGAACACCATGTTTCTTTGGAACCATGGGCATTCTCAATACTAAAGAGCAGATCTGTCCAATATTCTCCATCATGTAACATCCACAATATATGGACATTCTGTAATACCATGATCCTTATTTATTAACCCTTTCATTGCGGGAAACACCATTTACTCGATTTACATAAAACATACACTGCCGTAATGGTGCTTTCAGGAAGTTTTCTGTTTCTTTATTGTTATAAAGCAACAGCACAAGTATTGTCATATTAGTGACTTCCAGCTAATCAGTGGTGGGGAGGGGGGATTAGCTGGCATTTTTGCCGATACTGTGCAGCAACATTTCTATCATTGTAGCACAGGGGCACTTATGAGATGCCCAGGGCATTATGCTGACACAGATGACTCAGGCGTAATGCTGTCCCCTTAGCCCCGAGCGTTAGGAGGGAAGCCACTACTACTTTAAAGTCTTTGGTTTGACCCGGCCGGGGTTTGAACCCACGACCTCTCGATCCGCAAGCCGACACTCTACCACCTGAGCTATTGCGGCTGGTGCTAATCATTGTTGGAGGAAGGCCACTGATTTATGTCTGGGTAGCACCACAAGCACACCATAGGTTAGCCTGAAAACTTTCACAAGTGAAAGTTCTCTCCCTGACCAGGACTAGTATATATACCCACCAGGTGGGATGCTGAGAAGCTTCAAGTCAGATACTCTAACTACTTAGCCATGGGCGCCACCTTGTTACGAGAAAGCAAAGGGTAAATATGCATACTGTACTTAATTCTTTATAACTTTCAGATACTTTAGCGCTAAAGCAATAAGATTACTCATAAAGACTTGCAGCAAATGGAGCAGGTCCAGACTAGGCAGCAAGACTTGCAGCAAATGGAGCAGGTCCAGACTAGGCAGCAAGACTTGCAGCAAATGGAGCAGGTCCAGACTAGGCAGCAAGACTTGCAGCAAATGGAGCAGGTCCAGACTAGGCAGCAAGACTTGCAGCAAATGGAGCAGGTCCAGACTAGGCAGCAAGACTTGCAGCAAATGGAGCAGGTCCAGACTAGGCAGCACTTGATGATAGCTGGATGGACAGAATCTACATTCTTTACAAAAACCAGATCAAAATCGGATTCATCAGGCTAAGAGTTAACCAAAGTAACACTCAGTGAAAAATTATGTAGAGACCCCAAGCTCCAACAGTCAAGTGACAAAAGAGAGAATTCTTCCCCAAACAGAATAATAATCCTTAATTATTTTCCATTCATTGATATCTAAGCCTACTCAGAACAAACTATTGAAAAAGTTAAATAGCGAGTGGCAACTTTTTAAAAAAAGCACTAATTACTTTCAGAAAATAGACATTCAATTTATTCTGTATAAAGGTCATAACAGAAATATTTCAAGCCTATACTTCAAAGCAACTGTTTGCCTAATCAGTGAATATTGAAGTTTTTCTATAATGTATGGCTTTATTATTGGCAGCTATTTGTGACAATTTGTCATCCATGTTGTGGCTCATTTAACTATATGCTTCATAGATGCAACACCGTAAAGTATTGTTATAAATAGTGAGTTGAAAAATATATTAATATTTTAAACTTTATAAGAACAAATTTGTGGTGAATAAAGAGTTAAAGCATGAGATATTTTCATCCTTAAATCAGGAGTATGGAACCAACAAGAATCCGAATGGTCAGTTTATATGAAAGAAAATAACCAATCAAGATACCTGTCAATGTTCTCAAACTAGAGTTTATCATTCAGATCCTGGATCTCCATGTTCAAGCAACCTGTTCTATTTAAAGTACAGTACCACAACACATTTAACGGCAATGTTCCGGTATTTTGGATGAGAAAAACACCTGATTAATACTGTTTGTTGTTTGTTTTTGTTGTTTGTTTTTTTTGCTTCTTGTCTCTGAACCAGAGTTGCCTTCATTGTGTATGACACAGGGCCAACTAGTTGTGAAACAACCTAATAATTGCTTAAGTGCTAGCAAGGGAGCTATACTACTACAAATTTTAACTACAAATGTTGCTGCCCAGGATCAAACCCTAGTCCCCCAGTACCTTGAGCCAACAATCTCCCTTAGCCAATCCAGATTAACGTCTGAGTAGATATAAGACCAATTAGATGTTTAGGAATAATCATAAACTCAAACATAAAACCCGTTATCTTTTGAACATTAGACAGAAATCAAGGTTATCAAAACAAATCAAACTTGACATTTTATAATGAAATATTTCTTGTAGGTTTATTGTGGGATTTTCTGCAAATAATCACTAATTATGAAACAAAATATTTTAGGCCAATTAAAATAAGGAAATAATCTTTACTATCTCATTAAAACAGTGGACAACATTTAAATGTTGGTTATTTCCCACACAGTTTTACTCATGCTTTTCTATTCAGGTATTAAATACATGTACTTTATCCAGCATCAATGAATTTGTGACCCTTTTTTCCAGTTTATGTCAAAAATAAACATCCAATAAGTTATATTTGAAAAGAACAAAAGTTCAAACTTTTAAGAGTATCAAACCAATTAGCAATTTAAATATCATGGCTTCTTAAGGGCAAAAAATGGAACCATGCGGTTTAGGTTAACCTAGACAAATACACAGCATGAAGTATTAAAGCAAGAATTACTGACAGAAACATAATACACAAGAAATATCCTGTGTTTTACTTAAAGGCATAAAATTAAACCTGAAATTATGCTGACAGCAACAATTTTTTATTAGTAATTAACCTCAATGAAAGTGCACAGACGTTGCTCAGGTTAACCACAGTTTGGTATTATGACTGCCTAGCCTTTTAATCATGAATTAGACTATGGTAAAAATGGTAACCGACAGTTTGCCTACATCCAGTATATGTAACAATATCTGACCTCTGTTTGGTGTATTTGTGCATAAATTCTGTAGAAAAACATCATACTTTAGTCTAAGACTGGACGATTTTCAACAGTATCTCAATTTTGGGGCAGTAAAACTAGTTAATCAACACTTACAATGTTCATTCTTTTCGAATCTATAAACAGGAATGATTGGGATTTCTGCTAAAAATAGACATCGACGTCACAGCGGATGACGTGGATGAGCTATAGAATATGTGGTGACGTGGTCTTCTCGGTTAAAAAAATAGCCAACTGTGCAGCGTGGCTTAGATAGGATATACTTGTTTGTAATATGATTGTGGCATTATGGTTAACTTTTCAGGCAGGTGTAGGACATCAATGAACAACATTTTGCAAGATCTGTTTAGGTAACAAGAGTTAGTTCAGATGTTTAATGAAAATATATTTAGTACCAACTGTCTGATACCACCTATAATAGTGAACATTCAGATAACCAAGGTGATCTGTTTGATCATGATCCTAATTCTTTACTTGTTTACAGAAACACTTGACACTTTGCAGCTACATAATGATGGTCATTTTTTTGACATCACACTATTTTTTCAGAAAGTGACCCTGCATGTTGGTCCCACACAAATGTCTGGTTAGAACCACTGGCGCACCTTACGTCAGCTGGAATACCTTCTCACATTAAGTCATTCACCTTGACAGATACTCAAACCCATGGGGCCAGAGATATATAAAGTCTGAAAATCTAAGGATATTGAACAAGTGCAGCAAGCTATAGGTTAAATACCATTTTTAACAACATTGTTATGTCGCTTCCAATGTTCAGGCGTCACTTACCTGGAGATAATTCTCTACTGAAAGCACTACCCTGTTCGGTTTACTAGGATATGATTGTTTTCTTATGGTGTCACCATGCAAAGATTTAACTGGCCCATTGGCCAGTTATCAAATTTAATGAAAAATCAAGCCAATCATTGCTTTAGCTTTGTCTCGAGATTAAGCTTTAAGTTTTCAATACCCTGACCATAGACAATGGTTTAACCATCACACTGGAACACTTAACTACCCAAGAGTTTGCAAACTCCAAGAATACAAAATTTCCAAAGATTTCCCTTGTATGAGTTAGCTGATCAGATAGCTTCCACCAGAAGCTGGCCACTGGATCTATACCATTTGCCTAAATTGGATCAAACAGCCATTATCACAGCAAGCACAACCTTTTGAAATATCTTTAATACATCAGCACTTCACACAATGTTGGTTTGAATTGGTGAAAGCCATGAATTTGAAACAATAGAAGTTTATAGATTCATTATAAGCTTGTTGTTTTATTTTGAATTTCATGAATTTATCTTCATAAATTCAAAATAATGGAAGCTCAATATTCAAGATTTCATGGTACTGAATGCATGAATTTACAACTTCTAAAATGCTGACACCATGAAATTCTCACTAATAAATACCAAGAAATAATGAACTGTAAATGTCATCATTGGTTGTTACGACAAACCCTACATTGATGCATCCTCCTCTGCAGTAATATACTACTTGTGGTCCTTTTCACAAATTTCAAATACAAATTGATCTTATGTGTGTAATAATAATAGCATGATCTGGGATGGTATAAAACTTTATAAAAAAGTTTAGAGTGGTTCTTGGACATAGAAATTATGTATAAATAAACAAGTATCTGCCAATAATTTTTTTTTAAGAAAAACTGTTTTATAAGACAGAAAAAGTGTTGGTGTGCCGTAAAACCCAAAATACAAATATACGATAGAAAAACATCTTGTTCAACTGGAGATGTGAAGAGACACTTGTTAGGCCAACTGAGAGAAGGATCCAGGCCAATCAGCTCAATTGTTAACAGTCAACCAGCAAGAAATATAGCCAGGAGGGAGTGACAACTAATTGAACCTTCGCCCGATTCTTTTTATAAATAAACTATAATTATGATTTATTCTCAATCAGCTTAAACTGTGTAAAGAACTTTACCATCGGTAGACTTTCTGCTTGATTCTTGGCTGCAAACAGTGCAGATGCTGACTAAATGAATCTGGAACTACAGTATTTGCCAAGACCTGATCAATTCCATCTCAGCAGGCCAAGAGTCAACACCCTCTGTAGACAATAAGACAATGCTTCCCTCCTGCTGCCAGCCAAAAAACAATATCAAGGCCCCAGTTCAACAACATTCTATCTATAATGTAGCTATAGAAGGAGCAACATCAGTTTATATGGCAGTTTAAGCCTTGGAATGGAGGCCAGAGGAAATAGACAAGATAGTATATTTATCCAGCTCTTCAGCAGATATACAGAGAGAAGGTTGTGTGTCAACATTGGAAAAGTAGTGGAATTAATATTTACAGCACAGAAAAGAAGTCGACAAAAAATCTTGAGGTCATTGTAATTTCATAGGTATTTTAGGTAAATGTTTTTTACATTTCAATTGTTAAAAAAAAACAATGATAGAAAACTATAGCAAAGTACAAATGATTAGGATCACATAAATTGGAATGCAAGGAATGCATTAAATCCATCCAATATAGAACAATATAGAACTGAAATGCAAGGATTGCGCCAAATTCATGCAACATAGACTGTATTTTAAAACATTACTAAATAGATTGGCTTCAAGTGAAAATGGTCTTAGATCAAATAACTGCTGTTAAAACCATACACTACAAAAACAGACTTATAACCTCTAACAACTTAGTTTGCTTTAACTCCAAAAAACATTTCTTGAAAATAAGTTGGTTTCTTGTAAGTGGATGACATTATAACTAGACAATGCCCGCTCAACAGGTAGTCATCAACTCAAGTTACAGCTATGAAAACTAATGTCAAATCAATAAACATAATCTAATATCCATACAGGCAGAATCTTAGGAGACAAAGGCATAATAGCTATGGAATATGATAGTTAGCCTCTTGCAAAACGTGGCTCTTTATACTGATAAAGTGACAGTAAAAATCTGCTCTGTCATGGCCATTTATGTACTGTTAACAGGTTTATCTTCTCATACATAAACGAAAGCAATGATGCCAAAGCATCAACAGTCGCTGTCAAACTACTGTTTATCATTTGTACATTTTTGCCTAGTGCCAACAAAAGAACACTTTATTGTTATTTAAAACAATTATGTTGCTATCAAATTTATTTTATTATGATGACCTGTCTAGCAGTGAAATGTTATACACAATCTAAGCCAGGCACATATTTGGTGTTGATTATTAACATTTTTAAGTCAGAGCCCTGCTTTTGAATTTTTGTGTTACTAACTACAGGATTGCAGTAGTCCTATTCACCTATGTATCAACACCGATTTGAATGACTAGTGCAACCTTAGTTATATTACAGAACCTGTTCCTAAGATAGGGAGTAAGTTGTGCAGGAAAGCCTACAAGTTCTACACACCCTTTGGCTGAAGTATGTCATAATATTTCATAAATTGGAGTCAGCTTTTACCTGTACTTATATACAGCCAGCCTGATTCAATCCACAAAAGATGTACCAACAAAGTTAACACTGAAGGAAAAAAAATAGCAACCAGCAGAATGAAATGTGAAGTAATTGAAATATATTACACTTTAATGTTTGATTGTCATTTTTATCGGTATTAATTTATGATAAAAAAACACATAAATGTGAAAAGTATGTGATGGTCAAACTGTCACAGTGATGCTACCAAAGTTCATTTGCCAGGAATGATTACATGCTATGAAGACACACAAAAATAAAACAATTAAAATGACTTTTTTTGATTGTCATGGTTTTACATAAAAGAATAGCAACAGTTGTGAATAAAAAATGATGTGTAAACATTGATGTACTGTCTCTGAGTGCAAACGATTAGGTCTATAAGAAACAATATGATCACAATAACAAAATTTCAAAATGTATAAGTTGTCTAAAATGCATAAAAGTCTGCAGACTGCTAAAATTTTATATTGAAATATATATTTATTTAACAATGCTCTAAAAATCAACAAACTAGCAGTCATGGAGACCTTGAAATTGCTCACCTTAGTGAAGAAAGTGTAAAAAGGTCTGCATGAAATGTATTTGTTATCGCTGATTTAAAATAATGCAAGGGACATGTCTGTGAAATCCAATGCAATAGTAAATTGTTAAATATTTCTTTTTCTTTTTTAAGCTGCTATAGCTATAATGTGCCTGTGAGAAGAATGGTTTGAGCAATTATGACAGTGGGTCACACCAGCCATCTCCTGTGACAATCAAAAATCCACTTTGGGGTTCAGGAGACATCAAGAGTTGTTTATACCCAGGTGGCTAAACTTTTTAAAATACTAGATAATACAATGAAAACTTTTAAGTGAAAATGTGGCATAGTCAAGCTAAAATTAGTTTCCTGCCCTTTATAAATGGGTTCACTTATTGATAATGACGTAATTTAAGTTTGATGTGAATTTTCTTTTGATGATTTTTGAGAAATGGGCCTGAACAAGAAGGTTAATTAACAATTAAGTCAATGAGACAATTTTGACAATGGGGTGATGGACAGAATCCCTCCTTGACAAAAACCCTTCCATTCTTTTCTTATCTTTTTAGGCAAAAAATGATACCAGACCAATGGATGAATGATGAGCTATAACAGACACAAGATAATCATAAATTTAGTTAATCATAAGGAATTAATGCTCAGGTAAATGAACAAAAGGAGCACAAGACTTTTGTGCATTCAGAAATACACCATATATACATTGTGTCTTCTCCGATATAATCACTGACTGACATGACAAATCATCATTGTGATGGACAATCTTAGGGTATAGAAAACAGCGGATATCACAATATTATCAATGTATCAGACGGTTATTGTTTGCAAATTGACACAAAATGACCTCCAGTCTAATACACTATCACTTTAACCCTGCTTACCTTTAACAATCGATACCAAATATTATTTATATGCCAATATTCATATGCAAAATAATGCAGCTAGACATAATGACTGAGTATTAGCAACAAGAAGTGCAGGTCCTGATCAGATAGTTGGTTGATCTGGACCTATACTGTTTGCTTCAGAACATCAATACATGCTAAGCAGGTTAAATGCAAGCTTTGTCATGGGAAATTAACTTTCTGCCCTCCCTGTCTCTCACAGTCTATCAATACATGGATAAAAAGGACTGAAGAATACAGGTGGAGTATTGACCAGAAATGAGCTAGCCATTTATCAGGCCCCTAGATATTAGACAAACAAATGACAGAGTGCACAAGAAAATTAATATGTGTCTTATGACATACTGCGGCTACCAGACTAATTGTGCTGTGCTTGTTTTAGAAATTGGATAGGTCTGGACTATTGAACTTTACCGTGTGCTTATATAAACTGATAGAAACATTACCAACTTTAACATGTGCTTATATTAACTGGTAGAAAATGTATGAACTTTAACATGTGCTTACACAAACTGGTAGAAAAATATACTAATTTTAGCATATACATACATGTGAACTTTTTCTGAATCCCAGGTAGGAGGTTTTCACTTGCAAAGTCTAAGATTAATTGTTTTCATACAAACAAAGAAGGAAGTTAACTGTTTCTAAGTAGGGAGGTTTCTGAAAATGTGTACAACATCCCTCATTTTTAAATAATTTTGAACCTTGAAAGAGGGAGTCTCCCTCAAAAGCAGAGTTCACATGTATGTAACTGGTGGAAAATGTATGAATTTAACATGTGCTACTATTAACAGGTGGAAAATGTATGAATTTAACATGTGCTACTATTAACAGGTGGAAAATGTATGAATTTAACATGTGCTACTATTAACAGGTGGAAAATGTATGAATTTAACATGTGCTACTATTAACAGGTGGAAAATGTATGAATTTAACATGTGCTAATATTAATGGGTGAAAAATGTAGGAATTTAACATGTGCTAATATCAATGGGTGGAAAATGTAGGAATTTAACATGTGCTAATATCAATGGGTGGAAAATGTAGGAATTTAACATGTGCTAACAACTTGTGGAAATGTATAAACTTAAACATGTCCTTATATTAACGGGTGGAATATGTATGAACTTTAACATGCACTTATTTTAACTGGACATTTTACTAACTTCAACATGTGGTAACATTAACTGGTGGAAAATGTATGTGGAAAGTCATTAAAACAGCCTTAAAATGCATAAGCTGTTGTAATATGATAATGATTCTCAATCTTGATAAATTTGCATTTAAAATACTCACCACTAACTTGAAACCTAAAACTATAAACAAAATGCCTGCAAGCTTGCATAAGCAAAAGCGCATTCTAGCCTGCAGGTCAAATAAAACAGTCACTAGGGCTTTATGTCCTATAGAGTTGTATGTCTATATAATTGAAAGTCCCAACAATAATATTCAGATTAATTAGATTCTCTAGATTGAAGACATTATTTCTTTAACTTGGAGTGGAACTGGACTTGGTAGCACAATCAGTAGATCATCACCTCCAAGTACAGGACACACCGGGTTTGAACCCAAACTGTGACTGTATAGCTCCCTTGCTAATGCTCAAGCAAATATAAGGGTAGTTCCATGACTGGCTGGCCCGTTGTCAGGATAATGTAAATGGGTGTGGTATCATACCAGGTGTTCACGGCATGCTGTACATAGTGAAGGCAGCACTATATCTGCTTCAAGCAGATATAATCTCCAGAAAACTAATTTGATACTGTTGGTGAAATGATAAACCCAAAAATCAAACATGAAGTGGAAGACACTATTGCTTTTACTTAAAAGTGCAAGCATTTTTACAGAGTAGGACAGAAGGGACTGAACCCAGCTGGTCATAGCGATGAACCTGTTGTAATGCTATCCTTTAAATCCTGAGTATCAGGGAGGGAAAAAGTTTGTAATAATTTTAAGTCCTTTGTATGACCTGGCCAGGGATTGAACCTGCAGCCACCAGGTCTTACAATAAATGTTTAACTCCAGATTTTAAACTCAGATGGTGATTAGCTTCATATTGTGACAATTTAAAAAGCACACCCCATACACGTCTTCCAGCTAACCTATATATAGTGCACTAGTGATTCTTCCTTCTTATAGCCTTTACCATTATTTTCTCATAAAACCAGTCTTATATATACCCATTGTCCCTTTAACATATCCTTTCTAATCTGGGTGATGTGATAGAGTTGCCAATTTGTTGTTTACTTATTATCTTTGCATAAAATTGCATGAATAAGTATTAAGTTAATATATTTCTTTTGAAAAAAATTACAGTGGCACCAATATTGCCATTCACAAGCATGATTTCAACTTTGGTCAGGTGCTTTTCAAGAGGAGTGAGGAGTTTGCCCATAAAGATGGTATCCAACAGTTTGCCTGTATCTCATATATGAAACAATATCTGACCTCTGTTTGGGATATTTGTGCATAATTTCTGTAGAAAAACATCATACTTTAGTCTAAGCTTTGGTGATTTTCAACAGTATCTCACTTTGGGGCAGTAAAGCTCGTTAATCAACACTTAAAATCTTTATTCTTTTTAAATCTACAAATAAGAACAATTGGGATTTCTGCTAAAAATAGACATTGATATCACAGGGGATATTGTGGATGTGCTACAACATTTATGTTCATGTGGTTGTCTTAGTTTAAAAATAGCTAACTGTGCAGTGTGGCTCAAATAGAAAATACATGTTTGTAATGACAATTGTGGCATTATGGTACACAGTTCAGACATGTGTAGGACATCAATTAACAGCATTTTGCGAGATCTGTTCAGGTAGCAATAGTTTACTAAGATGATTTATAAAAATAATTTTGGTCCAAACTGTCGGATACCACCTTTAAGTTTAAAATGGATCAAGAACCTATATTTGTGCTACAACAGAACTGGAAACCATACAGTAAAAAGGCCAGCAGCCAGAGGAGTTACAAATACGTGACTCTACCACCATGCCACAAGTGTCCCTACAAACTGATTCATCCGAGGCAAAAAAATTAGTTATAATACATATCAGTCCACTTGTAACTTATCAGGGTCTGAACAAGTAGCAAATGGACATAACATTTATAATTGGGTTTATGGGGCGAATATATCAAAGCAAATAAAATTGCTGCTCAGTGTTTTGCACTGTATTAACTAAGTTTCCTTGAAGAAGCATGTGTGTTTGGTAAATAATTAAGAATTAGTATGGGTAATTAGCTAATTATGAAGCATGATAAGGTTTAATTATACTTTCATTGTTTCAGGATCTGGGGTCTTCCTGCACTATAATTAGGTGGATATCGCCAGTATAACCTTAATTGTGTCGGTGCCATGTTACAAACAAGAGGGACATGATGGCCCTATATCGCTCACCTGAGTGCTGTAGACATTTAGCCTTTGTGGTCACGATTTCACAGATCAAAATTCTTTGAACAATCTTGATACCAGGCCACCAAAGGTGGACATTAACAAAATATCAAGGCTCTAGCTCTTGTAGTTTCTGACAAGAACATTTTCAGCTTTCCTATATAGCCATATATGGAAAATGGCCACACCATGGCGGCCATGTTTTTTCACGGGCCAAAATCATTTGAAAAATCTTCATAGAGTGCCACCAAGGAACATGTACACCAAATATCAAGGCTCTTGCAGTTTCCACCAAGATGATTTTCTAAGTGTTCCTATACAGACATATACTGAAAATGACCATGACTCTGATGGCCATGGTTTTTGATGGATCACAATTCTTTGAACAATCTTCATACAGGACTATCCAAGGAACATGTTTATTGAATAGCAAAGACCTACGGTAGGTCTTGTAGTTTCTGACAATAAGATTTTCTAAGTTTTCCTATACAGCCTTATATGGAAAATGACCATTCCCTGGTGGCCATGTTTTTTGATGGATCTTAATCATTTTAACAACTTTTTGTCCAGTTCCTTCTGCCTATTTAAGCTTCTGAGAAAGTTTAGATTTGGCTTAGCAGTTTTAGAGGAGATGCATGTTGTTTGAAAATGTTGACTGATGGGTGAAGTCCGATGATGTACGCATGATGCTGGACAGTGGATGCCGAACAGTGGATGATCACAATAGCTCACCCTGAGCATAAGCATTATACACTTCAGTCATTAGCAGAATAAATGTTTCTAACAAAATAATTGCAATATAAAAAAAAAACAACATACAAAAAGCCTATATTATTTTATTTAACAATTTACATAATTTAAGCAAAATAAAATTGACATAACTAATAACAATTGAACCAGGAATAGAATACTCATGATATGAAAATTGCACTTGAAGTAGCATACCTGTATAAAATGTATTACCATATTTTTAACCTCATAAAAATTCTTATTAACTCATTAACCTTCAACCTGATATTTTTTAAATGATCATAGTGGTAAATATATAAGCACTTCAAAACAGAACCACTGAGTGATTCAACCCTTAGCAACGTGTTTTAAGCGCCATTGAAAGTTGCGCAGTTAAGGTCTAAGCAATGGTTTGTGTGGTTGGTGTATGGAAGGGTGACTGATGGTGTTCGGCAGCCTGTGTTACTCATTTATTTTTATTAAAAATACATACAAAGGTATTTTAGACAATTTGCAAGCAAATTTGCAGCAAACAGTGTAGATGTTGATCTGATAGCTGGCAGCAGCTAGATGATCTGGCTTTATACTATTTGCCTATGCCTCATCAATTTATGCTGAGCAGGTAAAAAAAAATGGACACTACCAAATCAATATACAGGCCACACTATACATAACAACAAAAGAAAATAGAAACAAAGACATAGCAACAAATAAGTATTACATGATAAATAACTGAATCACTGATTGATACAAGTACATGTGGGGGGAAATGGTTCATGAGCAGGTATGCAAGTTAAAAGTTTAGGCCTATGTATTTAGTCAATTGGGAAAATTCTTTAAACTCATATTAATAATTATTATTCAAATTTAGAACCAGTCCTCAGGTAGTAATTACAATAGGGCGATATGCAGAAACTATATATAGTTATGACTATAATCTCACATCATAAAAACTGCTTCCTTTATCAATATCAATATTAATTATTAACCATATATAGCTTAATGTCTAACTAACAATAACAAATGAATAACCAAGATATTATCTCAAGAAAAATGTCAAGCTTCCCTATAAACAACGCCATTTTCTTGTTACCTGCAATGAAGAACAATAGAGTCAATTTCATATTGATTATACACAAACCTATCAACAGTCCTTACATGGCAATGATGATGAAGAGAAAAAAAGCTTGCAGGGTCCATTTTTTATCTCCTTGATTTCAAGCAGAGAAATTTCTGTGAGTCCTACAATGAAATAATTTTCTACAAACAAAACCTGACTTAAAGCAACAATGCATTGCTGAATTAAAGAGCAATAGACCAAAAAACTGCACAGAAGGGACAGAGATACTTTAGATATATCGTAAAACTGAAAGTAATGAAGCTCGCAGAGTTTTGTGGCATTTGCGTCAATAGCACTTCATTGTATTAGACTGTGTTCATCAGTCAATGATGTATGTTTGTTGGGTTGATCATCAGAACAACAGTATAGCAGTCATCTTGAGACAGTGTCTGCTTGAAGCAGATATAGCACTTCCTTTCATATGTATAGCATGCTGTCAACATCTGGCATGACACCACACCCAGTCACATTATCCTGACACCGGGCTAACCAGTCGTGGAACTATCCATATATCTGCTTGAGTGTTAGCATGGGACCTATACTAATTTAATTTTTAACAACTTTGGTATGTCACGGCCCATGCTGCAGTTTCAAAACAGGGACCTTTCATAACTGGAACCACACTCTACCGACTGCGCTAACAGGTCCGGTCAAGTCAATGATGACTTTTTTTGTACACAAATTGATTAGGCTTCGACAAATAGTGTAGGTCCAGATGTAGTATGGCAAGGGATGAAAAAAACAACTTTGTGGGGCAATTATTCTGATCTTTGAAATACTGTAATCATGCGTGCGGTGCCATCACTATTATTGTTGTTGCTTTCAAATTAAACATGCTTCAAAATGCTCTTAACTAGATTGGACCAATTTGATATTTAAATTCGATCTCCTTTTATTTAAATTTCACCACATCATAAAACCCTCTGCTTAAGAGATTTGGCAAACTTAAGGACCACCTTTTAATTAAAATCACTGCCATTTAGGTCACTTTGCTATTAAGACATCTTCTAACATAAAGACCACTTCACAACACTATTAAATTTACCCCACTATTAAGTCCACTGGCTATTTAAGGGGATTTTTGTGGCTTAGACAACTATATCAGAATAAGAAAAAAATTGTTTCCATTAAAAAAACATTTCAGTTAAATGCATTTTTAACTATTTAACCAATAATAAATTAATGATAAAGTAAAGTTTTTAAGTAAAAATGGGATATGTTTTGTTTAAAGCTATTTTCAATATATCAGTTATGCTACTTTTTATTATATTTAATGGAAGATTTATGGCCTTTTTTTTTGTAATATACATAGCTATTTTTTAATGATGTCATTTGCCCATTTACTAATGTTTTCCGAACAAGAGCAAATTTCCCAAAAGCAAGAACATGACATATTTTTCAACACATGAATTTAATTTTAAGTTAGAAATGCACTCAGAATGCATTCTTTACATTACACAAATAACATTTGGGAGAATACTAAATGCGTATGGGTAAACACCTACAGCAGCTGTTTTTCTTTGCTAAGTAACTCATTTACCTTCCATTTAAAATCTAACAGTATACATATTGTAATAAATATAGAGCACAATTTCACCCCAGAATTTTCTGAACAGTAACAAACTGAACTTAGCTCATGTTTTGTTGGAGTGGTTCATTTATTACAGAAAGTCTCCACAAAAGACAAGAACAACCCTCTCATTCATAAAACTTATGAAAGCAATCAAAACCAGTCTGATATAAACAAAAAAAACTAACCAATCAGACTAAAATATTTGCATGTGTCAACCTATAAGAATGTTTCATTCTCAACAGACTGTATCACAACATTACTTCCAACAAAAAGTAATATAAAAAAACAATTATCAAAAAAATTAACCTGTCAAAGAACACGACAAACAGAAATTGAATATTCTAATATACATATACCAGTACAATTTATATCTCTGGTCCCATGACCTTGTCTGACATACTGAGTAGAGACAGTTTCTTTTAGATGTAAAAATATCAGACAACTTCTAAACTCCCTTCCATATACTACAAAAAGTAGTCCCTAGATAAGCTTGCATTGAAGCAATTATGTCAGCAGAGTCTGAACAAACTGTTTAACATGCAAAACATGTTTTGATTTAGTAAATTGCACATATTTTAGTTCATCATTAAACCAACAACTATCTCAATAATATGGTCATCAAACTCTCGATAAAAAAAAAATTCCTGGAGAATATTATACTGACTTCACCAAATGAGTCTGGAAAGACTGTTTTAAATGCAAGCCATGCTTGGTTAAGTATCTTTGTACATTTTGGTTTCAAGTCACATATCTATGGGTCATTCACCTCTCGGAAACATAGTCTCAAGGGACAGAGATGATTTTGGTTTTATCTCATTACTAAGCTTAGTACAATTTGCTCAGAAAAGGGCAAAATGTGTCGATCCAGAACTGGATTTGCACTACTTTCTGCAGAATCTCTAACAATGTGTCTGTAATAAACAGTATAATGAGGTTTGTTAGCATATTTTCTTTCCCAAAAACATCAAAACTACCATTTATGATCATTATATTAATGTCTAGCTATTTTGTTGTAGGAAGACACCAGAGAGATGTTTGGGTAGAACGGTGATGCGCCACAGATCAGGTGGAAGACTTGCCTACATTAAGTCCTTGGCTCGAATAGGATATGAACCAAATTAGTGAGAGCCTAATCATTCAGGGTCAGTGACTCTACCATAACTCCAAGGGCACCTCTAGCAAATAAGAAAAAAATTGTATTAGTTAATAACAAATCCTCCTCTGACAACTCCACCATGTGAATTCAGAAATCAATTTCTGATCACGGTGAAGGACTTAATGCAAATGGGGAAGGTCTTCCAGCTGACCTACATTGCACCAGTGGTTCTACACAGACATTTGTCTGGGGTCATCCTTCACCAAAACAGCTAGATGTTCTTATAATTACATAACTGTGTAGCTGCATTGTTGCATGATTAATGTTTAAGGCACCACAACCAAAAGTGATGACAACTAGTCACATTATAAAAGATTAAAATGGATGTTCATATAAATATCATTGCCTCTTGTCTGAATTTCCTGATGCAAATTATTTTCTATCTTAAACATACAAATACATGTAAATAAGCACACTTTGAGTTTTTACTTTTTGTTTTTATAATATTTTTATTCATTAATATCCCTATACAATAATTTATCTCAACAATAGTACAAAAGAAACAGGTCTAAAAGAGACATAATTATCTTTATAGGGAATACAATTTTTTCCCCTTAGCTGTTTATTATTTACTGATGAAACCAATAAAAAATAGAAATAATGGTAATTACTGGGGAGTATAAAGTCAATATATACAATCATGTTATGGCACGGCTTTGCATGTTTTAACTAAGAAAGACAGGAAACAAGGAAATGATGGCTTGAGTGATGTTTGTTTCGAGTTCTTGTCAAAATTAAATTAGGATACCAAGACTGGGATGCATCTGAATCAAAAGTGATAAAAGCTCTCTTGTTAAACTTTTTTCAAAATATTTTCATAAAAGTTTTTCTCAAAGCATCCTGACATAGACATGGTCACATTCTTTAGTCTTGGATATAAAGCAAACATGCTGTCAGACTATTCAACAATATGTTTCTGTTTGTTCTTCTTACATCGCACTGACACAATTTTGGTCATATTGGTGATGTCCAGCTAATTAATGGTGGAGGAATACCCTGACTTATGTCTGGGTAGAACCACCGGCCCACTTCAGGTTATAGGTTGTAAACCTTCCCATATAGAAGTTATCTCCCCGAATGGGACTCGACCAAGTGGAGAGGGACTGAGGAGTTACATGATGGCGACTTTAACCTCTCAGGCTTTGGCGCCCTACTAATTCAACAATATCTGACTGTGATAACAAACTCTATTGAATAAACTGCTTACTATAACAGAACTGACAGAGTTGACATCTAGCTTTCTAAACTTGGGACAAAAAGTGTATATAAAGATCTAATGGGTGCTGACTGATCTGACTCTGTACTATTTGCTGCTGTATCTAGAAATATTTCAAGACACCTATGCAAGTAGATGTTGAGATATGACAAAGAATTAGTGTTGGTCATTACTAAAATGAAGCGTGAAAGGGATTAATTGGTTCAAGGGGTGGAATAACTCAGCTTTAAGTGATCTAGGTCGACTCAGGGATTAGGTTCATTCAGCTTGTGTAATTTATAGTGATTAGACATAGAATTTGAAACTAAAGAGTATATATATTTACAACTGGTATCAGTTACTACAAACCCATTCCGAGCCATTAGCCATGTCTTCTGCTCATTAATTTTAAACGTATTCATATCGTATCTTGTTATTATATCTCTGGGTCATTTAATTGTATGCCAAGTGAGCACCGTTAAAGGCGGTATCGGACAATGTGGACAAAAAAAGTTTTTTCTCATATAACTAAATAAGTTATTGGTACCTGAAAAGGTCCCATAAATTTTTTTTCCTTGAGCTCTAGATCTGTGAAAACGATAAAGCATAAATCCCCACTCATCACTGCAAACAGATATTTCCTATCGTTGCCACAATGCAGAGAAAGCTTTGTTTAAATGAAGAAAACTATGTCATGCGGCAAATTACTTTTGAGACCTTGTTATATCATTATCAAAGTAATCTGCTCTGACATCAATATCTTATTTTACCAGAGATCATTATTGTGTTTATTAATTGATTGGAAAAGAATAAACTTTTACAGTGTTTGTTTCACAATTTGTACTGACTCGCAATATATGTTGTCTGTCTTTACTTAGACTGGAGGTGTTTATGCAGAAATGAGGCCCAGAGTCCCCACAGCAGTGGTAAACTATTGTTATGTGTATTTAATATAGGCAAACTATTAAATTCGAACCTTTAAACCCCAATATGCTATATTTTTTCAAAACACAAAGTCTCCATTATCTACTAACACCAATACGCAAAAGTATTAAGAAACATTACTAGTGACTCTGCCACAAATAGAGCAGTTCTTGATCGGACAGTAGTAATTCATAGCCATCTTTGTTAACCAAAACAGTTGTCTAGAAATATTGCCAGTGACTTAGAAACAAACAGATCAGTTCCTGATCAGACAACTAGACTATTTGCCAATGCCTGATCAATGTATACTTAGCAGACTAACAGTTGTAATTGTAAATGTTGATTTTGTAACTCAGCAAACAATTTGTAATTTTACAGGACATTGTTTCAACAAGATGTTCATCACCCCAGACTATGAGTCAGCCGGTATCTCTTATGAATACCTTATGCTAAATTTGCTATGTCTACTTCAAACCTATACTGATTCCTCGACCTTCCACAACGTGGGTTTGTGTCATGGTCGATGTGAAGAACTTAATGAAAGAAGGTCTTCCAGCTTGGTTTGAGGCAATCAAAAACTGTGTTTTAATGATAGTTTTTTGTATTTTGAGTTTTAAAGCATACTGACACTTAACAGGTCATACAGTGCTAAGTACGATGAAGTTGAGCATAAATAGGGTATAATCAGTAAGCCAAGTATTTATCAAGTTTTATAAAAATTGTGTATATCCAGGTCAGCTAGCTTCCACTGTCTGATCAGGAGCTGCACTATTTTTAAATAAGTCTCTGGCAATATAACACATTACCTGTGCATAAGGTTGATGACAAGTTGCTAAGAATTTACTAAGTGTTACTAACAGATTTAGTATGATAAGGATTTATTCCTCTGTTTGATCTGTTTTTTTCCCAGTCTCTGATATCATGTAGTTTTCTTTTGCACAGTTGTCAGCATTCTATGTTATATCACTACAATTGTGCCTGTTTTTTTCCAACTTTGTTTTTCCAACTTTGTTTTTCTAATTTTGTTTTCCCAACTTTGTTTTTCCAACTTTGATTTTCTAACTTTGTTTTCCCAACTTTGTTTTTCCAACTTTCAAATTCACTATTTCCATTCTAGTATTATTATACTTGACAAATAGTTTAATGAATCTAAGCCAGATTCTATATAAAACATGATTACGAAATATTAGGAATGGCACCAGTTAAGAACTAATTTTGTACCTAGTTACTCACTTATAATACTAATATACAAAATCTGTTGAAAAATCTTTGTTTTTCCACTTGATTGTGAGTGCTGCTATCAAAATCATTTGATGAAGCTACATTCCCACCCACCTTCTCTAATCTGCTAATGGTTAAAGGATTGACAGCAGGTCTCATGTGTGTTTTCATTGCTTGGTCTAATTAATAACAAAACATCATCCATTTTAGACATGTATGTCACAGGCCTTACTTTCCTCCCCAGATGAAGAGAATTTTTTCAATTTGGTGTAAATTTACTCTACTGTATCCTTTGGAAGAAAAAACAGTGAAGCGGTATACAAACAAGGAGTATAATATATAATAAAATATATTAATGTGAAAGACATGTAGATGTTTTTAACATTTATTGTTTTAAGAAAAAAACAACAGCACAATTATGCTTCATTCCTTTGCATGCTGTTAGTCATTGTGTCAAATATACATGTAATAACTGTAAGTGTTATTCTAGCTGCTATATTGTATTTGTTAAATATTTTGCAAACAGTTTTGTGACTTTATATTGTACCTGGTATGTCAAGATTTGCAAAAAGTCAAAGGATATTGTGAATAATAACCATGGTTGATGGGTTTTATTCATTATGTGTGAGTATAGTGCTCTGGTGAATGTTTGAAAAATGTAAAATGACTAGTATAGATAGTTTCCATGTGATGTCATAGGCACTGATAAGACAGTTAAAGGCAGCCATCTTTGAAGCCAGAAGATAATGCAGGCCGATATCTGGAAATATGTGTTTTTATTTTTCAGTTTATTTTACTTAATTTTATATCAAATTTAACATCTCTTATGAACTATTTTAAATATCAAAACTATATTTTGATAGTTTTAAAGATAAAAAAAAAATAGAACCAAAAAAGATACACTGTTCATTTTGTTAAAGGATGGGCCAATATTTTTTTATTTATTTCTGTGTATTTATCAATTTCAAAAATATTGTATTCTAAAAATATGAATTTCAATAGCTTTCCAATGGTGTATGACATTTTACTTTTGTATTACAAATGAAAAAATTACAGGAAAATTACATTTATGCTTCTATACAATTCATCTGAAGTTGCCATAAAAAATGGCTGCCAATCTAAGGGATCATCACTGATGTAGAAAATATCTATTGCTTTTATGACCTTTGGCATTCCAATAAAATATGGACACATTACCGAGTCTAAATTAATTTATTTTTATTTTTTTACTAATTGCCAGGTAAAATTCTTTTAATTGTTTGTTTTTGCTTCAAAGACAAAATATCAATAACTTATTATGATTATAATTTCAATTAAAATCTAATTACTGTTAATAAATGCATATAGATCAGTAAGTTAGATGTTAATGTTATCAATATTGAATTTAAGTTTATAATTAATTTAAGTCAGGCTAATTAAATTGCAATTTTGACAATTCATAAATCAGTAGCAATGCTAGGAAATGTAAATTGTATTTGCAACAATATAGAAAGCAAGTTATAGAAAGTATTTGTCAATTTCTGTGTATTCTCACATTTTATTTTGCAAGTGGTCATAGAAAAATATATTTTCTATGATCATGAGTAAAAAAAAATATGATCATACACTGAAAATACCAAATTTTCTTTTCATTTCATACATATTTCATCTTTAAACTTTATTTTAATCAGTAGTTCTAATGTGAAAATGAAAACCCTATCATTTCACTGTGGATCAGATTGTAATTCTAAGGCTTTCTTTCACAGGTATTTCTCACTCTTTTCACTCAAAAGTATGAAATGAAAATCTTTTTTTATGACAACCACAACTTAAAGTCTGCTACAAACCAGTTGATCAAGCTTAGAGCTTGAATAGCTTGGAGCTGTCAGATCAGAATTTACACTTTGTTGCTAATGAGTCTCTATCAAATGAATAGTTTGCTTTGCATGAAAATTTACAAAAATAACTAAAATTTATTTTAGGGTATTGATAATCTTACATGTAGCAAGCCCTGGAAAGGGTAGTCTGTGGCGTAGTGGTGATTTGTAACTCCTGTGACCGTTAAGCCTCTCACCACGTGGGTTCGAGTCCCGTTCTGGGCAAAGGGGTTAATATGAAAAGGTCTTCCAGCTGACTTATGGTACGCCAATCTCTGACTGCTTAGCCTCTCACCATGTGGGTTCGAGTCCTGTTAGGGCAAAGGCCTTAATGTGAAAAGGTCTTCAGGCACCAGTGGTTCTACCCAGACATGTGTCTGGGTTCTTCCTCCACCAGAAAGCTGGACATTGCTCTAATGTTCATAAATGGCCGCTACAATATATTTCAAAAACAAAACAAACAAGCCCTAGATTAAACAATAGGGAGAGTATATAGAGAACCACTCAAGACTGAGTATATGGTCACTCAGTGGCAGTAACACCAGTCCCTGACTCCTACCCCTTCAGACTCCCAGTGATGTGACTTTAAGATCATTAAAGGCTTAAATACTTTTAGACAATCATTTTTAGTAAGCCTAAAGTGAACTAGCCATTCTGTTGAGGCACTCTCTTGCTTAAGGAATATCTCAACAGTTTTGACCAATTTTGTCTCTGATGTGACCAAATAAATTATTTCCTGAAAAGATCCGCAAGATGCTGTCCATTAGTAACCTGCATCCATGTCACAAGTAAAGCATAACATCCCATTTGTCATTCGACAAAAATATTTCCTATCCCAGCTACACTGCACAGATAGCTATTTTTAAACTAAGAAAACCATGTGACCACTTCCTTTTAAGGTCTTATTACATGGGCACCTGGATATTCAGCTCCGACGTCAAAATCTACTTGTAGCTGAAATCTCCATCATGCTTATTTATAGATTTGGAAAGAATATTTAATGCGTTATATTGTATGAATTGTTCTCTGTAACAATTGAGATAATGTTATAAACAGGATTTACTTAAACTTAAGTGTAAGTTTAGCATCAATTATGCATAAATTCCCCAGAAGAGGACCAAGTTTGTAACATGCATTAGATATAAGCAAACTGTCGGATACTACCTTTTAAGGGTGAAATAATTACCAACAGTTTACTATGAAAAAGAAAAAACAATGCCACTATAGAACAAATATAACAAAATCATTTAAAATAACAAATTATTTACAATGTACATGTAAAGTAGTATTCGCATGTATATATACAAGCAGGTAAATCCATAAAAATCCTAATAACACTTTCGCCTGTGCTAATTAGGGTTAAGTGAGCATCTAGCGTGCTGTAATATTACATCAATTCCCATTCACAGATTGATGTCATGTTTTCGACCACAAGATAGGAACTACACAAGATATCTATTGTAAATCAATATAAGATGATATCTGAATACAATACTTTTACTGCCATTTCACTATTATGCAAAAAAAGTAATGTGTACCACACTTTTTTGTCATGCAAATTTAGTTGCCAGGGAAATTGACAACGATCTTGCAAGGCTTATGTTCTTTGTTATCTGTAGTTTTTTGTGAAGTCTGAGCTATGAACCTTTTAATAAGACTTAGGAAAATAGTGAACACAGCTGGGAGCTGTCTTATCAAGATCCACATTATATACTACTCTTTAGTCTCTAAAAATTAATAAATAATGTTGTCATTGCATACTTAATGGCATTTATTGAACAATGAGTATTGTTTTTAACAAATACACCAGGCTAAGTTTGAGATGACTGGACTCTGGGTCTATGCACATGATCATGGGATTATAGATTTTAATAAAACATCTTTTCCTTGTTATGAGGTAAAATTACATTCTACTCGCAGCAGCAGACTTATTTATCATACCATGATAAGTTACTACAGAGAAACGGTACAATAAAAATTGTGTTTATAAACAGAGTAGGTATTCTGTTGGTTAATGCACAACAAAGCCTCATACATGCCTTATAAGGATTTAAAGGCTGTTACACAACCACAGCATTATTTTCTACAATTCACATCATATATTCAAACGATATGTTTCACATTTTATAAGATGCAATAATGTTGCAGAATGTTGCAGACAGTATGGTTATCAATTTATAGCATGTTTAGATTACATGAATTGTTTTCTAGCTGTACATTTCAATTTTACATTGGTATGTATATGGTAGCATGATCTTTGTCCACTACAGCACAGATGTAACAGGAGCGGAAAAAGTGAGTCGCCACTGGGATTTAAACCACAGACCTCCCCAATACTAGCAGTTTGCTCTACCAACTGAGCTATAGAGGCTCTGTGAATGAACTACCAGTGAAACTGCTACACAGACAGACCGGGAGTTACATATTCACTTCAGTGCATTGAAACTTCCCTGCAACATACATATTTATTTACTGGACAATGTTAATTTTCTTTTTCTATAAGGTGACTTATAAGCCCAATGTGACAGGTGTTACTTTGCATGCTTTTGTATTATTTTAACACCATTGCATAATTTGTATATAATGTAAGCACAAGTCACTATAATAAAAGAGTATCTTATCTTTCGAAGCTCTGTGATAAACGCAGCAGCTATATTACTAGAATAATTTATAAAGACTTGCTTGTTTATGTTAGTGTTGAATCATACCTGAAACCTAGAGTTATATTTCCTTCTGGAATTAAGTGATAGTCTTCTGGTTGGTTATGTACTCTTAATCCTAGAAATTAGTCACAAATTTGTGTTAGTAAGTCGTAACCAAATCTGAATGACACGATTATCACAATATATTAAAACACTAATCCTTATTACAATTGTATTTAACAACGCATGGACTTTTCAGATGAGTTCAAGTAAAGTATAAGTTTTTATACCAGGTAAATGTTTGTAATGGACTTTTCAGACAAGTTCAAGGAAAGTATAAGTTTTTATAAATGTTTGTAGTAAATGACAGTGAGTGTCTGATTCTTTTTATCACATGATATAGATGATGTTATCAATCAAAAAGCTGTATTACACTTGTGTAATATAACAAAATATGTAAGGATGTATTAAATGGACAACAAGGGGAATCATGGGATAAAAGGTTTATTGTCTAACTAACATTAATGTCAGTTATTTGGAGATAGTGTCTACTAGAAGCAGATATAGTTCTGCCTTTACTGTATATATTACATGCCATAAACACCCAGTCACATTACCTGGACACAGGGTAGACCAGTAAGGGAGCTATACCCTTTTATTTGTTTAAACGTTAGCAAGGAAGCTATACCACTACTATTTTCAGTGAATTTAGTATATTACAGCCTGGTACTGAACCTGGGGGCCTCCTGTACCTAAAGCTCACACTCTACCAATTGTGCAAACAGGTCTCGTGAATAATAAATTTTATATCATAACTGCCACCTTTGTTATTCAGACATACAGTTGCTACTTGTATAATAAAACACACACAAAAAACAACTTCTTTTTCAAGTAATAAAAACTTTGAACTTAAATCAAGTATCTTCTCCATAACACAAATTCTAGTTCCTTATTGAGAACAACTGGTTTAAATAAGCATAAGAATAATTTGTGACTACGACATGTAACTTCCTGTCATATGAGAGATATCTTTATACAGGTCTGCAAGGGCAGGTAAGTTAGAGCAGGATCTATGTTATAAATCACTGTCAACAGATATGTAGATGTGATGTATTAACATTGCAAAGTGAGGGATAGTTTAAAGGTGGTATCTGACAATTTGAATCATAACTACTGTTAATACATGCATAGCCTGTTGGGGTTTTGTTTAGGTGGTAGGTGAGGAACGCTGCCTTGGTGCTAAGGAGACAAATTATTATAACTGCCAAGAAAAAAACAAAAAAACAAACCCGCATGACACCAATCCTACAATATGGCACTCTCCTCACACCAGTTATATTTCACCATGCTACAGTAACCACAGCTGTCTTGAATAGCTTGTGTACATTATGTCTAAGTAAAAATGTTCCAGATTTACAAGTGATAAAATTGAATATTATTTATTAAAATACAAACACTCCTCAGACTTTATGATGAGAATCAAACCATAACGATGGATTTGTTTTAAACAATATCAAATATTTAATCTTGTTCGTAACCTTGTAACCTTACGTCCTTTTTTGTCTAGGTGGAAGAGGTTATTGTGATCTGAAAGGCATATGATAATTGACAAAATGTTTTGTTTGTTTATGATAAACATCCCAGCAAGCAATTATTGTCATTAAAGCAATGTCCAGCTATTTTTGTGGAGGAAGAGCCTAGACAAATGTCTGGGTAGAACCATGGCACACTACAGATCAGCTGGAAGACGGTTCCACATTAAGTCCTGTTAAAAAATGGTAGTGGTATAACTCAATAGCTTATACTAAAGCAAATATAAGGGTAGTTCCACAAATGGCTGGCAAGGTGTCAGGATAATATGACTGGGTGCGTTGTCATGCCAGGTGCTCATGGAGTTCATGGCATACTTGAAACAGTGATAGCAGCACTATACAGCGGACACCATCGCCAAATAACTGAAATGCTGTTGGTTTGATGATTAACCAAACAAACAAGCACATCACCACCACCCCCAAACGAGACTCAAACCTGCAAGGTGAAAAACTAAGCAGGGACTTATCTGATTGTAGCTTCTAATCTCAGTTATTTTATAACAATGCCATTTACCTGTACAGGTAACAATGTGCCACAAAAAGAACTTAGCAGCAAAAAAAGATATATAACCTGATCCGGAGAGATCCACTTGGATGTGGATCTACACTATTCCCCTAAGTCTGAACATTCTTATCATTGCAGGTTAAGGGTATATTGTTATTGTTAAAAAAAATATCACAAGAATATCTAAAAAAAGACTGAATAAAAAAAAATGGAAAATTGAAAAAAATACTTAAAACAAAACACAAGCTATTTGATGCACACCTACTTTTTTGCTTCTACTTGAAAGGTTTGTATGATGAAAGTAATAACTAAGATTCCAGGTGAAAGGTTTGTATAATGAATTAACCTCAATTATCTAATTGAAAGCTTTGTAAATTAACCTAAATATTGAATATCTAAAAAATGCAATTATTCTTGGAAATATGAACAATCAAACCTTATTATCTGACAGCGTTTGTCTAATAGAGGCATGTACTATATGTAATTATTTCATTGAAGTGCCGATCTAACAAACATATTTATTTGTTTATATTATATATTGTACTAATTCAGTAAGGGTCATATTGGCAACAGCCAGCGAATTATTGGAAGACGCTAGATAAAATGTATTTTCAGGTCAGCTGTAAGACTTCCCTATATCAACATCCTTAACCTCAAACAGGATTGAACAAACATGGTGAGGGGCACAGAAAAATAACAACTGTAATTAATGTAAATATATGTATTAATACACAGTGACATTTAACTAACATTTTATTTATGTGTTATAAAATGCCAAACATTTTCTATTAAACTAATTTTATACATTTACATGAACTGTGATGTACTATAAGTCTTCTCCCCCCCTGATATAGTTATAGAATACAATCTAATAGTGAATGACTGGTACAGGAGAGAGTTTTTAATCATATCACTTTAATTAGTATTGGGACATTATAAGACCACTCTGCTACAAGTATGCAAGGAGTCACTGCAGCGCAGCATGGCTTGAAGTATAGTAGACCTTAAATGTTTGTTGTTTAAACATCAAATTTTTGTTGTTAATCATTTTGGTGATGACCATGATAACAATAACATTGTTGTTGTTGTTATTGTTGCTTATGGGAATGATGAGAATGATAATAATGTTGATAATGATGATGATGATGATGATAATGATAATGATGATGATGATGATGATAATGATAATGATAATGATGATGATGATGATGATGATGATGATGATGATGACAATAATGTTTTGCTATCTCTTAGCTTCACATCAAGGATATCAGATTGATAGAAGGTAAAGAGATAAACCATATTTGTTATATGATAACTGATATCAAACTAAATGTTTGTTATACATGTTATATGTAATAAAGAGCTGTTATCAAATTAATTTTAACATTGTTTTAGTGTTAAGATAGAGAATGCTGTATGGCCTATATAGCTATTGCCCAAACAGGAAGTTAAATACAGATTTATCCTTGCAATGATAACAAATACCAATAAAGCATCAGATATATCCATAGCAAATACCAATAAACCATCAGTTATATCCATAGCAAATACCAATAAACCATCAGTTATATCCATAGCAAATACCAATAAACCATCAGTTGTATCCATAGCAAACACCAATAAACCATCAGTTGTATCCATAGCAAATACCAATAAAGCACAAGTTGTATCCATAGCAAATACCAATAAACCATCAGTTGTATCCATAGCAAATACCAATAAACCATCAGTTGTATCCATAGCAAATACCAATAAACCATCAGTTGTATCCATAGCAAATACCAATAAACCATCAGTTGTATCCATAGCAAATACCAATAAACCATTACTTGTATCCATAGCAAATACCAATAAAGCATCAGTTGTATCCATAGCAAATAGCAATAAACCATCAGTTGTATCCATAGCAAATACCAATAAAGCATCAGTTGTATCCATAGCAAATACCAATAAACCATCAGTTGTATCTATAGCAAATACCAATAAACCATCAGTTGTATCCATAGCAAATACCAATAAAGCATCAGTTGTATCCATAGCAAATACCAATAAAGCACAAGTTGTATCCATAGCAAATACCAATAAAGCACAAGTTGTATCCATAGCAAATATGAATGAAGCATCAGTTGTATCCATAGCAAATAGCAATAAACCATCAGTTGTATCCATAGCAAATACCAATAAAGCACAAGTTGTATCCATAGCAAATACCAATTAAGCATCAGTTATATCCATTGTAAATACCAATGAAGCATCAGTTGTCCTATTAATTCATAAAAAATACCAATTAAGCCTCTCTTATATTCATTGATTATAGTAAAGAAACTTATGTTATCTTCAATGCAATGCAAGTTATAAGCCTGTTTTTATAGCATATACCATGTTAAAATTTATAAATTTAAAGTTATGATATTTAATCAAGCAAAACAGATCTAGATTCAAATAGTTTATTTCTTAAGACTATTTATTATGTTTCCATTAGTGTAATATTATATTTAAATATTTCATTCAATTAACATTTTAAAGGTAATTAAGGCATAAACTTATGTCAAGTTATGAAGGACCATTCATTAGATGCATTAACAGCCAGATGAAACAGCCTGTTTGCCACATATGTCACTCAAATGTCAGTGTGTGTTGGATTGCAGGAAAATGTCAAGTAGACTACAGTAGTTTTGTTTTGTTAGAGCTTGTGAGTGATATGAGCTACCCATGTTAAGTGACCTGTTAAGCCATGGTTTACACACAGTAACTCAAGCACATAGACCCAATATACCTATGTGTCTTGTGTTAACACTTTGATATTTGGCCTCGAGAAATTGAAAGTAGGAAATCAAGCCTATGTTATAATACATAGAAATGCGTTTGAAGATTTAATTAAAACCATGTGGTTCATAGTATATATAAACTGATTTACATCTCCTGATTAAGTACCTTATTTTATTTATAGTATGCTGCTTCATACGATCAGTTTTTGTAATTAAAGTAAACTTCACATAAACTGATCTTGTTATGTTTGAAATATTACACGGGGAAATAGCACACTATTTAACGTAAATCTCCGTCAGTGTGTACCTTACTTGTATACATACAAATTATTACTTCAAGTCATCATGGAAATCAGTAAGGATTTTGAGTCTAACGTCTGTATCGCTATTATCTATTGTTTACACGGTCTTCATAGCATATAAATATACTAACAATCAATACTCTTAGTCGTTACCAAAAAGTACTGTACTAATGTAATCAATTTGTTACTCACGTGCCAATTGTCTCTTTAAAATCATACTTCTTTCGTATGTCGCAGTCCTTCTTTTCCCTTTTCTCGCAATCGTTCTTTTTCCCAAATAAAGGCATGTTCCGTTTGATAACAACAACAATATTCCTAACCTACATTTAACAACTCAATCGTGCACGAATAACTCAGGACTTATCAATACAGCTACAGACAGTCAACTAAAGTGAATCGATATTCGTGACGTCACCAAATTGCGCGCACCTGTTTACATAGATAATCAGTTTCAATAACGATTTCAGCTCCGCTGCAGTATTCCATTTACAAGGCCCAGTTGTTTCAATGCATAAAGCTACTGTAAAAGGAGAAGCATATAAACAGATCACCGGGGTTTCGTTTTGTGGACTTAAATTTAATAAGTTTCAGTGAGCAAAACAATTAATAATTAAATAGATCTACACATTCAATTTTATTTTGAACGATTTGGTTGACGATCAGATAAACTGACGGCTTCATTGTTTATTGTGTCTTATTTCGCAAGCAAGATGAAAGATATTAATTTGATTACAAATCCTCCATGATAATATCTTATTTAAACAGATACTTTAAACAGATGATATAAAACGAAATAAAGTCAATATCATAAACTCGTTTTTTCACTTTAGTATCTGTCAGTTAGTATCGACTTTGTTTCAATTTAAAAATGAATCATTTTGTTTTTATCATAGGTGCCAATGTCCAGATGTTAGAGTGACATTAGGTTTGACGGAACATACGCCCCAATTAGCATGGAATCCACATGATGCAAAACAGTTATAAAATAATAACACATTAATTTGCTATTTAAAGCCAGTGGTATCAAGTAAAACATCAGACAGTTATATTGGTGGTGGGTTATTACCTCGCCCAATCTGCATAAGAGGTGGAGAATGGGGCGGGGCTTGTATAGTTATATCATTGGCCCGAATTTTCAACCTCTGAGCTCGAGTCTGATACCATTTCCAGGCGTCTTATTGGACAGGTTTGAGAGACAGATCATTGGTAGCCAATCAGATTATTGTAATAAGTCTCCGATTCAAGTTCACTGCTTGAAACGAAGATTTGTTTTAGATAACTCCAATTTAAGACGTTTGTCACGAATTCTATTCCAAATATGGAATATGTCGGGAATCGTTTGAATGGTCCCTGTTGAGCCCATTTGCTTTACAGATTCAAAAGGGAACTACTTAGATTTCATTTTTGCATCAAATACTTATGTTGTAAAAACATTTGTAGATCTAAATCTTGAGGAGCGTTTGGAGTCGCCGACTTGTACATTTTAGGCGAGAGGGTGACCTGCATTGCGCGGGTGGTTCTAACCAGACATGATGTTTTAGGATCTTCCTTCACTAATGGGTGGCGCCAATAAGACCATACTGTTGTCGTTGTGTAACAAAACAAAACAAAAAACAAAACAAAAAAACAACAACAAAAAAACAAACAAACAACAACAACATAAAAAAGAGAAAAACCAACAAACTAACTAACTTAACAACAGCAACACCAAAATATACGCAGGTACGTATGTGTGCAGGTATGCATGTGGTAGGCGTAAATTACATCATTGTGTTACATCATTTATGAATGAACTCCTTTGACGTGCTTTACATATAGAATTACGCGTTTGATGTTCTAGAAATAGCTTAGTGTGGCAGATGTTATAAACAAAGCGTATCTAATGCAGGCATGGAAAGTTAGTATAACGCAAAGAATCGATGCTACTGCTTTATCGTGTTATGGACCAAAACGTTGACTATCTAAACTATTCTCTTATAACTATTCATTAAAACGATAAAAAAGGATATTATGAGTGATTAGATGACGTATGCATAATTATCGGTGAAACATTTGTCACTGGTTGGATGTACATGAGTATATGGTGTTTCCTCACACACTTATGACATGTAATCATGATATAACATATAGTGTTACGGGAAAATACAATGAAATTAGTTAAGAGGGATGAATTGTGTAATTTATTTGTGTAAGTATTTAAAAAAATACAATGTCACGATCCGATCAAAATATTATCATTGATATATTTATGGTCGAAATTTGATTTCACCGATAGCCCTGTAGTACAAGCAAATTCGACTTTTCTTGACCCCTCTATTTACATGATCACCACGTACACCTGTATGCACATGGGGGATTATGATGTCCAGTTTTTTTTTGTTTTGTTGTTTGTAAAAGAGTGGAGTTGTGAAAACATATACATGTAAGCTTTAAATACTAAATTGTAAATTTTGTATGTTGACTGCTTAGGTAAAAGTAAGGGTTCCTTACTGACTTACTGTATTTTATATTTATAGTATTTACTGCCACAAAGTTGAATAGATCTTGATTCATACCCCGCCACCCCACCCCCAAGAATTTCTGGATCTGCCCCTGAGATGTATGCCTAGGTAAACCCACCAGCGCACCACGGGTCAGCGAGAAGAGCCCCTAGCCCATCCACAAATATATCCACTTATTATTTTCATGCTGTGCCTTGTAACCATGTTGTGTTATGTTCGATCGGAGGGACTGGATGCGCCGATTTATCTACGGTAGACAACTGTAAACATATCGTTTTTTGATTCCTTTATGAGTTATTTACCCTACCAGTTCTCGATTTAAATTTTTGCCTTATTTCTGTTGTTTCGGATCGATTAATATTGGCATGTACGTTTTCATTAATAGTTATTTAATATCTGTGTGAAGCATATTTATATCAGTTACAAAACACTATACATAACTATTTAGAATTTTAAGAACATTGTTCATTCGCTTGGCGTACAGCTTTGTATTAATCAATACAACCGATAATGCAATGGCGATCTATTAATTTAGAGTAGTTCATTATGAAATAGGAAACTTTTTTCTGCAACAGAAATGGGCCAGAGTACCTCAAACGTTGCCCGAAAGGTCTCAAAGTCTGTATCTTCCTTATTTTCTTCAAGTACAGACGCAAATGATCAGACAACGTCTGGGCGATTTGCAGTTAGTCCATATATCTTCAAGAGAACTGGGTAAGTAACTCTAACCACTAAGGATGATGATGCTCTAATTTAGATGGTCACTGAATGATTAATACAGGTTCGTACAGATTGATTAATACATGTTCTTTAAGTTCATACCAAATTCTTGCAAGAACGTAAATGTGATTTTTCATTGTCATTTTGTTGATTTCATTGTCTGTTCACCAGGAATGTTAGTCAATTTGGTATGGCCTGCAACACATACCTGTGAACTTTTGAAGAGGCCAAAGAAGGATATGTCCTCATGGAAAGTGGGAGATTTGTTATTTTCATATAAACAAAGATGAAAGTTATCTGTTTCCAAGAAGGGAGATTTATGAAAATGTGTTTAGCACCACTTTTGTTCAAATAATTTTGAACCTTAAAAGTGGGACTCTCCCTCTGAAAGTGGGAGAGTTCACATGTGTGCCAACATCCTAAAACCAACTGCAGGGCTTTGATTACATCTTTAGTAGAAGCTGTTTACAGATGCTTTCTCCTCCAAAAATTGCTTCAAAATCATACATTTTCCCCAGAAGTAACTTTACATCAGGTTTTTCATTCCCCTTTACAGAAGAAATCCTGCTATTTTCCCCAAAATTATAGGGCATGGGCCCCTTTCCCTGGTAGTGAAAAAAAGCCTTGAACTGGGCTTACTTTTAAACTAAGCCTTGTCAATTTGAGCGTGTATCTACAACCCCCTAAACTAAATAAAATATTGCAATGCTGGTTGTATTGTTTTTTATAGTAAAGCTGTTAAAGGTTGTACTGGGCCTACTTTCAAACTCAGCCTAGTCGGCTTTGGGCAGCTAAGTTTGATCAAGAATTGATTTATTAGAGAATGCATCGTCAGTCATAAAGTTTTCTCATTCATTTAATTTGCTAATTTTTAATCTTTGAGTGATTTTTTATTTTTATTGTGTCAACTTACTGTAATGATAAGAATGGTCTTTTTATAACCCATGACTTTGTAAGTTATTTCATGATTAAAGCTAAACTAATTTATGCAGCCTGAATATTTAAAGTAAAAAAAAGAAACAATTGTTTTTAGGGAAAAAAAGTGGGCTTCACTTGAAGAAAGAAATTGACCTATTCTCATAGTGTTGACCAGTGTTGATGTTTGATTAAACATTGTAAACATAAATTTGTCATAAAACCTGGAATATTTGTTCACTTTCAACATCAGATTCCATTTCAGTAGGGCAGGATACTTTAAAATTGTTTTCGGCACAGCCATGCCCCTTTATCAACTTAGAATTTTATGTGTCTGTTAAGGTTTTTATAAAAGATAGTTATAGATATACTTTCCTATATTGAGAAGAATGGAACTTGCTGCTCACTGACATCTCTCGCATAGAGGGCTGCTTAATCTTGTTACTTTTTTTGTTATATGGCTCTGTACCTAGAAACAGATGAGAAAGAAGTCATTTAAATTGCATGTTTTCTGTTACTCCCATATTCTTTTACATTTAATGCTTCTCATTTCAGGTCCATGTTCTTTGATGAAGATGGAGATTTGGCTCATGAGTTTTATATAGAAGTGAAGAATGGCAAAAAATATGTGATGAAACGATGTTTTGATAATTTAACACCAGAGGTAGTTTTGATCATTTTTTGTGCTATACCCTTAACCCGTTCACTGCTCTACCCCAGTTAACCTGATCGAAAAAATTGCTTTCTATGTTCCGTACCCCAAGCAATGCTCCGGTTTATTGTGTAGCTGTTAAGTGTTTAGAAAATATAATGCTTGTTATCTTTATCAATCCAATATTTTGCTGAATTGTCTTACATTTCCTTTATGTTGAAGTCACTTTGCATTTGGTTTTATTTGGTATTTGGTAACATTATGACTTTTGCAGATTTTCATCTTGATTGCTTGATATGGTGCCAGTATACCTTTGAAAATTATAATACTTTGTAATGACACATTGGTGTTATGAAGATATGTCAGAGTTTAGATAATGAAATCTATCTGACAAGCTTACAACATCTTTTATCAGTGATGGATTATCAAATAACAAATCTAAAAGCTGGGGGGGGGGGGAATGTTGTCAAAGACAACTTGAAGCGTACACCTTAGAATAAAAAAAAATTCTTATTGAAAAATCCAAACATACCAAAAATAGAAACTATATAAAGTAATTTAAGAAGCCAAGAAATAGGTTTATCAACTACGTCTAGAACTAGAAAAGAAATGCAGTTTTACAGTACCAAAGTCAAAACAAACTGCTTATATTCCATGGCATATAGGAAGCACATATATACAAAGGGGTTAACAAGGAAGAGCATGGGTGTGAGACATTTCATTGCAACGCGGAGAGCATGATCTTTAAACATGAAGATGAATATCATGGGAACTAAACACTTTTACACTGTCGGTTCATTTCATAAATATGTGAAAGTAACTAACTGTAACACATGAAAACTATACTATCTGCTACTTTGCTTTCTTCTATGTTGTCTGCTACATGTTTCTGTAATTACAAGTTGCTTTGTTTACATCAGCATACAGTAAAACCTCTCGAAGCAGCACCTCTAAGCGGCAGCTACCTCTAAGCAACGGCAGTTAAATTTCCCCCTAGTAATTTTCAGCGCATTTTAACCTCTTATCAGCAACTCCTCCGCGAAGCGGTAAGCGGCCTGTAATTCTTTTCCCTGAGGCTAGTTTAACCTCTGCGTAGCAACACCAGTGCAGCTATTTTTAGAACAGTCTGTCGCGTACACCAGAAATGTCACGTGGTCGGCTGATCACTGCTTATACCCTGTTGAGAAGGTGTTAATTGGAATCAAGTTACAGTTGGATGGAAAACCAACTGCATGCTACAAACATGCCATTTACCTTACGTAAGAGCAGAGGGTTACTGCAATTAAGTTGTTAGAACAAGGAAGGTCAGCACAGTCTATTGCTACCGAGTTGGGCTTCTGCAGAACTCAGATACAGGTCCGTTACTGACGAAATTGTTTTTGTAATAGACAAGCAAATGCTGATTGCCTATATTAAATTGTAGATATGATTTATGCCAGCATGTACATTAAGTGAAGCTAAAGACTTTGCCAAAAAGCTGAGGGACTTTGCATGCGCTAGGGGGGATACAGTCATTTTGAATAATGTCATGAACATCACATCAGCCCTTAACAAAATGGACTTTTAGAAAAAACAAACAAAGATCAGTGACTTTTTTCAGAAGTAACTGCTGAGCGGACAACTAAATGGTACAAAACAACTAAATAATGCTGAACTTACATATACAGTATCAGTGTACATGTACATACATTTACAAGTTTTTTCTATGTTCAACAGCTTGCGTTTTTATTATGTACATACATTTTAAAGTTTTTTTGTGTTATACAACTTGTTTTTTTTATCACCAATAAATTCTTCTCCATTCACTGATTTCATGTTGTACAGTTAAAATATCTTCACTATATCAACTTTCTTTCATTTGCACCTACTTTCAAATTTGCATTGCTTTATAAGCAGTAAGAAAATTATATGCATCCAGGATAATTATTCAAATGAGTTAATTTTTATGTCTGTTATGAGTTTTATAAGAAGAATGTTTAAATTTCCAAATTTACTTTCTTTTCTATACTTGATTTCTCAGATTGTCCACTGCTAAAACCTCATACATGGCCTATGTTTATTTTTTCAGGGTGAAGTGGAGCTCCCCCATCCTCGGTTCAGTGTCGACTTTCCAACAGTGATCTGCAGAGCGCCATATAGTTGACCATACATCATACTTAATTATGCATATATTTAAAATAACTCGACCATTGATTGGTTGAACAATTGACATTCCCGAGATATAATGATAATTATCCATGTTGTCTTACCTCCTAAGCATTTAATCTTGCTCCTACTTAAAAATAATACATCAAATTGTATTATGATTTTCAGTCAACTGTAAGTTTTCAATTGTTTATACAGTGACCTGATACCAGTTGATCAAATTGCAGTGTCTAAATTTGTATTAAAATCAACCACAAAACATTGTGTAGCCACAATGAATGTATCATAGAATTTCTTCTGATCACTAGATCATAAATTAAAATGCTGTCCTTCAAAAGCTTATGTTGTTGTAAGTTGGGAGAATCAAAAGTAATGCATTGGTTTTCAACTATTTTTAACCATAGCTTAATAACCAATGATATCTTTGAACTACTCTCACTAAGGGATCTATACTTTATGGTCCCTATTCTCTATCAAAATGTTGTGTAAACTCTGCATGAAGTTATGAACCAATGGCTAATGATTTAGTTATTATTATCAACAAATGTAGCCTGTTAAGAATGGTTACATGCCCAATGTTGTGAAAACCTGTTATTATTATTATGATATGAGGAGTTCCGTTGGTACCAGATCCCCAGATAAGAGGTGTACAGCTCCTACTAATTCCCTCGCCAAACCCTTTATACATGTTACTTCTTTATTTTGTTCTCAATTTTACTGTTACAATTACTGCCAGAAATAAAGGGTTTGTTGAGAATTATGGTGTTTATGGCAACACAAAATCAGATTTACTCCTTTTATCTGGACTTTAGTGGTACCCACAACCTGCAGGTTGCAGTCATGGTGTTTGTTACTATTAAGTCATTTTTAAACACAAGTGACCATATTTGGACCAATACACTTAAATGCAGGATATGTAAAAAAGGCTTCATTTTTAAGCCACAAATTAAGACTCTTCAGGATGTCTTAATTAGTTTCCTGTTCTCATTTTTATAAGCGTATTATTTGTTTAATAACATTTGTATTTATTGAATTTTAATAAAATAATTGTAACCAAATAATACCTATATATATATATATATGGCTAATTTCTTTTTGGTATGATCAATAATGTCACAGTTTTATTTCAAAATATTAGCCATTAAGTCAGGTTCATATTCACTTTTTATTACGGTATATTAAAATAACACTATTTTTCCCATAAAAATGAATGAATAAACTTGTATAGATGTAATGTATAATCTAATATCGTTTTGACACATTTAGATTTCAGCAAGCATGTAATGATCATACATGTTTAGAATATTTTTTTTAAAACTATATTAGTATATTCTGTTGCATACTTAAGTAATTCTAGATATTTTTTGACATCTCATCAACTAGAATCCTTATAAAATGAAAGTCATGTATTGCATAAATCTTCACACTGATTATATAGAAACCTATTAATTAGTAATTAATCAAACTTTTGCAAGTAGTATAGGTCCTATTCAACTAGCTCCTCCTGGGAGTTCTCTGAACATGATCTGTACTATTGTCTGCAGATCCTCTTGTAGTATATTTTGCAACATTAGCCTTAAGTTATTAGCAACTATTTTTTTTTAAATATTAGGGTAGTTCCTTGACCGGTTGGCCCGGTGTCGGAATAATGTGACTGGGTGTGGTATCATGCCAGGTGTTTATGGCATGCTATACACAGTGAACTCAGCACTATATCTGCTTCAAGTGAACACCGTCTCCAAATAACTGAAATACTGTTGGTAGGATAATAAACACAATAAACAAACGATAATCAATTTTTTATTTTTATTTTTGTTTATTAATCAATACAGCATGAGAAGAATGTTAGAGTAACTTTAAAGACAATTTTGACACAGTTCTAATAAAGACGAGCTTAATATTCTCATGTCAATACAGTCTAGATTTTGTTAAATGCTGCTTTAAAAATGCACACATTAAGTTGTTTCTAAGTAATTAAATTTATGTTCAGCTTAACTTTATCTGGATTGAAAGTATGTGATAGAAAAAAAACCTTGCATCATTTGCAAAGCATTATTAAAATATTTAGTTCTTTTAAAACCCCAAATGGACATTCCCATTCAACACATTATAAAATAATTCAACAATTTTTCTTGTATTGAAAGTTTTTCTTTTCTTTTTTTGTTTGAAAGACCATTAAGTTGTATTTTCTTCAGTTGGTATGTTTACAAATGATGTTTGTAGAAGTTTTTTAATCATAAAAATGATACTGTTTTTTATAAATGCTCCCTTAAGTGTACTTTGATTCAAGAAAAGAAACCATTCTTGCGTTGTCAAAAGTAGATCTGCCAAATCATATCCTTAATAAAAATAGTCACCCGTAATGCAATCCTTAAAATAGCAAGTTTTTGCTAAAGTATGCCAGTGACTTGCTGATTTTTGTCAGATCAAATATCATATTGATATTATGTTGTATTTATTGATGTTTATTATGCTTCGCGGCTGTCACAGTAGATGTCAGTGATCATGTGTAATGTTGCTTTTTTATGAAGCCTGTGGTAAGTGGTAATGTGTAGTTTTTTTGGATGATGTTACATTAACGTCATAAAGACTCATTACCTAGAAGGATACATATACATTGCAAGTTTAGGAAAGTTATTAATAGTTTTTCAGAAATATTGGTTGTTTTTGTAGGGGGTTTTAAATAATAAAATGAATGTACCAGATATTTTTTCTTTTGGCAAAATAATATGAATTTGTGAAGTGTCTAAAAATCTGCAGCTTCAGAACACTTTCCACCAATCTAGAGATGATTATTTACACAATATTCACATGATAATTCTTTTCAAGTACATATATCAAAATAGTTTATGAATAATTCTACTATGATTTGATTGTGATAAATGTATGTTGAGAATGTTGATGAATAGATGAAAAGATATTAAGGATTAAGATGGTTTTGTTGTTCTCAGCTGCTAGTCAACTTTTTCATTTTTGATTTCATTTTTCAAACTAGTTATCAGTTTCTTCATTAAGGCTTATACTACCAAAAGTAACCACCACCTCAATGTTTGTATTTAAAAAAAAATCTGATTATTGTTTTTGCTAGAGCTGTACTGATATGCACCTTTTACGATATGGTATCAACATTGTATGATGCATCATATTATAGCCATGTATCATAGTTTTCAGTGCATTGCAATGAATTGTTGCATTTCTTGTGTTTGCCCTTTTTCACATGTGATCAATAATAAAATAATGATAGATATATGTTTACATTTTGCCACTGTTTTTTGTAAAGTTTATTTTAGCATTGTATGCAAAGTGTTGTAATCCTTTTCACTCAAAGTTGATACAATTAGCATTTTTGAATCGAAATATATTCTTTGTGTTTATATAATTGTGGACATAAGGGACAGAAAATATTAATGACATTTAAAAAAATTGAAATCAAAATTACAGTGTAAGAAGAAAATCTTCCTTTTTTGTCATTTGTTTACAAGTGTATGTGTACATAATCATTGCACTTGTCTTCATTATGATGTTATTAAAATTACCTATTGCAATTTTTAAATCATTGTTAAATATTCCAGTTTTCTTGTTCATAGATAATGAATTAGAGTTCTAATTAATTATTTCAAATATGTATTGTTATGTTGACTTGGTTCTTTTTCTTTTGTTTTATAATTTTAATGCACACTTTCAAAATGTTTAGATTAAATTGAAATAAAAAAATAAAAACACTGAGTAATAATCCCATTTTAATAATTTAGCTGCAAGTAATCTTGGATATTATATTGACAAAAATAATAAATGGTCTTTAAGAATATTTACAAAACCTTATATGTACTGTTGCACCATTGGGTAAGACTTCAGAATAATTCATGTGGGGTGGTTTTCAAGCTAACCTGCTGTGTGTCAGTGGTTCTTTCCATAATTGTGTCTGTGTGATGTAATAAAAAACAAAAACAACCAAACAAACTTCAGCATGTGTGAAGGGGCGCTGATAGCATAGTGTTAGTGTTGCAGTCTTGTAATTCCTCTGATTGCTTAACCTCTCATTGTTTGGGTTCAAGTCCAGTTCCTAATAAACAACTTAATGTGCGAGGGTCTTCCAGCTACTTCCTCCACCAAAATAGCTTGATGACACTATAATGACTATAATTGTTCCCTTTCCAGTAGATACATTTCTAAAACAATCAGAATGTGTCCATCAAAATTAACAAAACCATTGATTAAGCTGGTTTCAGCCAACTTTTTATTTGAAAAGTGTTTTAACTCATAACAACATATTTTCAGGTAGTAGGATTGTGTTGAGTAAGAATTGTTGTATATGCTAAATAAATATGCTGAATAAAAATGTAGAATGGATTCTAAGTGCTGACCTTACATTTTCTTTGTATTAGTCAACAATGTGCACAACATCCTCATAATGTAGGTAGATAATCACTCTGTTGATTTGTCATGTACAGCACAAAGAGTTTGTATTTTTTTGTTACCTTTTCAATATTTTATTTATTTTATACATTTTCCTGCTTGTGTCAATAAAATTGAATCTGTCAAAATGTTTGTTATTTTAACACACCATATTAATAATAAACTAGCATGTAATTGATAATAATTTCCCCGTTCTTTATAACAGGACATTACTCTTACTAGCAAAATTGCATCATGTTTTCTCCCTTGTCAGCTAGATTGTGCACTTTCTTAAAAAATTTATTCTTACAATAAAGGTAATTACTTAATATGAAATTAATTCAACATTTTATGTACATTAAGAAAATAATACAGTTTGTCTTACAAACATTACATCTTATGTTTTTATGATGATTGGTTTGATTTGTCAACCTACTAACAGTATTGCAGTAATTTAGAAAATTTCAAGGTCTAATTCATGTGCATAACAAATAACTAAGTATAAAATATTACAACATGTGCCAAGAATGGCTTAAAAACAAACTACTAGTTACTTCACTTTTGTCAGTATTGACCTAAGGAAAACCCATGGTTTAGTTGGAAAAAGTATTAATTTGATCATATTAGTTAATCAGAATTTTTTTTTATTATGTATTCTTGAATCCATGCATGATATTAAAGGTAATTTGATTCAAGAAATAAAGTGTTACATATGTCCAGATGTATAGATAAAGGCCATGGATCTGAAGTTATCTGACACTTAATTCTTAATCAGTGTAAATGAAAGTTGAAAAAAGGTATATCAAATCGATTTAAGCAGATGAAAGTACATGTTTTGTTTGTATTGCTTTTGTGCGATTTACCAAGGAAGGTAACTCAAATATTTTATTATCCTAAAATGTCAGAGTTATATTTCTTAACAAATAACGTTTAAAAACAACAACATCACAAACAACAAGAAAAATAAAATCTTTGGAAAATGAAACATATATCACACAGAGCAATTATTAGTTTAAACAGCATGCCATGTGAACGTTTTGCCTTTAAAAGTGGTATCCGACAGTTTGCCTATATCAGATAGATCTACATGTATAACAAAATCGTACCAATGCTTTGGGAAATAGGGGCATATTTTTCGTGTAAATTTAAACTTTGAATGTGAACACTAACTAAATTGTTAAACATAACTAATCGCGAATAAAATCACTTTGTGTATTCTTTTAAACTGTATAATAGCTTGATAGTGGTCTCTGCTTAAAATAGATATCGACGTCAGAGCGGATTAACCGGATGACTTTATCCCGGATGACTTTATAACATGATATCAAAAGAAAGTGGTCACGTGGTTTTCTAAGTCTTAAAATAGACATCTCTGCCGCGTTGCTTAGGAAATACCTGTCAGCAATGACAAGTAGTGATTTGTGCTTGACTGCTCATAGCAATTAATAGCATTTTGCAGGAACTCTTCAGATAACAATGACTTATTTGGACGTCGCTACAACGATCATAATTGGTCGATGTATTTCAAAAACAAAACAGCTATCTAGTGATGACTTGAATGAATCCTATCGCACTAGTCCAAAACTGTTGTTTGTTTTTTTTGACAGAAAAGTTTTTGGCATTCACTGCTCTCTTTTGGTTGAGAATATGGTTTCGCTGCTTAGTTCTTATATAAGTCACTGCTTGGACTGTTTTGTTTTAAAACGGTCAAATGGTGGTTTCTGTTCGATTACTATTTCCAAAGACCCAAGAAGTTCGAGATTAAGATTCCGTTATCATGCGAAGCGCCACGACACCAGTCCTTATTTTTGCATACCGACAGTTCCAAGGTGTACCTAACTGTTGAGTTTAATCCATTTGTTTAGTATAGTAATGTCCTTAGCGTTTTTGTGAATGCCACATATTCATTAAATTGGCATAGATCTATGCATTCCTCTATCCAGAATGCTGTTTTTTAATGTTATATATGTTGTCTTTCTCATGTGATATATGAACAAATTCTGTGTGACGTAGTAGTCAATGGTTGATGACGTCATTAAATCGAGCCGCGTTGAACTCAGATACATTAAAATTTCTTTTGTCATAAATAATCAGTATAAAAAGCGTTATTGTACACAACAGACCATTTACAAATAATCAATGAGTAAAAGACGCTCGAAATGTCATCACTTATACAATAAACCTTCCGATATTTTTATGACATTCGGACCTTCTTCGAACCGCCGCTTGTCACCAAATCACCAAAATGTCCTGCCAACATTGTAACCGGTGAAGGTAAGCGTAATTTGCATTCATTCTTTTAATATTTTAATAATACTTATAAAAATAACAAGTTTATAAGTCAAGCTTCCCATTTTCTGTATAAATATTTCGAGTCTAAATATATTGATCAAAGAATGAAAATGGATCTGCAACATGACATATGACGTCATGACACTTGTTGCATGACGTCATTAATACACGCACCTGATTTGTTGACAAATACTTAACAATAAATTGTCAAATCGACCTTATGTTCCAAGAGACCTTATGATCCAAGAGATTTTAATATTGTATTTAGTACGACATAAAACAACAAACATATGACGATAGTTGCCTTTCCTTCACACTCAGTACGTTTGTAATCTACTAACTAGCCAAAGATATACGTTTTTTTTAATTTAAGTTATTGCTTATCTAATTCGGATGTTGTTTTTAACTTTTCTCATTTAGACATGTAAAGAATTTACTGTAACATTTTTTTTCTCACGATAGCTGTGAAAAGATCAAAGCGAGCATTGACTTATTACGCTCTAAATCTTTACATATCTACGCACTAGTTTTCTTAACACAAATATATTTTTTCATAATCGTATGTGACCTCATTAAACGAGCACTAGTAAAGTTAATTGCCTGATTCTTCTAATCAATCCGGCTGTGAATAGCAACCAAACTGCATGGAGAGATTTACATCTTTTCCGATGTGTTTAATCTTTACATGCATAATAATATTAATTCACTATAGGTATCTAGAAGGTCGTTAAGAACATGTAAGTAGCTTTGCTGCTCTCGAAGGATGCAATTTGATGAAACTGCTTTTATAACATACAAAATAAAGGGTACATATTTTTGCTCTTTTCAATGCGTAGCAAAATATATTCAACGACATTCGTGAACATCAACTATACGACCATAATGACCTCGTGAGAAAAGGATGTTTTATTATTTAGCAGTCTTATTTAAACTGTTTACGCAATATAGATTAAATCACGAAATATAACATCAAACGGGATTAAAACTATGTCATTTCGATCAGTATTTTAAAAATGCTTGTAAATAAACCGGTTTGAATAAATTTCTGACATTCTATGGTTATAGCATAATATTGTCAATATTTGCACTCATTCATTTATTCTATATTAAAACTTGTTTAAAATGAAATTTCTATAAATTAAAAAAACCCTGCTATAAATCATTCCATCAAAACTGTTTGATGATGTGTTTGCGTTATTAACACGTGACATTTATTACCACATGTTCCTTTGACCTAGGACGGACCCAGAAAATTTTGGTGGGGGTGTGAAGTATAAATCAAAATCCATTCAACTTTACCGCAGTAAATACTAGATATATATACACAGTAAGAGACGCTAACTTCGACCTAAGCAGTCAACACACACAATTTACTTTAAAGGCTTAGCTTTTTAAGTTAAGATGTATGTATTTTCACAACTCTACTCTTTTACCTGGTTGGTGAAAGGGGTGGGAGGATGCACCCCCCCCCCACCCCCACGTCCCTGATCTATCCCTGCCTTGTTATTGCCCCTCTACTAGTTCTATGCCACCTAAATATTCCAGGTCGGTGGCGCGGGAAATTTGTCAACAAACATTTAAAATGTTTAATTAGTTCTTCTTTAAATTAAGATCAAACGTTTTGACATTATTACTCATGTACAGTTAAGGCTCTGTTCGTAATTGTTTGATGCTATTTTCTATAAGATAACGAACACATTCGAGAAAAACTCCTTTAAATTGTTTGAAAGTCATTTATCAAAAATATGTAAGTTAACAAGATGCGTATGCAAAATGTATGAGAACTCTACCAAATAATACATTACTATATTCGTTACCGGACTTGTTAGCGCAATCAGGAACGTTAGCGTCACGTTCCCCAGGCCCCGGGTTCAAACCCGTGCTGCGATATACTAAAGTCAAAATAGCCCCGTGCTAACGCAGAAGCAGACATATAATAAATAGTATTTCTACAACTGGTCGACACAGAGGCCATTTTTGTTTTTTTTTATAAAGACACCGCCACTTATTCGTTTAATGATATTTTACTTGCACTCTTCGGACAGACATCGCTGCTAAGTGCATTAACTATTGTCAAATATGCTAATTACTTATCTCGTGTCATATTGTAAGTATGACGTATGTTTAACCAATACAGAACAAACTATCGCGATTTCCAGTGATATCTCAGCATGCCACATCGCCATTGTAGATATTCCGAATCTAGATGACAACGAAGAACGTTTACACGTAAAAGTCAAGCTTTCTAAAAACTATAATAGGTTCAAGACGGTTAAAACCACACGTATATGACAAAGAAGTCTGACTAAAAGAAATGCGATTGATCCCTAATTGGGCCCGACGTAATGAACTGGTAAGATTAATTTTACGCCTATTAAATCATTAAATAGGTTATGTTGAAAATTAAATTTAAGGTAAAGATTGTTCCGGTCGCAATGTATAACACTACATAAAACTAGCTCGAACGCAGTCCCTGTTTAGAATCCTAGAAAACGAAGCATTTTTGGTTTTATTACATTTGTGTCCATTTCTTTACTGTTAATATTTACAGTTATTGAATTTTATCGATGTGTTATTTTAAGTCATAATTTATGCCACATACCAAAACTTTAATTTTGGTATGGATAATGTAAAACAAAGTGCCTGTCAGAGTAAGTGTGACTTAAATACATTTATAGAAAAATGTAATAAGAGTTATTCAACAGTTCTGAATGGCTCATAACTCCTCAGCCCTTGGCTTTAAGTCCTGGTCGTTGCAAGAATTTATATATCGTGGGGACGTCTCCCACCTGATCCGCGGTGCGTCAGTGGTTCTACCCAAACATTAGTTAAAGGCAAGTTAAAAAATACTCAAAATACACGCACATCTTTATCTATGCAAAAATATTTAATTTAACTTTCCTAATTGACAGAAAAAGGTTCTTTAAGTCAACAATTCTTATCACTTAAGTGATGCCATTCGTAAACCGGATTAAATATTCCTAGGAGACTGTTAAGGGCCGCGAAATATAAATGTTAATGTAGGATATCTCTCTTTCACGTGTGTTACCTCTCCCACGTGATTTATACAGTTGCCAGCCAGTATTCCAATTGTAAGAATGATTGATGGCACATTCGGTAAATGTTTTATAGCAAAACATGAGTAAACAAATTTAAGATGCTCTATTTGAATATACCATTTGTTTGAAGTATATTTGTTGAGCGGTGACAGAGCAGGAAAAAGATTTAATGTCAAACTAAATCAACTAAAACAAATGTATTTCTTAAAGCGAGCTGATCGCAAGCTGTTTAGTGTGCATTTTATACTGTGTTACAACGTTGAGATTTAGTACAACGATAATTGATACTGAACTAACCCCCCCCCCCCCCCCCCCCCCCCCCCCCCCCAAATATTCCACTTATAACAAAAGAACCGAGTATTCCACTTATAACAGAGTAGCGAGCAACAATAAAGAGTAGCTTCCTATAATAAAAAGATAGCATACAATTATAGTAATGTTAACAATACATCTTGTAATAACAGATGTAGCAGACAGCAAGGAAGAAAGCAAAGTCACAGGAAGTCTAGTTCCCATTACAGTTATGGTTCGATACTCTTACATATTTATGTAATGAATCAATAGTTTAGGCGAGTGTTTTGTTTCCAGAATAGTCATCATCTTGTTTAAAGCGCATTCTCCCTGCGGCGCCTTGTATTGCTCACATTTCTTGTTAATTGTATAGAATTCAAAGCTCCTCAGATATATTTTGTAATGTTGGGTAAATCAAGTTGTTTAAGCTAGTAGTTAGAAGTCATATATAGACTAAGCCACGAATACGCAAATGTAGCATACGGATGATGGCAAATATAAACCAAGGATGGTGGCAAATACGGTCTATCGATGATTGCAAATATGGTCCTAGATGATGGCAAGTATGGCTCAAGGATGATGGCAGATATTCATCATGGATGATGACCATTATGGTCCATGGATGATGGCAAATATAGTCCATGGATGATGGCAGATACGGTCTATGGATGATTGCAATTATGGTCCCCGGATGATGGCAAATATAATCCATGGATAATGGCAAATATGGCCAATGGATGATGACAAATATAGTTCCTGGATGATGACAAATATAGTTAATGGATGATGGTATGAAATATGGCCAATGGATGATGATAAATATAGTTCATGGATGATGACAAATATACTTTATGGATGATGGCAAAAATGGCCCATAGATAATGGCAGATATGGCTCATGGATGATGGAAAATATAGTCCATGGATGATGGCAAATATAAGCCACTATGGATGATGGCAAATATAGAATTTAGATTTTGTTCCATGGATGATGACGAATAAAGTGGATGAGGGCAAATATAAGTTCATGCATGGTGGCAAATATGGTCCAAGGATGGTGGCAAGTATTGTCCATAGATGACGGCAAATATAGTTCATGGATGATGCCAAATATAGTTCATGGATGATGCCAAATATTGTTCATGGATGATGCCAAATATTGTTCATGGATGATGACAAATATAGTCCATGGATGATGACAAATATAGTTCATGGATGATGCCAAATATTGTTCATGGATGATGACAAATATATCTCATGGATGATGGCAAATATAGTTCATGGATGATGACAAATATAGTCCATGGATGATGACAAATATAGTCCATGGATGATGACAAATATTGTTCATGGATGGTGACAAATATTGTTCATGGATGATGACAAATATAGTTCATGGATGATGGCAAATATAGTTCATGGATGATGACAAATATATCTCATGGATGATGGCAAATATAGTTCATGGATGATGACAAATATAGTCCATGGATGATGACAAATATAGTCCATGGATGATGACAAATATTGTTCATGGATGGTGACAAATATTGTTCATGGATGATGACAAATATAGTTCATGGATGATGGCAAATATAGTTCATGGATGATGACAAATATAGTTCATGGATGATGACAAATATAGTCCATGGATGATGACAAATATAGTTCATGGATGATGACAAATATAGTTCATGGATGATGACAAATATAGTTCATGGATGATGACAAATATAGTTCATGGATGATGACAAATATAGTTCATGGATGATGACAAATATAGTTTATGGATGATGACAAATATAGTTCATGGATGATGACAAATATAGTTCATGGATGATGACAAATATAGTCTATGGATGATGACAAATATTGTTCATGGATGATGACAAATATAGTTCATGGATGATTACAAATATAGTTCATGGATGATGACAAATATAGTCCATGGATGATGACAAATATAGTTCATGGATGGTGACAAATATAGTCCATGGAAGATGACAAATATTGTTCATAGATGATGACAAATATAGTTCATGGATGATGACAAATATAGTTCATGGACGATGACAAATAAAGTTCATGGATGATGACAAATATATCTCATGGATGATGACAAATATTGTTCATGGATGATGACAAATATTGTTCATGGATGATGGCAAATATAGTCCATGGATGATGACAAATATAGTTCATGGATGATGACAAATATAGTTCATGTATGATGACAAATATATCTCATGGATGATGACAAATATTGTTAATGGATGATGACAAATATAGTTCATGGATGATGGCAAATATGGTCCATGGATGATGACAAATATAGTTCATGGATGATGACAAATATATCTCATGGATGATGACAAATATATCTCATGGATGATGACAAATATAGTCCATGGATGATGGCAAATATTGTTCATGGATGATGACAAATATTGTTCATGGATGACGGCAAATATTGTTCATGAATGATGACAAATATAATTTATGGTTGACGGCAAATGTTGTTCATCGATGATGACAAATATAATTTATGGTTGACGGCAAATGTTGTTCTTCGATGATGACAAATATGTCCCAATGAATGATGACAAATATAATTCATGCATGAGAGCAAATATGATCAATATATGGTGGCAAATACAGTTCATGTATTATGGCAAAACTTGTCTAAGAATGATAGCAAATATGGTCCAAGGATTTTGGCAAATGTAGTCCATAAATGAGAGCAAAAATAGTTCTTAATGGATGATGACAAATATGACCCATGGATGTTGGCAAATACAGTTCATGGATGATGGCAGATATAGTTTTTGGATAATGGCTTAGATAGTTCATGATGATGACAAATATAGTTCGTGCATGTTGGCAAAACAGTTCATTGATGATGGCAAATATAGTCAATTGATAAAGACAAATATAGTTCACGGATGATGGCATATATAGCTTTTGGATAATGGCAAAGATAGTTCATGGATGGTGACAAATATAGTTCATAGATGATGGCAAATACAGTTCGTGGATTATGGCAAATACATTTCATGGATGATGGCAAATATAGTTAGTGGATGATGTCAAATAACGTCCACAGATGATGACAAATATTGTTCATGGATGATGGAAAATGTAGATCATGGATGATGGCAAACATAGTTCATGGATGATGACAAATATATCTCATAGATGATGACAAATATTGATCATGGATGATGGCAAATATGTCCCAATGGATGATGAAAAATATAATTCATGGATGAAAGCAAATATGATCCAAATACAGAAAGCAAATACAGTTTGTACAGTTACATGTATTATGGCAAAATTTGTTCACGAATGATGGCATATATGACCAATTGATGGCAAATATAGTCCACAGATAATAAAAAATATAGTTAATGGATGGTGCACATATGGTCCATGAATGATTACAAATATAGTTAAAGGATGGTGCAAATATGGTCCACGAATGGTGACAAATATAGTTAATGGATGGTGCAAATATGGTCCACGAATGGTGACAAATATAGTTAATGGATTGTGCAAATATGGTCCACGAATGGTGACAAATAAAGTTAATGGATGGTGCAAATATGGTCCACGAATGGTGACAAATATAATTAATGGATGGTGCAAATATGGTCCACGAATGGTGACAAATACATGTATAGTTAATGGATGGTACAAATATGTTTTATGAATGATGACAAATATAGTTAATGGATGGTGCAAATATGGTCCACGAATGGTGACAAATATAGTTAATAGATGGTGCAAATATGGTCCACGAATGGTGAAAAATATAGTTAATGGATGGTGCAAATATGGTCCACGAATGGTGACAAATATAATTAATGGATGGTGCAAATATGTCCACGAATGGTGACAAATATAGTTAATGGATGGTGACAAATATAATTAATGGATGGTGCAAATATGGTCCATGAATGATGACAAATATAGTTAATAGATAATGCAAATATGGTCAAAACATTATCGCAAATGTAGTTTATTGATGGTGCAAATATGGTCCACGAAGGATGACAAATATAGTTAATGGATGGTGCAAATATGGTCCACGAATGGTGACATATACAATTAATGGATGGTGCAAATATAGTCCATGAATGATGACAAATTTAGTTAATGGATTAATGCAAATTTGGTCCAAGCATTATCGCAAATGTAGTTTATTGATGGTGCAAATATGGTCCACGAAGGATGACAAATATAGTTTATTGATGGTGCAAATATGGTCCACGAAGGATGACAAATATAGTTAAGGGATGGTGCAAATATAGTCCATGAATGATGACAAATTTAGTTAATGGATTAATGCAAATTTGGTCCAAGCATTGCAAATGTAGTTTATTGATGGTGCAAATATGGTCCACGAAGGATGACAAATATAGTTTATTGTTGGTGCAAATATGGTCCACGAAGGATGACAAATATAGTTAAGGGATAGTGCAAATATAGTCCATGAATGATGACAAATTTAGTTAATGGATTAATGCAAATTTGGTCCAAGCATTATAGCAAATATAGTTTTTGGATGGTGCAAATATGGTCTAAGGATGATAGAAAATATAGTCCATGAATGATTATAAATATAGATGGATGATGACACATCTAATCCATGGATGATGGCAAAACCTCAGTATGTCTGTGTCAGAACGGTTTTTAAAAGGAAGCACAGAATGATCAGTTTTCGGCCAATAGTGCAGATCCCGATCAGTCAGCTGCCAGGTCAGGCTCGAGACGTTATGCTGCATAGAATATAGTACGGGTTGGTAACAAATGAAGCATGTTAAAGAGTAGGGCGTTTAAGTTTTATCTTAACTTGACATGATTGTCTAACGTTTACTGGCTGCGGATCTAATTAGCGAGTCATATTTCGTCGATGCTTTACCTATACTGCGGCATCAAGTCGGTCAAAAGAAAAATCACGAACCTATACCTGGAGCAAATGAGCAACTTCCCCTATTGATTGAGCATTTGCCCAATAAAGATCGAAAGCCTTGCCTTTCGCTTGGTCGTATTCGTGAGAAATTTAAAAGATTTATTACATCGTCAGATATCTGGTAATTGAAACTTACTCAGTGTTAAGTGCCCAGTTTTGTGCTTTAACGACAGGATCAGAGTTTGACATTGGACCCTTAAGTAGAGCTTGGCCACATAAGATATCACGACATTCATTTGTCTGAACAAAACAAAAAGAAATCCCACATAAATGGAGACTTTCCTGAATAGACTGTAGACTGTAAATAAAATAGGATGGTTAATAAAAGGTAGACTTAAAGACAGCCACCCAGTAAAAGGCAAGGGGTTGTCTACACGACGCTATGTTATTTCGTTTTTTTAAAAGAAAAGTAAACAAGGCATGGACATATCATTCGCGATATCGCTCTGGCGCGAGATCTTAATGTTTGACGGCTAAATCTACATGCTCTGTACGTATATGTGATTTCTTGTTTCTAATCGATGAAGTAAACATTTATGTTTTTACAAGAAGGCAGGTAAATAGGTAACGCAAGTTGACAACCATTTAAGACCTTAAAGTGAATGATCATTAGACACTTTAAATAAGTTTGTTTTTTTCTAGCGAGGCTTCATATGTTAAACCCACGCTACGGAAAAGTTTCGAATTATTTTAGAAACGAAACCGGTAGCATAAGATCATTCTTTCCCATAAAACACACGTGGGGAGAATCATGTGCACTGCTTTCTGTTATTATAGCAAACATAACATTCATCAATGTCATACGTAAAATAAAACTAAGATGATAACTTCAATATCTTTAATACATTTAGCAAATGATTACTCAAAAGAACGGATAAATGGACGTATTTTTTAAACTAAAACGGAGGTAAACGTTATAAAATAAATTCTTTTATCTTAAAAAATAAATAAACATGTATGACGCAGACTTAAAGAATTTGATCAAACATGAACCCGGCTATTATTATCACTCTACAAGATATGCAGAATAAGTTATTATCTTAACCGATATTTGATATGTAACAAAATGTTTATGAAAAAACAATAGCGAATACAATATCGAATTCCAACAATATACTTCTATCAATTGATAACGTGAGATAATAACTTTAAAACAACGCTGACTGCTTTGTGGAATATCTGTGACGAACCAGGGTGTAGTTTGCTTTGTTTTTACAGTTTTTGTGTGGTAATCATTGTGTATCAGTCTATCGGCTTGATGATATAAAGAGTCCAATTTCAACACCCGCCGTAAAATCACGCCATATCCATACCATCTTAGTCACTGAATGATTGTGACTGAACAACACACACCAGGAGCGCGTGCAGTGGCTTGTGCCGTAGATACAATAGGTTGTTTGTTAATGTTTTCCATAGGGTTTATGTCACTTGCCAAATGAAAGATAGTGTCCTCTTGAACTAGATACAGGCTTCCTTCAAGGTGTCACCACAATACCTTGTTTGTTTTTTTGCTAGTTATAAACGTTATCAGTTTCTGCATATAACATATATTAAAATGCATTTTTTTTCTTACGTTTACTGGTTGTATAAGCTTATAAAAAAACAACCAAAGAAGCTAAAGGATCTGAACTCTGTCGAGATTCATTTATTCTACGTTTTTAATAGAAACACTTTTAAAATCGTTGTTGTTTGTGTTTTAGATGCCTTCCTAAGTATGTAAAATTCGTCTTGACGCCACACTTAACTTTTTTACAGAGCTACATCTTCTGTTTATCTGTCATTTAACTTATTAATATAACTAGCTAACGTTGTTAGTAACCTCATTATATTTATATGTATAAATATATTTGTATAACTGAATCTCGATGGGTTGTTTATAGTTGCCTCAGTTCATTCTTATAATTGACATTTTCAGAGTATTGTTCCGCACTCATTCTTGAATCATTTTGAATCATCTTCTGTATTGTTAATGGACAAAGACAATGTTTATTGTTGATAACCAATAAGAGTCGATGTTATTTATTTGTTTTGTTTACGTTACATCGCACAGACACAATTACGATCGTCCGGCTAATTATTGGTGGAGGAAGTCCTCAGACTTACTTGTATGGCTTGGTAGAACCACCGACGCATCGTAGGTTAGTTGGAAAACCTCATCACATGAAAATTCTTGCACCGACCGGGACTCGAACCCACGCAGTGAGGAGTCAAGGAGTTACAAGACAGCGAAGACACTCGATGAGACACTTTCCTGATACTAGACTGAGTAGTCTTGGTAAAAATTAGTACAATCTGAGTGTTGCCATTGGAAACCATATTAAAACTCGCAATCTCTAACTTTAGACCTGTATACATTAAAGGTGGTATGCGACAGTTTGTTATATCTAATATATGTCACAATATGTGACCTCTGTTTGGGATATTTGTGCATAATTTCTGTAGAAAAACATCATACTTTAGTCTAAGCTTTGACGTTTTTGGGGCAGTAAAACTCGTTAATCAACACTTAAAATGTTCATTCTTTTCAAATCTATAAATAAGAACGATTGGGATTTCTGCTAAAAATAGACATCGTATCGCAGCGGATGAGGTGAATGAGCTAAACATAAGTGGTTACGTGTTTGTCTTTGTTTGAAAATAGCTAACTGTGCAGCGTGGCTTAGATAGGAAATACATGTTTGTAATAACAATTGTGGTGTTATGGTACCCTTGTGACAGATGTAGAATATCAACATTTTGCGAGATGTGTTTAGGAAGCAATAGTTTGTTCAGGTAACACTAATTTATTAAGCTGTTTAATGGAAATATTTTGGTCCAAACTGCCTGATACCACCTTTAAGGCTTCCTATTACTAGAATAAACCTTTGAAGTGTTCATTTAAGTTTTCATTTGAGAGTAAGAATTAACGTTCCAAATATACTTTTTGTACTGCTTAAAATGTTATATAATATTTACTTATTAAACATAGTCGTAGAACTATACACAACCTGTACATTACAAATTTGAGAAAAAAAATATTTAAAAATGTTTACTATCTGACCAAACTAATGATTTAGTCTACATTAAAAAAAAGAATTTGCACTGTACCTCAATTGATCGACAGAAGAAATCGCGAAAAGACGTCGCTCTGTCTATTCTTTCATTAAAAAAAACAGGATGTGGGTTTCTGCTGAAAAAAGAAACCGACGTCAGAGCATTTTATCCGGTTGATGGTAGAACTTTATATCAAAAGTAAGTGGTCACATGGTTTTCATAGGGTGCTATGCTTCACTTCTGACATAGATGTAGGACATCATTAAATAACATTTTGCGGGAACTTTTCATATAAAAATAATTAATGAGGTTGTTTGAGAAAGAAATCTGGTCCAGACTATTGGATAGTTCTTTTAAAAAAAAATAAAACGCCATAAAAAGTAAGACAAAGTCAAATACTGGAATAATATACTTAATCAATTATTTTCGATCTTGGTACGCTGCGACCGCGCATCGAACTCTTTGCTTACAAGCTGGATCATTTCAAGTATTCAAAAGGAGCAGTACAGACGGGTAGTAACTAAGAATATAGATTCTTTAAACAGATATACGAGTAAGTGCGTGTTTAAGTGCGTTTTGCTTGGCACTATGTATAAATCACGACAACTTGAAGCCCATTGTTCATGTGGACATTGTAAACAAGCAGCAAACTCAAGTTGCTATAAATATACACTACACTCGCTGCATTTCGTGGGTGATTTTTTTCGAAAGTCTCGTAGACTCATATTTATGGATTTATTTACACACGATTGAGTTTAACTTGCAATAACTTACATGTACAGCATGCCGATTGTGGCGATTTGTTTTCTACACTCACCCACGCAACAGTACTGTAAAATATAGTTATGTATATGGGACACTGTCTTGACAATTAAAGATATTTTCTGGCAGAAAAACTAACAAATAAACTATAAATACACAAGTAGGTGACGTTATATGTCTATTTTGCAGGTAATAATTGTGATAGAACAAACTCAAGTATAAGCAATACCGATAAACATCAACAAATATCATGACTAACAGAACAGAACAGAACAGAAGTTTTGTTGTGTTTTTTTTTTGCAACCGGAGGCCACCGGCTCATGATTCAATTTCTTAATACAGAGATACAAATGTGTACCAAAGATTACAGAAATCATGTGTTTTCAGTACTGATATATAATACTGTATCAAAAGGTATAGATTAAGGATAACCTCACCTTTGGTGGACACAGGTCTAACACAACTGTCAAAATCACTGCTTACACTATACCATCTATATTAAAGATAATTTCTATGATTGTTATATTTTTACATTAAAAATAAATTCAAAAACTAGTATATGTTGGTTTTGCAAGCAAAGGTTACATATTCTATTGTCTCGATATAAATATGAATGTCTTCCTATTTTAACAGCGAATTGATGGTTTGAGCATCGAAATCTCGAAAATGTTTTTCATACAGAACGGGATATTGATTGACAAGTACATCTCTTGCTCGAGAGAAGTATTAAATAGTTTATATGTGTCACAGCGCGAATATTCATTTACGCTAATAAGCCATGCCTGGTTTTCAATATCAGTCAACCTTTGTTTGAACAACATTAAAAACGCTCGACTTTTCCAATGCCTGCCCTTTGGTCTATCCACATGTATCCAGAGCCATATTTAAATAGCAATTCTCTATATGACTCGAGAAGCCCAGTTGACTCTTCTTGCGTCACTATTTTTTTTTAAGCATTAGATAACATTTTTAGAGTATCCAGTTACAGGCATATTTAATAATTTTTACCAGTATTTAATTCATCGTACACAATAATCTACTTATAGAAACAATCTGCTACACTCCACAAAGGGCTACAAAATCATGTGCATTTGTATTTAAACCCAAAATATGCTTTCTGTATTGAGTTTGGGTTTGTGCAGGTATTGATGAGTATCAATGTTCCCAGATTTCATTTTCGTAAACTAATATAGGTTTTACCATAGAGTCGAACAACCTGAAATATTCTTCAATATGAAACCAGGATGGATCTAGCGAGGTGGGGGTGGGGTGGAAGGGTGTGTGTGTGCCCCCCCCCACACACACACACATACACCAACCAGGTAAAAGAGTAGAGTTGTAAAAACATATACATGTATGCCTGAAACTACCAAGTAACTTTTGTATATTGACTTTAGGTCGAAGTTAGGGTCCCTTACCATATATGTCTAGTATTTACTGCGATAAAGTTGAATGGATCTTGATTCATACCCATAACCCACCCCAACAAAATGTTCTGAATCCGCCCCTGTATAACACCTCCCTAATGATCCCTGAAAATATTTGATGGCATTGATACATTTGTTTGCTTTGACTGATAACTTTATTTTTGCTATTGTCCATGATAAGTTTGGTGTAAACAAGAGACCCATGTACACAGAGGTAACAATTACTGATCTGCCTCTATTCACCCACTAGTCATATTGGCGCAAAGGACCGCTATTTCTGAACACTATTATTTCGGTCTTTCGCTCATTTATTGCATTACTATTTCAAAAATCAGATATGCTATTAAATTGTCTTTCAAGTTCAAAAGACGTTTCCGAGCAACAGTCTACTCATCAGCCAAAGGTATGCACAATATGTTTGGAATGTGTTCAGTTATAAGGATAACGCCATGTACTTTTAAATAAAGATATGACGTCAGCTCAATGACGTATAGTGCTGGTCACCTTGGCGTGCACCAATTAGGCACTTAAACCATTGTGTTATTTATAGTGTTGGAATGATTAAACGTTTAGAGTGTTTTATCGCGATTTGTGTTGTCTAACAATAAGCAGACTTCAAACTACTTACGATTCTTTCCAAATGTTTAAATAACGAAGGCAGAGCGTACTTCCCGGATGACTTTACTAAGTGATATGAAAAGTAAGTTGCCACATGACTTTTCTTAGTTTAAAAATAAATATCTCTGTAGTGTCGTCCGAATAGAAAATATCTCTTTGCAATGACAAGTTGGGATCTATGCTTCACTGTTCACAAAGATCTAGAACAAAAATGAACAACATTTTGAAGGACCTTTTCCGGTAACTAAGACTTAATTTGGTTATTTGAGAAAAAAATCTTTGATTCAAACTGTCAAATACCACAATTAAGTAGAGCAGATAGCTTCCTTCGAACACAGGTTTTCTTAAGTATTTCAAATATTTTTTGATGGGGTAGTCCGTTAAAAACCTTATGGAATTCCACATACAAAACGTAAAAGCGTCCACGAGGTCTCGAAACATATCTTTGTATAACACCTTAGATCATCATCATCATCATCATCATCATCATCATCATCATCATCATCATCATCATCATCATCAACAACAACAACAACAAACAATAACAAACAACCACAGTCATCATAATAATCATCACCATCACCACAAGCGTCATCATCTTATGTCATCGTTTTGCTCTTCATCATAGTGATCGTATGTCCTCTACCTTTTGTCTCCTATTGTTTCTACTATCATTATCTACTTCAGTTTGACATTTACGATATTTTTCTAATTTTTGAAATCCATTTTTAATCGTTAAATATGAGTTTGACGACCCCTTTCTTATTTAAATTAAGGAAACAGATCGACTTATTAGACTTGATTTAGCACTCTAGGATGAGCCTTCTATAGGAACAGAAGATATGAACCTTTGTGTAGTGATAATACTCATTCATTAAAATGTCATTGTTCTGGCTGTAACAATGATATGGTATCCTCTATTGAATACAAATTCTGAAACAGTTTGCAGATAAGTTAAAGACAAGCCCACTCTACGTGATCGCATACCCACCGTAACCGGCATGCTTCGGTTCCAAAGGAGGAAAATTCAAAAGCCGAACGGTTCAGATTTTAATCAACAGTAAAAATAATAAAATAAAAAAGATTCGCGAGTGGCGTAGGGATATCCGCAGTCCTTTTTGTAGTTCTTTATTCTACCTGGCTGATAGCTTTGAGCGGATGAAGTGATAAAATAGTGATCGTAAAGTAGTTCATCACGATTATTTTTGTGTTTGTGATTTAAGATCTGTTTTTCGACCGTTTCGACTGGATTAAAGTTTTTGTTTAATGTGGTGGTGATTTATTTGGAATTTATATTTCTTTTCGCACCAGGTACAAGAAAAAGTTTGCATTTTATGTAAGGATTTCATATGTTTATACTAAGATTGTTTATTTTCAAGTAGTTTGTATAGGTTTGGTGTGGTGCTTGATAGTTAGCTTACGTACATGTGGTTAGCTTATGGTTTAAATACAATCAGGTATCGTTGTAATGTTTTCCCTTCTTAAAGGTCCTGTTCTATATTTTATTCAGTTGAAAAAAATGGAAGAAGACTTGGATTACTATTTTAGGCATTGAATTTAGTGAAACTTAAATAATGATGTTTAACTTCCCAAAACTACCAGTTTTATGTAGCTGGTATGTATTGTTCATGATTAAGACATATTAGGTTTAACCTAGTTAATAGAAAATAAAAAAAGTATTTTCTTTGAAATTTCTTTTATTAACCAATGAGAGCCGAGAATTATGACACCGTCCAAGCTTAATTGATGGGTGTACTTGTTTTTTTTTTGTGGTTGGAATTTTTGACACTCTTTTGATTTTTAACACATTCTGTCTCGATACTTTAAATGATGAATAGAGTTGGGTCTTTTTCTTTTTTGAGGACAGAAAATAGACTTTTCTCTTTCGCCATTTAAAGCTCCCATCTGAAAGAAACAAAACAGACCAAAACATCATTAAAACGTTTTCTTGTTGCAGCGACATCGTTTATAATAAATTCATTAAATTATGCAAAATGCAATATGTGACAGCAGCGGGAATGCATTTAAATGCCCACGCCGCCTTGCCGCGTGTTAATAGAACTCATTATCAACACAAGTAAACTACTAGTATTCTTATTTTGATCACTTCAAAACGATAGGTTGTAAATAGCGTTGAGAAAGGAACCTTCAATGAATATGTCTTATAAACATGCAAATTTGACGCAATGAAATCGAGTATGAAGTTATGTTTTCACTGCCTCCTGTGGTTTCGCTCCGCAACAAGATATTTCGCTCCCATACTTTTTGAAAAATGAGCATAAATCGTTTAAAAAGACGTTTCAACCTCCACAAGTTGTGCACCAGTCAATAGCGATCGGTATTCGATTTATTCGCAACATAGAAATACTTTCTAAAAGCAATCATAGATCAAAATTGAGTCGAAATGACAAGTTTGTAAAAAAACATGCAGCAATGTTCGCTGGGGAAACAGATTTAGCCGGAACAATTTACATGTTTTAAATAAGAAACTGTGTTTTCTGTGAAGCTCTATAATGCTTACACGACTCTACACTCTCTGATGTTTGATAAAATCCGTCTTTCTGTTCTTATAAAGAGAAAAAATGTTGGTCACACTCACTTTTTGTAAACAAATCCACGCTTTTGCTCACTCCCGGAAGTAGTTTTCGCTCTTTTTACTAATTTCTCCTTTTGGTTGTGGAGCGAATGTTACCCGGGCGTGTTATACGGGTAAGTGATGCTATAGCAGTAAACTGCACATTAAGTGTTTAACACAAATATTGTTCTCTTTCCGAACTAAAAACAAGTTCATCAATAGCTGATTAAACATTTTATGCAATAAACAGATTACAAAGCCAATCCGGTTAATTTTGGATCACCCCTCATAATAACAAACTAACAGATAGTGGCATTGTAATAATTAAATTGTTTATGTTTTTTAGATCACCCCTCATAAAAATAAACTGACAGATAATGGCATTGTAATAATTAAGATTGTTTATGCTTTTTTAGATCACCCCTCAAAATAACAAACTGACAGATAGTGACACTGTATTAATTAAGATTGCTAATTCGTTTTTGGATCACCCCTCATAATAACAAACTGACAGATAGTGACACTGTACTAATTAAGATTGTTAATGCGTTTTTGGATCACCCCTCATAATAACAAACTGACAGATAGTGACACTGTAATAATTAAGATTGCTAATTCGTTTTTGGATCACCCCTCAAAATAACAAACTGACAGATAGTGACACTGTATTAATTAAGATTGCTAATTCGTTTTTGGATCACCCCTCAAAATAACAAACTGACAGATAGTGACACTGTAATAATTAAGATTGTTTATGCCTAAGTGCAGGGAATGACACTAGTTATAGAACGTACGTGTTCTTAAGTGCAGAAACTGACACTGAAATATTTGTGGGTAAGTGAAGAAACTGACTGTGTAATAAGTGAACGTATTTGTGTGTAATTGGAGAAACTAACTCTGTATTTATCGAACGCATTTGTGCGTAAGTGAAGAGAAATTGACACTGTTATAATTGAACGTTTTTGTGTGTAAGTGAAGAAACTGACACTGTACCAATTGAACATATTTGTGTGTAAGTGAAGAAACTGACACTGTACTTATTGAACATATTTGTGTGTAAGTGAAGAAACTGACACTGTACTAATTGAACATATTTGTGTGTAAGTGAAGAAACTGACACTGTACTAATTGAACATATTTGTGTGTAAGTGAAGAAACTGACACTGTACCAATTGAACATATTTGTGTGTAAGTGAAGAAACTGACACTGTACTAATTGAACATATTTGTATGTAAGTGAAGAAACTGACACTGTACTAATTGAACATATTTGTGTGTAAGTGAAGAAACTGACACTGTACTAATTGAACATATTTGTATGTAAGTGAAGAAACTGACACTGTACTAATTGAACATATTTGTGTGTAAGTGAAGAAACTGACATTGTACCAATTGAACATATTTGTATGTAAGTGAAGAAACTGACACTGTACTAATTGAACATATTTGTGCATATGTGAAGAGACTTATTCTGTAATAATTATTTTTTGTGCATGTACAAATACTGACAATGTAAACAAAATGAACATATTTATGCGCATGTGCAGAGGCTGAACTGTTCTAATTGAATATAGTTGTGCGTAAGTGCAGAATTAGACGTATTTGTGCATTAACTATTTTTAAACTACAGTACAAAGTCTTCATAATGTCAACATGTTCTAGATTCAAACTAATTAACATAAGAAACAAAATAATATTACTTTAATGTAAATACTTTTTTATCATTTTCCTAAAACGTAAAAATAAAATACACAGTCAGTTGGTCAACCTTCATAAAACATTGAGTTAACCTTTGATTTTCTGTTTAATTCGTTTAGACGTTTCAAAATTACTGACAACACAACACGTTAGTTTCCGTTTTGTATACCTGCTAAAGAGGATACCCTAGTGTATGTACACTAGCTGTCACAAGATGAAGGGCTCGGATATTTTATGTTGCTTAATAAAGCTTAACTATGTGAACTGGGCCACTTGTTGCAGTTATTAATGACTTGTATTTAAGTATCGAACATTGCTATAAACAATCTCTGGGATAATACAAGTTTTTTATTATGTGCTATGTTATGTGTGTGCTGGGTACTTTAAATATATAGCTATAGTATAGCTAGTTGTTGTTGTTGTGTATGTGTGTTTTTTGTGTGTGTTAGTTGTTTTTTTTTTTTAAATTTAATGTGTATTATGCACCACTCCAAATAAATATATGTGTAATATGTATTAAATATTTATGTAAGCCACTAGATTAAAACAATAATGTATTTTTGTTCAGCAACCGTTTTATAGTATAATTTAAATGCTGTTTTATTTTTATTTTTTTAACCGGTATCAGAAAATAAACAGTTACTGACATGACAAGCAAAAAAAATGAATGCGCATTATTACGTTGACTTTTGTGGGATTTGTGTGTGTGTGTGTGTGTATGTGTGTGTGCGTGCGTGCGTGCGTGAGTGTGTATGTGTGCTGATTTGTTTGATTTGTTAAATGTGCTCCCTTCTAAGATTTTAGGACGAACTGAAAAAGATACTTTTAAGACGAAATGTGTTATTGATGACGTATATGAATAGTTGTGAAGACGAAACAGATTATAAAAAAAAATGCGTTGAAATACATTTACCTCCGTGACGTACACAGAGATCGAAAACACCTCACGTGAAAATAAATCTCATTTTCGGAAGTGTTTTCTATATTACACCTAATGTCTTTTAGAGTGTTCTGTATGGTAGTTTAAATGGTATTTAGTATCATTTAGTGAATAAAACGAACTCAAACTTAATAGGCATCTTTATTTGAAGCAGCGGTATGACTTGCAAAATAAGGTCTGGATTCGACCAACACTCATTCCCTTTGATATCAACATTCCTACAACCATCTTTGGTCATCTCGTAGGTATCCGTTAAGAGGGTAAATGAGCTGGATTAAAATGGCATTGACAAGAAATGTGTCATTAAAATGTCGTTCTTGATGGACAATACGAAAGTTATCTCGTCGAAATTTCTAACTGCGTTCATTTAATGGTGGTATCCGAATGTTTGAACCAAACATTTTTTTCTCAAATAACCAAAAGGTTATTGTAGATCTGTGTAAACAATCAAGCATAAATTTCCACTCGTCATTGCAAACAGGTATTTCCTTTCTGAACCACGCTGCAGTGATAACTATTTTTACATTGAAAAACTACGTGACAACTTACTTTTGAGATCACGTTTTATCGTCATTCGAGTCATCCGTCCTTACATCGATATATATTTTAGCAGAGAACACTACGTGCTTTTTATGGATTAGAACAAATGAACATTTAGTGTATTTTTTGTCTAACAATATAGTTCACGTTCAAAATCGTCTTTACTTTGACTAAAGTATGTGGTGTTATTCCTAAGTTACCCAAAACAATAGTAAGATATTTTCTACATGCATTTTATATAGGCAAACTGTCGGATACATCCTTTAAAATGGCGTTAACAAGAAGCATATGCCATTAAAATGTCGTTCTTGCTGGACAGTATGAAAGTTATCACGTCGACATTTCTCACTGTGGTAGAGCAAGTGCGCTTATTTAATTTCTCGTCTTTCGTACATTCTCATTAATTTTACATGCGCCTTGCATAGTTATGTGTATCATTGAATGTCTAGGCTAGATTGTGTTAATGTTATTTGTTTAAACTTAATTTGAGCTTATCCTACCTTCTTTCCTTACCAGCAACGACAAACAAGAAAGCTGTGTTTTTTTTAAAATATTGCGGATTAGATTAACTGAACTTGTAGATAGTTTTGAACATAAAATACAAACAGTAAGTTACAGTTAATAAGTATTGTTTATTTATTTATCCTGATCAGCATACATTAGTCAATTAGTATTTTACTGTTTGGCAGATGTTTGATCAGGAGCTACAATATTTGCTGCTGAGTCTCTACAATATGTTAGTCACCTTTACATGTCGATGCAAGAAGATAACTTAGAATGTATGTGGGATGTTAAATGTGGTATCTCACAGTTTGACTTTATGAAATACATGTAACAATATTCTTCTCAGCTGTGGGGAAATTTGGGGCATATTTTCTGCATAAATTCATACTTAAGTCTACGCTGAGACATTTAAAGCGCTACGTTTGTTGAACAAATTGCGAAAAGAATTCTCCAAATAACCAATCCTTCAAAATCTATAAATAAGCACGATAGTGTTCTCTGCTGAAACAGAGACCGTCGTCAAAGCGGACTACTGGTATAACGATACAGCGTGATCTCCGAAGTAAGTTCTCACGTGTTTTTCTACGTTTAAAAATAACTTTCTCTAACAGCATGGCTCCGATAGGAAATATCTGTTTGCAATTACGGGTGCAGATTTATACCTCACTGTTCACTTTAGGGCATTAATGAACAGCATTTTGAAGAAACTTCATCAAGTAACAATGACTTTACTGGGTTGGGAAAAAAAAACTTGTCCAGACGGTCGTATGTCACTTTTAACAAAAAGTTTCGCAATAAGGATAAAAGGTTGTTCCATCAGTTTGCTCCTGTATCAAGTGGTTGTAAATAATTGAGGATTTATAGAACTATTGTTGGCCTTGAGCATATCCCAGTTGTCAACTAGGACGATTATTTCCTTACACCAGATTTATCAATTATCACTTATCCCTTTTACATGTCTTGGGGTTTTCTGCTGTAATTTTTTTCTCTGTGCCATTGTGACTCATCTGACTAATTCGTCATTATGAACTATGTTTTTACTTTAATTACCCGGATGACATTATATATGTTGTTTTTTATGTTGCCTGGTTGCCTACACTATTTTTGGCTATTTCTACGAAAGCGTTCCGTACTCTGGTTCGCATGCATAGTTAGAGATCCCCTTAAGATAGTAAAGCTAAGTTTATACTTCTAAATCAATCTATGATACCAAATTACAGCATTTAGCCAGGCCTTCAAGTAAATCATTTATATAATAAGAAAAATATCAGGATTTGTCAGTGAAATAAAAAAAACCTGTTAAATTTGGTCAGCTACTAGAGAAAATATTTTTTGGGTAATCACTGGAAGAAATTAAAATTACTGTAAGGCTTACACTGGAAAAGACAAACAAAAATTCAGGCCGATATATTGGCTTTAAATATTTGTTATTGACTTCATCAACATCATTATCCGACGCAGCACCACAACAACCACCACAACTATTATTATTACCATCATCACCATCACCACCAACACCACCACCACTATCATCTTCATCAACATTCTCATTACTACCACAACATCAACCCTAACTCCAGCAATAACAATGTCGTTGTCATCATCATCATTTTCATCATCATTAGCAGCAGAACCTTAATGATGCAATATATTTGTTTAATAAACTATAGTATTTCATGGCGTTATGACATGAGCAATACCAGGAGACCAAATTATAATTAAATAATTTTCTGAAAGTTTACAAAAAGTGAGCCTTTTTTAAGTAGATGTGAATAGCTCTCCTCAAAGGTTAATCATGATGCACATGTACTTAAAACGCAGGTACATAAATACTATACGAAGTTACAAATTCTGTTCTCATGAAAAATGTTAAGAAAAAATATCATATCACGTGGTATCTATAAGCAAACATAATTAAGTTGTGAGTAATAGAGTTTTTATGGGTTTAAAAGCGCGTTTTTTCAAGGAATATATTACAAATTCAGTCAGCGGGCATCAATTACAGTTTTGTCTTTTTGAAGGACGCAAGTAGTGACCGACATGCTCTCAAAATTGGCAACAGTTGGCAACTTGCTGTTATATTGCCGTATTGCGCGCTTCGATGGCCCTGATAGAAAACGAACGTGGTGGTACAAGACTCTTGTTTTAAATTGACTATATGGCAGCATGGTATACCATTACGTGTGTATCGCGATTAGTGAACACAATGTGCTCTTTGTCAATTAATATCAGTTAAGTGCAGTGCTTATATTACTGATAAGGTAAACATTTTCTTTTGTCATATTTTCTATTATTCACAGGAAAAAATATTTTAGTTGTTTTGATTTATTTTGCTTTTCTAAAAGAATGTTATCTCGTATTTGCATACGTGCGGTGATTTATTATGGTTAAGTACAACTTCAGTACAGCGAAACAGTTTACAGTAAGAGGTTAAGTAACCTTTTTTGGTGGGGTCATATGTTTGGTCTGTTTAACTAGTTTATACTCTAACAAGCATTGTCTTCCAGTCGTTGTTCTAATGTGATATAACTGTCAATAACTTTTAACATGCAATGTACTATATTGTGCGCATTGAGTTAAAAATGGTCCACAAAATGTCATTTTGTTCATCGAGTGTATAACCCTAGTAAATAACCAAACTACTTAAGTTTAAATGCTTGATATTTCCTCAACAATCTTACTTCAAAATAGAGACAAATTGCTCGTTTTATTTTCAATGGACTGATATCTTGTCCCCTGTTTAGTAATGGTTTGCCCCTCTCGCAAATGTATTACAGCGTTTCCATTGGATTTTAATTTAAAATGTTTTTGGAGTCTTCTTACTCTCGCCCCCCCCCCCCCCCCCCCCCCCCCCAACTTTGTAGAAAATGGTTGAACATTTGGACATTACTGTTGCTGTATAATTTGAAATTTTAAAACATAGCTCGTTTAAAGGCGGTATCCGATAGTTTGGACTCCGCCGTTTATTCACGAGCTGCAGCTGTGTGAAATGTAAAGCATACCACCACATTTGTCATGTATTTCATATCTGAGCCAGGCTGCACAATGAGCTATTTTCAAATTACGAAAACTACGTGACTATAACATTGGTGATCACGTTTTATCCTCTTCCGTTTATTCTTTTCAAATCTATAAATAAGAACGATTGGGATTCCTACCTAAAATAGACATCGACGTCACAGCGGATGACCAGGATGAGCTAGGACATAAGTGACCACATGGTTTTCTTAGTTTAACATAAGCTAACTGTGCAGTGGGGCTCAGTTAGGAAATACATGTTTGTAATGACGATTGTGGCTTATTGGTTCACTTTGCAGACATGTGTAGGACATAAATAAAGCATTTGCGAGACCTGTTCAGGTAACAATAATTTAAAAAGAAAATATTTTGGTCCATACTGTCGGATACCACCTTTAAACAATTGAGGTAGTGTTCAAAAATCGTATGTATTACATGTAAGACCAATGCAGGAAATGTAGAAATGTTGACCAAATTCCCCCAAACAGGGATATGGTTTAGTTAATAGAATTTGATAAAGGCAATCTGTCGTAACTCATAATAAAGAAAAATACGAGCCCGAATCGAGAAAAAAATACTGACACCGAATTTCTGCCGAGTTTGGACCTTAATTATCACACATATTTGTTCTTTTGTGCTTTCTGTACAAAAATAAAAATGCGATAGAACTGGTATACTTTCAAACACAGTCAGTTAAATATTTTTATCCCACCATCTCTGTAAATATCGGTTGATATAACCCGTGTGATAAAGATGAGCTTTATCAACCGATATTCGCGCACCTGCTCTAAGCCGGACTACTTTTTTGACGAAACGATCAGGAGTGTTTACGAGAACGAAACTCATTTATCCCGTAATTATGCTTGTGGTCACCCCAAAAATGTCCCTAATATAAATATTGGTGAAATAGAGCTAAAGAGGCTATTAAAAAAAAGAGGATGCGAGCGGTCTCGATCTCTGACCTGCAGGATTGAAAACATAAGTGGCAGCGTCTTTATCGACTGAGCTAATCGGACAGTTCCTCTCAACTTTCCGAAGTTTTATTTAACAATGATATAGAAAATTTGAAAAACAAAAAAAATTTTATCAGAAAAATGAAACAACATGTACTACAGGAACATGATTAAAATTGTTTAGTAATAGTAATGAAATCAATAAAAGTCCGAATTTGTAGCAAAAATAAAAACAACTCTCGAAATGCCCGATCATGCGAGACACCCCGTTGTGTTGATGTTATTTACTGTAGTGTGAATTGAAAGAATGTGATGAAGAATCGTGTAAAAACCTAAGCAGTGTTGAAAAGACGAGCTACGAGGATTTCGAGGCAAAATCTGGCTTTAATCCGAACATTTTTGAGAATGAAATTGATCTTGAATCTGTGGTGACTGTCTTAGATTGCAATCATCTGCCTAATCTTAGGGCAGACCCTGATGATCAAATGTCGTTACATGATGAACATTCAAATGGTTTAGATTGAGCTCGATCTTTAGTAGAACCAAATACAGCTGACTGCACAGATCTGGACAAATGTGCTAAAAAATCACAGTTTCTAGACGTAAACATGAACACCAACCCACCACCTCCAATCCCAACATGTCTCCAAATTTCGCAAGTCATCCTGTCAAAAACACAACTATCTTCGAAATTTTAAAGCGCTATATTCAATGTTCATAATTTTAATGTCATCACCAATTAAAATCCATGAGCTACTGTTTGTTACAGCCACAAACACACACACAAACCGCGAATGTAATTCGCGTTTCTTAATGCCAAGTGCGTAGCAACTTTAATATTACACGGCCTTGACATTACACACTACATGTATAACTTTACACGAGGTTGTGATTTTTGTTGTGTTTTTTTTTTCCGACCATTTTTTTCAGTTATCGTTATCAATAAAATTACAACCTTATGTAAAGCGCAAATAAAATAAAAGAAATAACATGTTTATTGTCTTAATTTTTTATTGTAATATAGAACTATTTCTTATAGCCGAATTACTCTATTGCTCGCGCATGAATTTCGTGTATTGCATTGGAATGTCAGATCATGTAAGGGAGGAGCAGTAGCGGTAAATTTAAATGTTTACCTTTGAAAAGCTGTTGATGGTGGGATAAAAAGAATACCAGGTTAGTGTTGATATAGATAAATGTTATCATGCTCGGCCCGAAAATCAGAAAGCACTCGGCAAGCCTCGTGCATTCTGATTATCTTAGCCTCGCATGATAACATTTATCTTTATCAACACTAACCTGGTATTCTCTATATATATTTTCTTTAAAAGTCAAATGGTCGTCCTTGCCAAATCCGATATGGTCACTTTACTGTTTGTTTTCACGTTTAAAGTACTAGATACACAAACCAAAATGGAAATTATATTACAAAATTAAAACAATGTAAAGAAAAAAAAAAGTACTTGTTATGTATACAGTGTGAAACGCACGTGCGTAAAGTATGTAAGGTACAGTAGATCAGGCCTAGGACTAATAGAAAACAAAAGACATTTGTACGTATTATTCTTTCAAAGTTTTAAGTTTTCAAACGATATGTGATATGTAAATTGATGGATTAAAGTTCAAAGGAAAATCCTAAACACTACGTGGATAGCTTTTGAAGATACTGTTATCGCCTATTCTTCTTCTGGTGAATAAAAAAAAAAGCAATTTTGTGCATATCAATTCATCTGAGAGACCAGAGCAATGATCGTCCCAAGTGCAAAATCACCCGAGAGTTTCCGATTATACCAGAAACTGTTTTACGGCCTACTTTTATTTATGATAAATAGTTTTTCAACAATTGCACATTAACTATCGCGCTTTATTCTAATCCAATTCTGAACCCATGTTGGTTAAGATGTGGGAAACGAGGTGTTACCGAATATCTAGCATCAGATTAGAGTAATAAACAGATGACAAGTAAAGTCATAAGGTATTTATCGGTTAGAAAAGTGTCCAAATAAAGAGTGATTTTCACGCATATGTCTGACTTAAATGTGATTTAATGATCGATAGGCGATTTTAATTTGGATTACTTTGTCAATATCGCTCGAAATTATAGCTCTAATGTGCCTTATATTCATCCATATTGGACCAAAATCAATGTCGTAGTAAATCTGGAAGAACGCATTTTTGTCCAAAAAATGTCAAAGGTTTAAGCATTTTTCCGAATAAAGCTACCCTTTGTCTATGTTTTGTCTATCAAAGCGAGGTCCGCCAGTGCTTTGATAATGAACGCGTTCTTTTTATTGTTTCATATTGTTTGTATGATTAATATGATCGATGTTGTTATTTCAAAGGGATATAAGATTGGTCGTTTTAAAAAAATATATGTTGCTTTAAAACAAATGAACGACTACACACCTCATTTAACATAAACAGTTTATATTAAATCATTGATACCACAGCAGAGAACTTGAAATCCTGTTGAACGAACTACAAAATGTTCTTTACTTGGGTAAGGCAAATTTACCATGCTTAGGGAAATAGTGTAGATCGCGGAACGCCTGGTACTGTCTGATCAGGACCGACACGTTTTATTTAGTTTATATCAATGTTTGTAACTTTTGAGTTGTAAAATGAGCGAAATATGGATAAATGACAAACTTCGGATAAGTGTCAATTAAGGGGTGCCGGATGGGGCTATGTTGAACTTTTAAAGCCACTGTGCCGTTAGCATGCATGTTTCACCTTCTCCTTAACAGTTTTAAATATTCCGTGGTTGAGAATTAATACTAAAAACGAATTCGTCGATAACCAGTATTCTTTTACCTGAAAAGATCCTGCAAAATGCTGTTTAATTACACTATATCTGTGTGAACAATCAAGCATAAATACCCACTCGTCATTGCAGAAAGTATTTTCTATCTGAGCCACGCCAAAGAGATACCTATTTTTAAACTAAGAAAACCACGTGACCACTTACTTTTGAGATCACGCCATAACGTCATCAGGGTAATATGCTCTGACGTCGATATCCATTTTAGCAGAAATCACTGTCGAGCTTTTTAGTTTTGGAAAGAATGACAATTTTGAGTGATTTTTTCCCCAGACTATTTCCGTCTTACAATATAGTTAGTGTTCAAAGTCGTTTTTAGTTAGACTAAATTATGAGTTTATGCAGATATTACTCTCACATATTCTTATAATGAACATAATTGATTTGAAAATTGCGGTGTTCAACATTTTTCATAGAACCTTTAAGCTATACTCCATTTGAAAATCTAACTGTAAAGTGAATGTGAAAATCACATTGAATCGTCATGTCACCATGAAACTCAGCTGTAACATCATATAGTCTGTGTGTTATGCCAATAGCCTACACGTGTAAAGAATGGAGGGGATACATGATAATTTATAAGGAATAGTACATGTGTTGTTCTTTTAAGAGCTGCTGTAAATGTACAAACATCTATACATGACTTTTTTTAATACATTACTTTTTTTCAAATTGTAAACTGTTCAGTGTTTGTTGATTTTTTCTGGATAAAACAAGTAAGACCTACATCTGTGTAACGAGTATCAGTTAACAATTAATTTTAGTTTCATTTAAACCACCTAAGTGTTGTTGATGTTGTTCTTTTTGCATAGCAGAAGAACCTTTTCTTACAACTATTGTGGAAGTCTTATTGGACTTCATCAGTGGTGTGCCTGCACATATGCCTGCATGTGCATTATAACATTTAGCTAAAAATATAGAAATTTAAACATGTTAAATGACTCATCACAGATTTGTTCTTACTTTTACATTTGGCTTGCTTGTGAATACCTTTGTACTGTGCCTTTTTCAAATTTTGGTATATGTTGCAATGCTCATAGGACTTTGTCATATATTCTCAAATTCCCCAAATCATTTGTAAGATATTGTTACATGTACATGTCATAGACAAACTGTCGGATTCCACCTTTAACGACCAAAAGTAATTTCTTAGTTATTTGCTTACAAATCCGTATATAGGTAAGAAAACATATGAATAAGGAATTAACAACAAATAGTTTAGTTTGCCACTGCTTCTTATTAAACATTAATAATGACACCGGTACAAAACGTAGGGTTACACGATTTCACTCGTGGGTAATATTAAAAGATCCGACGCTCATATAACTGGCTTTGTATGTTCAATTTTTGTATTTTTCCGATATTAGGACAATTAAACTTAGATTAATAATTTGGTATTAAAAGGCAGTGAAGTGTTTGTTTGGTGTACCCGTACAGTGACATTTTGTATAATTATGTGTGCTCATCTGGTTAAGTAAGGCCAGCAAACAGAGTTTATTACGACTTAACGACGGAATGTCATCATATTTATAATTGCCAATTATAATGCATTTTATAGAATGTAAACATGTCTATGCTATAAAACATAAGTTTTATTATATTTGTTTAAGTTCAATATATGTGCTAAGGTTTTTATACTCATACAAAAACTATTGTTTGACTCACGAATTATTCGCATGTTGTTATTTGCGATGCTTGGTTGTTGCGATGCACATACATTGTACAAGCCAATCACATCGCTAGAATTTGGGCACTACTGTGCACTTATTAAGCGTTCGATGTACTTTCGCAGGACTTTGGTGAAATTCAAACACCATTGTTTGACAACGTAAAACTGAAACCATATTTTACTCGTGTTTTCACTGAATAGTCTAAATAAATAAGTCATCTTAACAATTAAATTGGAGAAGAATAAACTGATACTGTCAATAAGTACTGTTTTCGCTGGGGTTGGGGATGTTGGTAGATTTTACCCTTCTTTTTGCGTGTTGTAATTTTGTTTTGTTTGTTGTTGTGCTTTGCTTTCTATTATTTTTCTTTGTTATTTCTTTGTTATTATGATTATCCTTAGGATTTTATTTAAAAGTATACATGGATCACTCTGTTCAATAATGTGGTACAAAATTAAAGTGGAATCATTGTTAAGATATCGACGTTTGTAGTTTTCTGCCTCTGTGTATGTGAATAAATTCGCCAAGTTTGACGTTTATGTAAAAAGACGTATTTTACACTATATCTTGGTGTATAAGATTTTAGAAAGCAGCATACAGATAAAACAATATATGGACTTAAGTCATTTCAAGAAATAATCATTCTTCATTTCAGTGAATTTGAACCTTTTAAAGGAGAACGCAGTCAAAGGCTAATCATAATCAAAATGGAAAACACCGAACGGGACTGTAGTGAGGGAGGAAAATAGACTTATACAATTCCTAGGACAAACAGCCATCTTGCGGCATAGTTGTCAGGAAAACAAGAAAATGAAACAAATTAACAGTGCCTTGCTTTTATTAGCAACCGTGTGCCTTCTCCAGAAAAGTTACGGTAAGAAGACGTCAATGTATTTAAATCTTCATTTTAGTCAGAAAAAGATAGCTCAACTTAGAAATAGTACAAACAACTACATGAAATTATTAAAAATTATTTTATTCGTAGGTAAAAAGTACGAAGCTCTATACCTATCCGGAATCCATATTTCCAAGGCAATCCACAAAAGTATAATAAAATTCATTTTTTTAAAAACATTTCTAGAGTCGGTGTTGTTGTGTTAAACATTTTTTTCTTATTCGACTGATGGTGTCAAAAAGTAATAGTTCGTACAGCTCCACTTTAAAGATTAACTTTCTACTGCTTTTTGTAAAACTAATTAACCAGTATGGTCAGTCGTTTTCATAAAGATATTTACGATCACTCCATTTTCAAGCTGGTTCATTTTCCGAAGCTGTTTTTCTTTAATAACCACGAAAGTATTTACATAAGCAGGGATCACAAATAAGTTCAATGCTTAATCCTTTATTTTTTTAAACCCTACTTCATGAACTTAAGAAGCAACGACTCATCAACGGTTGGTTCGACTAACCGGATACAGGTCCTACTGCAACAACAGGTCATATTTTCTTACCTTAATTGCAGCTCTGTAATACATATGGTGTATAGTTTTATATTTAAAATTAAAAAAGATAACTTTGCATAAATTATGAATCATAAATTATGAATCCAACATTTTAGTTAGCGCATTGTTTAATTTCTCCCATACAGCGGTCGCCCCCGTGTTCACAATGCCTCTTCCAGACGGATCGTCCGTCAAATCAGTCGCCGAGAACACCGCTACGGCGACGTCAATTTACAGTGTGTTAGCAACCGACGCCGACGGTGACCCAATCACGTACACCCTGACGCAGTCCCCCGACACAACACCGGCGAAATTCTCTATTAGCGGCCAGACCATTTCCGTGAACGACCCACTTGATTTTGAGATTGCAACAAGTTACACACTTACCATCACGTATGTATAACAGCTATTGTTTGCCTTTGAATTTGGTCGTTTGTCACTTAATCAGATTGCTGTTAAAATTGTACTGTCTTACTCGGCGCCAAACATGTTATTGGCATGCCGAACTAAGTAGAGCAGAGACTTTAAATTCAACAGGAAATTTGTTTTTTTTTCTATATCGAGCTTCCTTTTTATTATTGTATTACTTTTTAAGCAAATTGTTTAAACTTTTGACCTAATAAATACAAAGAATACAAATAAAGAATAAACATCTTACTTAAATGTATCTCTTACTTCTGGTTCAGATTCAAACTTGAAAAAAATCTTTACAGATATTTACATTCATGGGAGAGTGCATTTGAAATTAGATCTATATAGAAATTCCCCTTCCGCCCTATTTTATCTCTAGTCGTATCTGTCATTATTAAAAAACTACACCACAAACAATGTATTTGTTTACCTGGGATACGAAAAACAAGAAATTGCAAGTTAGTTATCACAACTTTAAGAAAATTTATAACCTGTAATTATTTTACGAGGTAACGCAAAGAGTTAATAGTTGACTTACAAGTTGGATGGTGCACTCCTTTTAAAAAACAACAACAAGAAGTACATTGTGTTGCAACTTAAAACAACTGTACGACGCATTTATATCAGCATTTTAAAGCATCGTTTCTGTTGCTAAATCGAATAGAGCTACTGCAAATGCAGAGACGGTCAATGCTCAACTGGCGATTCAGATACAGAACGTCAACGACGAAACACCGACGTTAACCGGAACGTTCGCGGCCACCATAAACGAGGGACAGGCTGTAGGAACGGTCCTCCCCACCATGTTTGCAGCTAGCGATGCCGATGCTGGAGATACGTTGCATTACAGTATCAGCTGTAAGTAATCGCTAATGATTTGCATTTAAAGAAACAAGGAGAACTTACGTAAGTCGTAATTAATTAAAATTAAACATTGAAAACGTGAGATATTCATCTCCTCAGTCACGATTTTGGCAATATCTAAGGGAGGCTACTGTGATTGCTTTACAGTAACATTTTATATTAGGTTATTTCCCTTGAAAATTGCGCGCGACAATTTAAATACTTTCATTTTTCAGGTAATATTATGTGTGTTTAAAGTGTTTGATTCTTCAAGTAGCAGCTATTTAGGCTATAGATAGTTTCCATGTGATGTCATAGGCACTGATAAGACGGTTAAAGGCAGCCATCTTTGAAGGCAGAAGCTGATGCATGCCGGAATCTGGAAATATGTGCTGTATTAAACTCACCACTGTGTTTTTTATTTTTCAGTCTATTTTACTGAAATTTATATCACATTAAACAGCTTTTATGAAGTATTTTAAATATCAAAACTATATTTTGATAGTTTAAAAGATAAAAAAAATCCAACTAAAATATTTTTTAAGGATGAGCCAATAATTTTATTTATTTTTGTGTTTTAATTCTTTCTGCATTTATCAATTTTAAAAATAATGCATTCTAGAAATATGAATTTTAAGCACTTTCCAATGCTGCATAGTTTTTAATTTTTAGACCACAAATGAAGAAATAACGAGAAAATAAAATTTACACTTCTATACAATACCTCTGAAAATCCCTTGAAGTTGCCATGCAAGATACAAGATACAAGAATCTTTATTTAGAGTCGGGTATATGTACAACATGAGAACATTAGCTAAAAGCTATTTTCCGACTTGATCGAAGATGGCTGCCAATATAAGGGATCTTCACTGATGTAAGAACAATCTATAGAGATACTCGTTTTCCCAGTGTGTTATAGCTAACTTTGAAACACATTGCTGAAATCTTATTGTTTATATAGATCCAAATGATTTCAGATGTTCAAATAAATTTTTAAAATTTATCTTTGCATGATTTTATTTATCTTTATATATAGGTACCTTATTTCCTTGTATATTTTTAACGTTGCAGCATCAACTAAGTTCCAAATCGATGCAGGTACAGGAGAAATCAGCATTAAATCATTGATTGATTATGACACTGGAGACACATCCTTCACATTTACACTGACAGTTAAGGATTCTGCGTCACCTCAGCATTCCGTCACCCAATTGCTCACTGTCACAATCACCGACATCAATGATAACACACCGACATTCACACCGGTGTTGTATTATGTGTCTCTCGCTGAAAACACTGGATCCGGTAAGTTGGCTTGCATTAGTTGCATGCAAAGTAGTGTGCCTATCTGCAGTGGCGAATCCAGAAAAAAATTTTTGGCTGGAGGGTTGGGGGTATGAATCAAGAATTCAACTTTATTGCAATAAATACTAGATATATATACACAGTTAGGGACCCTAATTTCGATGTAAGTGGTCAACAGACAAAACGAACCTTTAAAGCTTAGTATTTTTTACGCTGACATGTCTGTGTTTTTACAATTCTACTCTTTAACCTTCTTGGTTGTGTGGGGGATGCATACCCCCATCTTCCATTAGTCCATCCCTGCCTATCTAATCTGTGCACACCTTTTGCTCACCTTTTTATTAGGTAAAAATTAAGAGAAAATGCTGAGAAATTTAAAGGTATACTCTGATTAAAATTATACTGTATAACAATAAATAAAATGCTATGTTAAAATTGCTTTTTGTCATTTCCTGCATTTGATTTTGTTAGTGGTTATATATAGGTGAAAGCTTTTAAAATGGACCATTCAATTTGTGTTCATAATTTCAATTGTGTAATTAGATTTTTTGTTAAGAAAAGAAACCACCAAAGTAATGAAACCGCTATGACTTTTGTACATATTTTAAAGGCTTTTTGTACCAACACTAGGCCCTACTAGATATTATGCTCGTGTTTTGTCCCTCTGCAGGTGTTTCTGTGCAGTTGTTGACTGTCACTGATGCCGACACCGCAACCACACTGACCATAACAATTGCAAGTGGTGATGCTGCCCTGACTAAGTTCCAAACGAACACAGGAAACAACAAACTGATTGAGACCACAAGCAATGCGATAGATTACGAGGCTCTGAGTGGCTCCAACTTCAAGTATACACTTACTGTGGAGGCAAGTGATGGGACACATACAGGAACTGCAACCATCATAGTTTCGGTGAGTACATAGGTTATCAGACACTGGTAGCGCAATCAGTAAAGTGTCGACTCCAGGTACAGAAGCCTGGGTTTGAAGCCGGGCCTCGACATACCAAAGTCATGAAAAATGATAGTCGTATAGCTCCCTAGCTAAGGCTCAAGCAAATATAAGGGTAATTCCACAACTGGTTGGTCTGGGTTCAGGATAATTTGACAGGGTGTGGTATCATGCCAGGAGTTCACAACAGTGAAGGCAACACTATATCTGCTTTAAGTGAACACCAACTCCAGATAACTGAAATACTGTTAGTGGGACGATAAATCCAATAAACAAACATTCTGTACACAGTGAAGGCAACACTACGTCAGCTTCAAGTGGACACTGTCTCAAGATAACTGAAATACTGTTGGTGGGACAATAAATCCAATAAACAAACATGCTATACACAGTGAAGGCAGCACTTTATCTGCTTCAAGTGGACACAGTCTCCAGATAACTGAAATACTGTTGGTGGGATGATAAACCCAATAAATAAACACTGAACAGACAAACATAGATTATAAAAGTACTGCTAGCACTGTCGAAGCTGAGATTTTACAGCAACATAAAAAGGAAATGCTGAACAATGACTCAACCCAGAGTCACATGAGCCTTCCACAATCTGTTATATACAACACTTATACTAAACTAATATAACTAGCAATCCTGGCATAAGAGTTTAAAGGAATAGAACCATTTTAAAAACACATAACAGTTTAAGGTTGTTTTTACTTTTCCATCAGAGTTGCGATATATTTTTTGAAAAAATTTGATTAAAATGTGTGAACTTTCTTTAATTAGACCAGGCACATAGAGTTAAATGGTGTTTTGTAGTTGTTTTCTCTATAATGATTCATATGCATCAAATGAATTGCTTGAGTGACTGTTCCCTTTGTAAGGAGTATTTAGAATGTCCCATACATAGTCATAAAAAAATAAAATACAAATCTTGACAAAGGATTGCTCATGAGTTATGAGGCTTTTAACTTTCATGATCTTTTGTATTATCAAAATGTTTCCTTTTCTATAGGGCTATATACCCTTACTCTATCTAGGGCTATATAGTAAAAACTTATAAAATCTCCAATAAGAGCTAGAACTTTGATTTTTAGTATACATGCTCCTTGGAGACCTTCAAATAATCTGTTTATTCACACAACAGATCACTGGTGTTAATGAAGCGCCACCAACATGGGGCACATTTTCTCCCGCTACCACTCCGTACTACCTCAGTGAGAATGCTGCTATAGGAACTACCATAGTAACAATTAATGCAACAGACACGGACTTGGGGAAGGATGGATCCATTTTATACTCCATAGGAACAATTACTTCAAGTACGGTATAATACTTACATTATGATTAATTAAGTTGTTATTTTTTATTTATTTAGACTACATGTAATTTATTTTCAGTCTCTTCTATTTTAAAAGCAAAGTGTCTAGCAAATAAATTATGAATTCATTCTCATTGCTTTTATTAAATGCAAACAAACAAATCCTTGTATAAATTATTTGTAAAAATGTATGTTTTCAGCTTCAGGGTCTTACCTCATTGATTTTCACTTACACCCAAAGTTATTCATTACATATTTGATTGATAAAACAATTACAAAAACAATAATTGATTAATAAAACATACACAAAAACAATAATTGATTAATAAACCAATAACAAAAACAATATTTGATTAAAAAAACACATACAAAAACAATATTTGATTAAAAAAACAATTACAAAAACAATATTTGATTTATAAAACACTTACAAAAAACAATAACTGATTAATAAAACAATTACAAAAAGAATAATTGGGATGCCTTTGGCTTCTGACATAAAACATACAAAAAGCAAATGCATTTAACTTTGTAAAATGCTAAGGGTTGTGACTTCAACAGTCAAAAGAAAAAATAAGAATAACAAGAACAAACCTGAAGGAATTACCTTCTTGCAAAATGCTGACTTAATATCTCTCCCATTTCCATTTTTGTTATCACAGACATGGCAGGTGTAACATCAGGGCTGTTCTACTTAGACCAAGTGTTTGGTGTCCTCACAACCACCTCCACTAGCCTGGACAGGGAGACCACCCAGTATTATGACATCGTTGTCAAGGCCAGGGACCAGGGTACTACTCCCCAGTCTGCTGAAAGGACCATTCGGGTGGAATTGACTGACTACAATGACAACACTCCCACCTTCACACAGAATCTCTACAGTTATTCATTTCCTGAAACTACATTAGCATCAAGTAAAGCAAATAAATTATTCATTATTTCAATATATTAAAACTTACATTACAATCAGTTTGAAACTTCTAGCATGTACTTTCTTTTATTGTATGTAACTTTTGTGTGAGTTTTTTCATATGCATTAAAGATTTGTTTTTATGCGTGGGATGATATATCTTTATCTAAGTAATTTGTTACTATTTCAATTCATTTATTGGTGGTAATGTGAAAGGATTTTAATCTTTATTAGATCATATGTTAGTAAATCAATAGGTAAGATTCCCCAGATTTGCTTAAGAGTCTCCATTAAGTGCTTGATTCTAAAGTCCAATATCAAAATACCTTTAAAACCAACATCACATTTCAGTCGGACCCAAGCATTATAGCCATTTATAATTTATAAAGATATTATGATTGAATTTTGTTTCATTTCCATGGTAACAGCCAGTCTGCTCGTAGTGGGAGCTACTGATGAAGACGTCACAGCAACAACTCTTATATACAGCCTAGAGACGTCCAGCACACCATCATCATATTCTACATACTTCATGCTGGACACAACAACTACCAATCAGATCAATCTGAAAGGTGAGTCAGACATGAAGCTGAAGCCTACATGTGGTATTTATTTTTTTTAAAAATAAGAGGATATCTCGCAAGGAAAACGTCTTAATAGTACATTTTTTTGAAATTAAATGTATTTCAAAATACATGAAGTATTTTGCTGGTATGTTTATGTGTCTGTAGCACTATTTCATAGATAGTCATGATAATAATCATGTTATATTGTTGAATAGAACTTAGTTAAGTGAAAATAATATTTCCCTGCATGGTCATTTAAGTAATCATGTTATTTTGTTGAATAGAAATTAATTAAGTGTTTACAGTATTTCACTGCATGGTCATGTTAATTATCATTTTAATTTGTTGAATAGAACTTAGTTAGGTGTAAACAATATTTCTCTTTAGGAATAAATATGGTCTGTTATTTAAAAAGGAAAAAAATTGTGTAACCTATTTTGCCATTAACTAAATTCAGTAAATTGTCACAATAACATTCTATCAAAGAAAGAAGAATATTGTATTAATATGACATACAAACCTTTCTTTTCAGCTGCCATTGACCTTGACGCTGGAGCAGCCTCCAGCTTTACTCTGGTTGTCAAGGTTACTGATGGGGGGTCACCTGTATTGACAAGCACCTGCCAGGTTGTCATGACAGTCACCAGTGTGAACGACTTTACACCAACCTTCAGTCCTACAACTGTTACTACAAGTGTATGTGTATTTAGCTGTTAATGAATCTTAAAGCAGGATGTTTTTTAGAGAAAACAAAGCTCAAAGATTTGGAAGAAAACAAGCTGATAACTTTGGAAAAGAGAACCATTATTTTTGCCTCCTCAGCCCTTTTATTTAGGTCAAATTTCTTTTTTTTCTTTTGCTTGTCCAGAGCATAAAAAATCACTTGCTATCCAGTTGTTCAGTTAGTCCCCTTTGTTTATTGTACTTGTCATGAGGATATCCCGGCTACTACCCATCAAACTCCACGTCATAGGTCAAATGCCTTTCCAAGGCTGTAACTGTCGGGTTTGCTTTTTTTTTTAAATGACTCATCACAGATTTGTTCTTACTTTTACATTTGGCTTGCATGTGAATACCTTTGTCCTGTGCCTTTTCGAATTCCGGTTTATGTTTCTATGCTCATAGGACTGTCATATATACTTTTTCAAATCAAAATAACCATTGTCACCTTGAAAACAAAGAACATAGGTTTTTCTGCATGAAATCTGAACAAGATTATATTTGAATACAATTTAAAAAAAATAAAAAAATAAAATTGAAATTTATTAAAAATCGGAGTTACATATTAAGAAAAAATGGTTTGATTTTATTTCATTTTAATTGTAGGCAGCATTTTTTACATTAAATATTATATGCACAAGCATGACTTCCACTGTGTTTTAAGGAAATGGCAGTGGTTACTGCTGCGCAGTGAAAAGTGACTTTTGAAAGAAGTGTGACTACTTACATGTATGCACAGATTTAGCTTATGGGGAGACTACAGGCAGAAAACAAGAACAATACCAATTCCTTTTCATTTACCAGTATAGAACAGTTTTTTATATGTTTTAAAATAGTTATTAAATGAAAGTTCAGTTGAAATTCCATATTTTTAATTTTTTTAATTTAATTCGAGCTTATATAGTCACTATCCATTCTATATACTCACATTATGCAATTTAAAAGATATTATCAGATTCCCCAAAGCCCCCACTTGTCAGTTTATCATTTTATTGAAGAAAAAAACCCACAGTATGTTCATTCTACTTTTTGTCTGGATGATATCTTTTATCATTAATAGTAGTATACAGTGGTTCATTAGTATTAACATCAACAGTAAGTGTATAACCACTGGAGGCGCCAGTGGTCAACAGGCAGAGTTGCCAACTTGTAATTCCTGGGAATTCACAGCCCCTTACAGCAAGGGTATGCATTCCTGTCACAGCAAGAAATTTCATCAGGGGAGGTCATCCAGCTGACATGTAGTGCACTGATGGTTAAATCCAGACATTTGTCAAGGATCTTTACATCTTTTGTGTTCAAGGAATAAAATTAATAGCATCATTCTTTAAAATAAATACAAAATCAAAGGCGGTTGTTGTTTGGAGATTAATGTTGGTTTTTCCCACAGTTATCGCCTTGTGACGATGCCATCAAGGTGAGTTAAATGAGTGTTGGTGAGTGGTAAGTGAGTGGCTCAGTGGCACAAATTACGGTAACGTTTATGTCCTTTGCTTTCTGGTCCACTCTGTAATGACTTTTCACCAATGACTTTCATTGCCAAAAAATACCTGAAGCTGTGACTTGTGCATTTTTCAGATGTTCGTAATTGTTTATATTGGATTACACGATGCTAAGCCTGTGTTCCTACTGGAGGACTTAGATACACTTCTTAAATAACCTCCAGTGCTATAAGCTCATAATTCACCCTTTGTATATAAAGTATACAGCGACAAGAACATGCTTTTACATGATGATGCATCTTGCCAAAGATTCATTATTTCCTTTACAGATAAATGAAGATGCTGCAGAGGGAGATACTGTAACAACATTTACGGCCACAGATGATGATAATGATGGAAGTGATCGTTCCCTCACTCACAGTATAACAAGTATGTTAGGATTATTGAAATTTAATAATGATTTCTTTATCATGTTTATCTGGCTTTCATGTTTATCCCAAGGCTTTCATGTTTATCCCATGGCTTTCATGTTTATCCCAAAGCTTTCATTTTTATCCCTTGTTTTTCATGTTTATCCCCTGGCTTTCAATTTATCTCAAGGCTTTCACGTTTATCCCAAGGCTTTCATGTTTATCCCAAAGCTTTCATGTTTATTTCTAGGTTTTCATTCATGGTGTTTATTCAGAGTCAGCATAGCTGTAAATATTCTATTGATTATGGTCAGCTATAGATTTGTTTAACTGCATTTCTGAGTGTACTGACATAACTGTTAATAAATCCATTATTGAATTGGGTTTATAATGATACACTTGTAAAAGGAGCAGGAAAAGCCTCCACCAGGATTTGAATCAAAGACTTCCCTAATACTAGTGGGTAAATCTCTACCAAACATACTACTGTAGTCAGTCACGGAACCAAATGTTAAATTAGTGAAAAAAGTGAGTGTCAATTGAAATTCAAGTTATCATCAATGGCTATAATGGCTTATAAACTGGTACCTAGAGTACATCATGAAAATTAATAATTTCCATTGCTTTGATCAAGTGCAAGATTAGCCCTATTAAAAGTTAATCCATTATCTTTCTGCATGCAAATTGTAGGTGGTAACTCAGCCAACAAATTTGTCATCAACCCCACAACGGGAGAGATCAAGGTGGCTGGTTCACTCAACTATGAGACCACAACACAGTACATGTTGGTGGTCACAGCAGTGGATAAGGGAACCACTCCTAAGACAGGAACTGGCTCTGTGACCATTAACATCAATGACATCAACGACACACCACCCACCTGCACAACCAATGCATACACCGAAACTATACTGGAAACGGTCACTGTTCCTTATACAGTATGTAATTTTAACATCCTGTAGACATGCACGTTTGAGTGATATAATGTATATGGTTTAGATTCATACATTTTGTTATGTTCCTTTTAAATTAGTTGTAGTAACAAAAATTTGGTCCTTATAGCAACATCCAGCTTTCTTTTGGTGGAGGAAGACCCAAGATAAACTTCTGGGCAGAACCACAAGCACACTGCAGGTCAGCTGGAAAACCTTCTCACGTCATGTCCTTTGCAGCTAACTGGACTCAAATGCATACCGTAAGAGGCTAAGAAGTAAGAGGAGCTACAAGTCTGCAACTCTATCACTGGGTTACTCGGGCCTCTAAGTGATTTTGTCTTTCTGTCGAAATTGTGTTACATCAGATCGCAATTTAATGAATATATGGGTTAATTCAAGTGAAATGGTTTGTCTCATCTTTCTTCCTATATATTCTAATGTAAAAAGTTTATGGTAGTTTAGATTGTGTGATACATTGCAGTCCCTTGAAGCAATTGCAGTAACAACAGCTTTGTGACTTTTATGTTAACATTTTGGTCAAAATTTTGACAAACAACAAGCATACTCTGGTCACTGCTTGGGGTTGTCATGATAAAGTGTAATTTAGGTAAAAAAAGATTTAAGTCAAATATATTCATTGTTCCTGGAAGATTTTAAAAGCATTTAAAAATTAATATTTAATTAGTTTAAAACTCTTAACATTATTTGTTAATTTGCATTGTTTTTCACATTTGTATAAAGGCATGTTACAGTTTAAAGATAATAAAACTATAGTAGCATAAACATAATCAATAAATTCAGCATTTCTTGTAACCAAAAGTAAAAATTCATGGTGCATGTTTAATTTAGTTTATCCTATGCAATTTTAAAAGATAAAAACTGCAAATACAAATATAGTCAGTTATCAATCATAGAACATTACTTAAACAATTTTTCTGAACACATTATCTGTAAATAAATAACATGAAAATCGGTGAAAAATATGATGTCATATCAATTGCGCTTTTCTAGATGACGTCATTGACGGCAATAAGGTTTTGCATTCTCGCACAACTACAGAAACATGAAAAGGATTTAATTATTCTGTTCATTGTAAGTTTATTTTTAAAACATGTGCATATGTTACCTTTTATTTACAGTGTGTATATATAAGGACTCTTACAGTGTGTGTATATAAGGACTCTTTATTTTTCAGATTGCCACTTTATCTTGTATTAAGGGAGACACAGTTGGCTCCCTTGCCTACTCTCTCTCATCAGGAAATACCGGAGGCTATTTTTCTGTCAGCGCAGCAGGCGTAGTAACTCTAGTTACAGGTACCATTAAAATCTCTACTCTTGGACATACCTTATTCTCATTTTTATGGCATAAAAAGATGTTAGAAGAATATTTTATACATCTGCATTTAGAATGGTAAAGGGATATATGGAGTTGCTTCTGTCTATCTGGCAACTTATCACTGCGATGGATTCTTTCTTTTCCATGTAAAAACTTTTGAAAGCTGAATGGATTTAATTTGTATTTGAAAAAAGAAGTGTATAACTTGCAAATGCAGGTCATGTTAAATTTTTGTTATTATCTGCTTGTTATCAGGGGAATTATAGGCCTTTTTTGTTGTATTTTAATGTCATTAAAAACTTAAAAAAATGGATTTAAGTTAAAAATGGTATATAGTTATTTCATATTAAAGACAAAGGTCAGATTTATTTTCTTCTTTTATTTTACTTGAAATAAGCAGAGTTATGACCCTGCCCTTTGAGATTTTAAACCAAAGGGGAGGTAATCTGTATCCTATGTACACGGGTCTAGCTTATTTTATATAAATAACAAGGAAGACCATTGATGTAAAACGTCTAAGGCGCCAGAGCATGTGCTGTAAACAAAAAGATGGCTATACTGGGGACTAAACACTCATATTTAAACTGTTTATTCATTACATAAATATTTTACAGTAACAGACTGTAACCCAGATGGGATCTAGACTATCAGCTACTTTGCTTTCTTTCTTGTTGTCTACAACATCTATAATTACAAGCTACAGTGCTTACATCGGCAACCTTGGTTTCTTGCGTCAAACAAGACCTCGCTAAATGGCTGCCATTTCCTATTAATTATCTGCTTTTTTATAATTCCAAGCTACACTTTATTGTTGCAAGCTATACTGTTAAAAAATGGAACACTTGATACTTTTCTCTGACAAGGGTCTCAATGAACAACTGTGATATCATGTTATTGACTGATACCTTATCATCCCCATAAAAAAAATGCATACCATTAGAGGCACTGCTCTCCAGAGTGATGCCAGTAAATATTTATACTTCATTTTTGGGCCACCCCTTATTTTTCATAGACTTCTGTTAAATAAAAATCTCCTTAGACATTAAAATTCTAAAATTCCACTTTTGCTCGTTTTTACTAAAGACGGATAATTTTTTAAGAACTGATAGTATACAGTTTCATGCATCATGTATATAAGTAAGAGGCAGAAGATATTTCTACAGTTATATTTTAGAAACTCTGTAATGTGAGTGCTTTCTTTGAATATTAACCTTGAATGCATTATGTGGTGCTTGGTTCTCAGGCCTAGAAAAGGTGCATTGTGCGTAACATTTACAAATGTAACTGTTGATGCCAAGGTCATTTTAATGGTCATTTAAGCATATTGCATCTTCGGGAGCATTTATAAATTCTATTGATATGTCTTCTTTATATTTTCCATCAAATTCTTATTGCAGCTGTTGATTATGATGCTGGCCAGACGTCATTTACCCTGACGCTTACGGTGACAGATGGATCGTTTGCGATCAACATCCCAATATCTGTCTCTGTTGAACCAGTCAATGAGGCCACACCTACTTTTCCAGCCAATCTGGTTGTGACATTTGCAGAAAACACAGCCATTGGAACATCCTTAGTAACACATGCTGCATCTGACTCTGACGCATACCCTCATGGTGTGACCAGATACGAAATATCATCAGGTGCTGCTTAAAATAATTAGGAATATACAATATTTATATATATATACATTTAAACACAAATTCAATGAATATTTATTGTGGAGAATCAATTTTTTTATTAGAAATTTTACTGCAAAATTTAATTTGTATTTGTCTTTAACAATTGTCTTCTATGCAATACTGTATTAGCTGTGGATGGTTTGCAAAAGTATTGGTAAATGTATTTTACTTGGAAAAAAAGATATTATTTATCTTTTTGTGGGTATTGCTGGTTTTTAAAATCCATTTATTTCTATCGCCTTGTCTTCTTTTGTCTTTCCAGCAAACTGTGGTTTTAATTAGGTCACCAGTAGATAAGGGATTATGAGCTACAGGCATCAATGAATATGACAATTATAACATGCACTAAAACACATATAACAAACATTTATGTTATTTGTTCAATCCTGTTTGAGTGCAGAAAGCTACTTTCACTAGTAAGGAAAAATATAAATAACAATGTTTCAGTAAAAATGGGTATTTATTGTAAAATACCATAAACTAATATTTTAAAATTATTTTTTCTTATCTGGGCAGCAAAACGCTGTCCAAATATGCTTATGTCAAATACACATATGTAATATAATGGAAAATGCAAAATTAATAATAATGCTGGGAACCAGACAGAGTGGTGGAGGTAAGGGTGGAGGTGGTTGAATCAAAAATTTTAAACTTGGCTTCCAAAGGGCTGACGCTAAGAAGAATGGACTCAAATTGAACCCACTGGATGACTGGGTCATGTGATCTGTATCTCGATTCTGATTAGACACATGTAACATGTGATCTGGGACCTCAATCTGATTGGTTCCCACATTAACATAATGTACACATAATATATACTTGACAAAGAGAACGATTAAAAAATATATAAATTATTTTATGTTCATAAAATGTATTTATGTTATTTGTTCAATCCCGTATGAGTGCAGAAAGCTACTTTCACTAGTAAGGATAAATAATAATAACACTGAGTGAAAATGAATAGATCTATTTATTGTAAAATACTATAAACTAATATTTTGCACTAAAACTTGTAAAAACACATATAACAAACATATAAACACATTAAAGTACTAAATGAACATAATTAAGAGTACCAGTTATTTTAATGAGGTAACTCAAATGACAATGTTATCTTACTAATTTTCCAGTGACCAACAGTGGGTCAGGCTATTTCATCATTGACCAAACCACTGGCACAATCAGGCTGGCGAGGGCTCTAAACTACGAGACAGCCACTACATATATCATCACAATCCTGGCAACAGATGGCGGTACCCCAACACCTAATGTGGTTAGTGTACATATTTTTTTTTTTTTTTTGTCTAATATATTAAATGAGGAGTATATCTTTTATGTGAAAAGTTAAAAATATATTTTGATTGACAATGATAATATATGACTGTATATAGTATATGAAATTCACAATGATCTATTTGACTTTGGACACAGTTCCTTTTCAGAGTCTGTTAAAACAAGTCAGAATGTTAATGTGATTCTATCTTCTTTCATATTTTCAACTAAATAAACATTTTCCTTAGCATAATTCTTTTTTTAGGACTAACTATTAAACATTATTATTTGTACCATTATCATTTTATTATTCCATTTCTCCAAATTAAATACTGTGGATGAAATATCATGAGCCTATGTCTATCATTCTTGCAGCAAAGTAGATTTAGTTTACCCACAGACCACTTAACCTGTAATTGTTCACCATTTATTTTTTATTCATTCTTTCAGCAATAATATTTTGTGGGTTTTTAATTTTTTCTTTAAATTACATATAAAGCTAGCTTCTGGGTAGATTAAATAAAAAAATATGTTCCATAAGGAATGTTCTTGCACCAATCAATCTGGTTTTTAATTACAAAAAGTTACAAAATACAATTAACTTTTAACCTAATATTCAAGGATTGAAAAGGTTTAGGCAAGTAACATAGACCTTTATCATACAGCTCCCATCAGGAGCTGTCTGATCAGAATCTGCAATCTTTGTCTTCAGATTCTCTAGCAATACATGAAGTTTCATTTTCAATAAAATACTCATATGCATATTTATGAAGTGTAGTATGATATTGGTCAAACAAAGTTCATCTTCTGTGTATATCCAGGGTACAGGCACAGTGACTATTCAGGTGTCAGATGTGGATGATGTTGCACCAACCTGTAGTCCCTCCTCACATGTGGTCTCCATCCCAGAAAATACAGGTAATCGTGCTTACATCTTGTTTAAGCTTGGTGCAATTTGATAAACCTTTAAAAGGTGATAAATTAAGAGCAATTACTTTTGTAAAATGTAGGTTTCATAAACATAGACACTGAATGTAGTTTTTACTGAATTCTTGTAACATATAATTAGTTATAATAATTTGAAAATCAACATGAAAAACTGACCTTTTTATAATTTATATATGCCTGAAAATACAACAGAAAGCATTTTCAACCTTGTCAGAGTCATTTTTCACCTATGAAGCAAGTCTGCCCTTACCTCAAGCTAATATATACTCGAACTCAGTATTATCGACGCATCTCTTTTACCGACGTATTCCGATTATTTCAACATGCAAATCAACACAGAATGGCTTTGACCTAGATTTCTAAAAATTAGTCGATTTTATGGTAAATTTTTTGGTTTAGAGGTTAGTTTTCTTGTACAAATTCAAAGTGTATAAGTTGATATTGTAATACATACACATCATAGATAAGTCAAACAAGTACGACGATAATACAGTGGTCCATGCTAAATAATTGCCTGCACATTTTTTGAGCTTATCTACACGAGTGATATCCTTTAGTAAATCTTAGTAGATGTTTTTATTATATAACTCTTACCCACCTAAGTATCTAGGCTTTTGCAACTAGTTTAGATCCAGATAAGCAAGCTGTTAACTAGTTGCTGCTAAGTATTGAATAACATGGTTAATAATATAAAAATTTAATAAAAAAGAAAACTTTAATAAGTTTCAATATTTTCTCAGCCCCAGGTGCCACAGTGATTGCTAACCTGGGATGTTCTGACAGCGACAGTGTCACTCTAACATACACAGTCTCTGTCACACCCGCTCACTTTGATGTGGACAATTCTGGGTCCCCGGTGAAACTGATTGTCGATGCCTGTAAGTTAACTCTGTGAAGCACCAATTGATCTGGCATTGGGAAAAAGTGTAGATCCAGATCAGCCATCTCACACTATATGCTGCTGTGTCTCTAGCAATACAATCCTTTTTGTAACTATTGAATGTAGTTGTTAGTAAAAAAACAGAGAATGCTTATTGCTTTTAAAATGAATGAAGCATGATGGAGATGAATAAGTAGAACATAAAGGTAAAGATGGTCTTTATTGGGCCTCATTGGCTCAGTCAGCAGACCATTTGCTCTGATAAGCACATTTTTTATGGGGAAAGTTTAATCTAAGTTTTAAGACATTGTTTCTCAACTCATTTGCCTATTATTCTTGTAATTGTACATGGATTGTTAAAAGAATATTTGGCAATAAAATATGTTTGAACTAAAATTATTTGCTTTGATAGTAAAAGGAGTCTAGTTCATTAGTTCATTACATTTTTTTCAACACTTTTTATTTTTTCATACAAATCTGACAAATCAGATTTCTTACATGTAAAAGTTAGTCTCAAACAATGGCTTTTTTTAATTATCTAAATCAATTCATAGATTCATAGACTATTTATTGCTCCCTTCAGCTATCCTTGACTATGAGACAACAAACTCCTATGAAGTAACTGTCACAGTCACTGATGGTACACAATCAACAACCATCAACATCGACATCGTCATCACTGACGTGAACGACGGACCTCCATCCTTCTCACCTGCCTCTTACACGCAGTCCATCAGTGAATCAACAAGTGTTGGTCAATCAGTTATCACTGTAACAGCTACTGACCCAGACAGCAGCACAAGCAACTATGGCAAACTTATTTACTCCATAACTTCCGGAAATACTGGCAGCAAATTCAACATTGATTCGAGCAATGGTAAAATTTCGGTGGCTGGTGTCCTTAACTTAGAGTCAGTTCCATCATATTCTCTGGTTGTTCAAGCCATAGAGAAAGTAGGAACGAATTCAGCAACTGCCCCAGTTACTATAACTCTCACAGGTGCAAATGATAATTCACCTACCTGTACAGAGATGGCATTCAGTATCTCAATGGCAGAGGAAGGAACGGCTGGAAGTGCATTGCGGACTCTGACATGTAGTGATGCAGATGGGGATACATTAACCTACACAATGACAAATGGAGATTCTGCCTACTTCACCACAAATGGAAATAGGCTTGAGGTATGTTTGATATTGTCAGGCCTTCTTATTGCAATGTTATGTAACTTGACATGAGTGTGATCTAGAAAATATAAATTCATAATATGTAATATCATATGTCACCGGTTATAAGATTTAGACTTTAATGGTGGTCTAAATGTCATAGCTGCCATATTATACATACTTACATACATATTTTTTTCAAGCCATATATTGTTTTGTTTTTGAAATACTTAGCATTGGTCAATTATGGTCAATATACCGCTGTCCAAATATTTGGTGTAGGAAGACCCCAGACAAATGTCTAGGTAAAACCACCAGCACACCGCAGGTCAGCGGAGATCTTCCCACATTAAGTCCTTCACCCGATAAGGACTTAAACCCATCAGTCAAGGGGACAACTCAACCACTTCACAAAGGGTGCCTTCATAAGTTATATTATTTTATGCTATGTTTGAGCTTTTATCTACTTTTTCTGGTAACACATTTGTTAGAATAGGCCTGAGAAGCTAAAGGTTACAGGTTTGGTCTCATCCAGGTGTCATATGGTACAAATTCTACCTATTTTCTATACTCCATATTTCAGCTGTTTGCTCCTATAAATTATGACACACTAATGGGGATGTCCCAGTTTGACATCACCATTCAGGTGTCTGATGGCACCAATACTATCAATGTGGTTGGCACGGTAACAGTGACTGGTGTCAATGAGCATTCTCCATCCTTCGCCACTAGTATGTACCTGTTTTCTTAAACTATTACTGTTTATAATGCAAGTAATTAACAAATGATGCTGTTTTATGACCCTGCTAAAGCAGCATTCAATATCACACTTTGGTTATTTTATTCTGTTCTGTATGTTCACATTTTAATTGTATCGAAGATGTAGTCAGGTATATCCTGCATATTATAGTTTTTTATAAATTAAAATGTATTTGACAATAGTCCTTCATTGATGAGATTTGCACTTAATTTTGTTTTATATCTGTGTAATTTTGTATTTAAACATTCATTATAAAAGGATATTATTTAAATATTCATTTAATAAGAAGATATTTAATAAAACATTGCTTAAACAAAACATATAATTATTTTTTTAAGAAACAATAAAACATTTGATGTAAATGTTATGTAAATCATCACTAATCTGACAAGCATGAATTCTATTATTTTATTCAACAACAAATCAAATTTAAATATTTATTTAGCAATATAATTCAAGTCTATTATTTCCATCCCAACATAATTTAATTTCAGCTACCTACACGGTGAGCAAATTAGAGAGCCTATCTCCAGGATCATTGATAACCACTGTCAGCGCTACTGACATGGACTACGGGGAAACGATCACATATTCCTGGGCTACGGCGACAACAGACTTTACCCTTGATTCATCGTCAGGGGAGATTCTTCTAGCAACCACACTGGACAGGGAGACAACTCCATCTTACTCACTATTGGTTGCAGCCTCAGATGGAACAAATGCTGTCACTGCAACAGTGGCTCTCACTGTTACTGATGTCAATGATAACAAACCAATATTTAACCCTAGCTCATATAGGTAGGTTGGCATAAGGCATGAAAAAAATAATTTAATAATTTATGTTACAAAAATGACAAATAGTTCTTTCACATTTCATTGGTCAAATTTGATTCTGATTACTCAGTTAAATATATTTTCTGTATTTTGTAGTCAATGATGATGATTATAAATAGTCAAATTTTAAAGTTTTGGCTCAGATATTTTGGTTGAGCAGGCTCTGATTGTTGTTGAACTCAAACCTAATGATAATCATAAGAATCATATAAGAAATAAGTCCTAGAATACTCTTTACCAAATAGGTGCTTTACAGTGATATGAGACTCTTGATTAAAATGTTATTATCAAGAATTTAAATTATTGATGGATGCCTATCTAATTCTTCAAAAGCTCAGTTCAATTAAACAATTGCATTTTTCTGAATTTTGTTAGCATAAGCATTATTTTGTTTGGAAGAAAGGAATTATGGATTTGGTGAAAAAAAGCATTTGGTGATGTTATATATGTAAAGTACTGGGTCAGAAAATAAAGCATTTGGTGAAGTAATATATGTAAAGTATTGGGTCAGGAAATAAAGCATTTGGTGAAGAAATATATGTAAAGTATTGGGTCAGGAAATAAAGCATATGGTGAAGGAATATATGTAAAGTATTGGGTCAGGAAATAAAGCATTTGGTGAAGTAATATATGTAAAGTATTGGGTCAGGAAATAAAGCATTTGGTGAAGCAATATATGTAAAGTATTGGGTCAGGAAATAAAGCATTTGGTGAAGCAATATATGTAAAGTATTGGGTCAGGAAATAAAGCATTTGGTGAAGTAATATATGTAAAGTATTGGGTCAGGAAATAAAGCATTTGGTGAAATAATATATGTAAAGTATTGGGTCAGGAAATAAAGCATATGGTGAAGTAATATATGTAAAGTATTGGGTCAGGAAATAAAGCATATGGTGAAGTAATATATGTAAAGTATTGGGTCAGGAAATAAAGCATTTGGTGAAGCAATATATGTAAAGTATTGGGTCAGGAAATAAAGCATATGGTGAAGGAATATATGTAAAGTATTGGGTCAGGAAATAAAGCATTTGGTGAAGCAATATATGTAAAGTATTGGGTCAGGAAATAAAGCATATGGTGAAGGAATATATGTAAAGTATTGGGTCAGGAAATAAAGCATATGGTGAAGTAATATATGTAAAGTATTGGGTCAGGAAATAAAGCATTTGGTGAAGGAATATATGTAAAGTTTTGGGTCAGGATATAAAGCATTTGGTGATGTTATATATGTAAAGTATTGGGTCAGGAAATAAAGCATTTGGTGAAGTAATATATGTAAAGTATTGGGTCAGGAAATAAAGCATTTGGTGAAGCAATATATGTAAAGTATTGGGTCAGGAAATAAAGCATATGGTGAAGGAATATATGTAAAGTTTTGGGTCAGGATATAAAGCATTTGGTGATGTTATATATGTAAAGTATTGGGTCAGGAAATAAAGCATTTGGTGAAGAAATAAAGCACTTGAGGAAGAAATAAATCGTTAGGTGAAGAAAAAACAAACATTAAGTGCAAAAATAAACCATTTGGAGAATAACTAAAGTGTTTGGTGCAAAAAAGCATTAAATGAAATAACAGTATTGGTAAAGATATTAAATGTATGATGAAGAAATTAAGCATTTGGTACAGAAAGAATTGAGTACAGAAATAAAGCTAGTAGTAGTTAAAATAAAGTACCTGGTGAATTAAAGCATTTGGTGAGGAAATAAAGAGTTTGGTAAAGAAATAAAACATGCAGTAAAGAAATAAAGCATTAAGTGAAGACAAAAAAGATTTGGTAGTAAAATAAAGTATTAATTGAATAAATTAGGATTTGGTAAAAGAAAAAAAAAGCATTAGGTGAAGAAAATAAGTACTTGGTAAGGATTTAAAACATTGTGTGAACACAAAGAATTGTGTAAAGTAATACCTGTTCTGTTTTGATGCAAATATTAAGCAATGGCATTAGTAAAGTAATAAAGGCTTTAATGAACGTATTTAGGATTGGGTGAAGATCTAAATAAAGCACTGTGTAAAGTAATAAAACATTTGGTGCGGCTGTAAAGCATTGGGGGAAACTTTTATTGATTTTGACTAAGAAATACAAATTTTTAACAAGAGCACTTCATATTTATGAAAGTTAATTATTTTATCAGTATACTGTCTGTTTTCTGTGTGTAGTAACACTCTTCTTGAGTCCGTGCCTGTTGGAACTACAGTTACTACAGTAACGGCAACTGATGCTGACTCGGCCACAAATAACTATGGAGTTGTTCAGTATTCTATTATTGGTAAGTTTTGTTTTATCTTTTAAAAATGTATCATTTATTTACATGTTTGCAATATGTTACTAATACATGTATATAAAGTATGTAGATAAAACATAAATACAATTACATGTTGTTCTACAACTTTACAATTGCCATGTTACTTTAAAATTGATGCATATCCTAATTTTTGTCAGTATAGAATTTTTAAAATGTTTATTAACTAAATATCAACTGTTTAAATAAGTACATGCTAGTACACATCATCACTTTTCATAAGTTTAAATGCTTTAGTAAGTTTTATAAAAAAAAGTTTAATATTTTAGAAGTTTTTATAATTGCAAAATACTCAGTTTGGAGTGTTTTCAATTTTTAAAAATACTTTTTAAATTGGTTTTGTGTGACACAGTCAAAAATTGATTTTTTTTTATATAATATGAAATTATTTTTTTTATGCTTTCCTGCTTGTATTTTTATTATTTTTCAGGAGGTGGAGGTGTCTTCTCCATCGTTTCAGCCACAGGTGTCATCACTACCGCATCTGCTCTTGACTATGAGACTGCTACTTCCTACACTCTCAGCATCAAGGCTGTGGACAGTAACAATGCTGCAGGGGCCAAGTCTAGCACAACTGTAGTCACAGTCCAAATAAGTCCTGTCAATGAAATTACTCCTACTTTTACCACAGCAACGTATTCTGTAACATTAAATGAAGGTGTGGCTGTTGGGACTAGTATACTCCAAGTTGTTGCCAATGATGGTGATCACGGTAATGATGGTGTGATAACATTCTCATTTGTAACCCCTCAAACACTGTTCTTGCTGGATTCATCAACAGGTGACATTGTCCTGCAGTCTTCATTGAATTACGAGACAACGCCAAGTCATACTTTCCAGGTTGTTGCGACAGATGGCGGAGCATCTCCACTCAGTTCTACAACGACTGTGTCAATAACAGTAACAGACCTCAACGATAATGCTCCCATCTGCACACCACGTCTGCAGACAGTATCCATATCTGAAAACACAGCCGCAGCAACCTCCATAGCTACCATCACCTGTACTGATGCAGATTCTGGTAGTAATGGGGCTGTAACATACACACTAGTGTCTATCAATGGAGCGGTCTCCACAGAGTTCTCTGTTGCTTCAGGTACAGGGATAATTACACTAAATGCATTTCTAAATTATGAAACCACCACAGCTTATAAGATTCTGGTTCGAGCAGCTGATGGTGGGTCTACTTCTCTTTCTGCAACAGCAACAGTAAATGTCCAGATTATGGATTACAATGAGAATCCACCTTCCTTTAATCTTGCCACCTACACAGCAACGATTTCGGAGACAACAGTAGTTGGTTCAAACATTTTGACTGTAGGAGCAACTGATTCTGATACGTCTAACACAGTCACTTACAGTATTTCTCCTGCTAGCCCTACATTTGCCATTGATCCGACTGTGGGAACCATCTACACCATTGCGACTCTTGATTATGACAGCTCTCCGAATGTATACAATCTTATAGTCTATGCCACTGATGATGGAGCTATACCTGGCATTCTAAGTTCTTCTGTCACTGTCACAGTCTCCCTCACAGATGTAAACGATGTCACTCCAGTTTTCTCTCCTGCCGTTTACTCATCAGTAATCTCAGAAAATGACCCTGCTGGAACCACAGTTACTACCGTCACAGCTATGGATAGTGATGATGCAACCCTTACATACAGCCTTTTTAACAATTATGGAATTTTTTCAATCGACCCTACTGCAGGCACCATAACCATCAGCACAGCTAATCAGGACTATGATTCAGCCACACAGAGTTACAGTCTAGTTGCACATGCAGTTGATTCCTCATCGCACACTGGGACTACTACAATTCATATCTCTGTGACAAATTACAATGACTTCCCACCTGTTCTAGTCACCTCTTCAGCTTCTCCGTCTGTCGCAGAAAATGCAGCTATAGGAACATTGATTGTTGATGTAGATGCCACAGATGCAGACTATGGCTTAGATGGGAACATCATCTACTCTTTTTTTTCTGTTACTACTGGCTATGCGGATAAATTTGCCATCGACCCCTCAACAGGGGAGGTAACCCTAGCAGGAACACTGGATCGAGAGACAATTACTAATCCTCTGAATGTAGTGATTGTGGCCTCAGACAGGGGGACAAATCCAGGTATGTACCTGTAAGATAATTTAAAATTTTCCTATGTAGAATGTAGGCTAAGGTGGTATTGTGAGAAAGAGACTTGATGGACTGGGTTCGTTTTATCTGGGTCAATAGTGGCAGACCAGGCCCTGCTGCACATTAGCAAAACAGAGGCTCTAGAAAGTCATTATGCACTCTGAGTAGGCTTTAGTTGTCATTATTTTATTAAGTTCATTATTTTTTTGCATGAAACTTGAATCGAATAGCTTTTAAATTCTGTGCACTAGGTAGTGAATTAAGCAAGTTTGCATGTTTTTTTTGTTTTGTGTTTTGCTCATAAATGTAAAACTTGTTAACCACAATGAATTTTGAATGATGTCATTGCCTTTGACATTTATTTAATTTTGAACATGTTGTCTTTCAAGAGATCTTGTTGCCTTTAGTTTGGGTGGATCAATATTAATCATTTTTTGGCTTTAAGCTCATACATCTGGCTAGTTTACATTCATGCTTCACATGCATTATACACTGTGTGTAATGTCAATCTTAAATAGCTCAATGTTAAACCCCAATAATGACACAGATAATTTATATTGCCTTGTGTTAGGTACATTTGCAATACCTTGTCTGGACTGTTTCACAATTAATCTATCTGGTCACTATTATACCAGGTGCTCTGTCAGCCACATTCTCCCTGACTGTGACTGTCACTGATGTCAATGACAACACTCCTGTTTGTGGGAGCTCCCTCTACAGTGTCACCATTAGCGAAGCTGTTGCCATAGCAACTTCTGTTGCCACTGTAGCCTGCTCTGATGCTGACTCTACAGCTGCCAACAATGTGGTTACATACACCCTGACAAATCCAGGTTTGAAATTCAGTTTCTTTATCAGTGAGCTGTATAATTTCATAACTTACAATTTCTGTTTTTAAATTGATAATTTTCATCATTTTCGCAAAGATTAAACAATTCTTCTTTTTTCTTGCATAAAATAGCAACAGATCTGGAAAATCTGAAAATATTGTTTGTGCATCTTTAAATATCCTTCTTACTTTGGTCCAAGTCCAATTATTTGCACTCCTTATATCACTTGTTTCAGATAATTTCTTTTGCTTCAGCATTATTACCTTTGTCTGAGGTATACCTCTATATATAATCACTGGTTGTTGCCATGTATAAATTATTGTGTCTCTCCAAAGTATCAAGTCATTTTTAATCTTTAAATTTTCTATTTGTTTTATTTGTTTCTTGTAGGGGGTCAGTTTGCCATTGATACTAGCAGTGGTGTAGTGACAACTACTGCAAACCTGGACAGAGAGACTACTTCAAGCTACTCCCTTGTAGTTCAGGCTGCTGACTCTGGTTCTCCCAGTCTCTCCACAAGCACCACCATTAAGGTGGCCATCACAGGTACATTAAAATATGTCTAATACCCATAAATGCCATCATAGATAACTCACTAAAAAATCTATTTTCTTGTACCAGTTTTATTATTCAACATAAATATTAAAAATGTACATATATTTATTTTAATATGCTTATTTATGTCTAATCATTACAAGTGTTTTAAGTCTTTACTTACTGATAACACCATTAGTAAATAAGTTAATGGATAAATGGTGTTTTAAGCAAGAATAAGGGTAAGTTAACAATTTAAATACATGTATAGAACATTCACGAGAAATACCAATTTCTTCCCCAATAGATGTGAATGACAACACCCCGATATTTGGTGGCCCATATTCTGTAAGCTGGGCAGAGGATACACCTCTAGGCACCACTATTGCAACTGTTGTAGCTACTGATGCAGATTCAGCTTCTGCAGGTAAAAAAAAAATAATTGCTATCTGGTCTGATCTATGGTTCTGGTGCAGGTAGAACATTGGCTTCACCTACAGGAGGACACACATTTACTACCATGGAGAGATATATTTACCACAGTCTTAAACATGACAAAATGGTGATGATGGTATCAAATTTGTACAAAATGAAATACAAAATCAGTTAACAGCACAATCTGTCCAGAAAAAGGATTTATCCTTAGATAAAACATACTCTGATAATGTAGCATAAAATATATTCCCAATATTTTTGATAAAACATATTCCAAAGATATATGAAAAAAATGTTCCCAAAGATGTTTGACAAAATATTTTCCCAAGATTCTTGATAAAACATGTTTCCAAGATGTTTTACAAAACATATACCAAAGATGAACATAGTCCCAAGATGTATGATAAAACATAGTCCAAAGATGTACGATAAAACATAGTCCAAAGATGTACGATAAAACACAGTCCCAAGATGTACAATAAAACATAGTCCCAAAATGTACAATAAAACATAGTCCCATGATGTACAATAAAACATGTTCCCTAGATGTATGATAAAACATGTTTCCATGATTTTTACAAAACATATTCCAAAGATGAACATAGTTCCAAGATGTATGATAAAACATTATCCCAAGATGTACGATAAAACATTTTCCAAAGATATATGATAAAACATTTTCCAAAGATGTATGATAAAACATTGTCCCAAGATGTACAATAAAACATTATCCCAAGATGTCCGCTAAAACATTATGCCAAGATATACAATAAAACATATTCCCAAGATGTATGGTAAAACATAGTCCCCAGATGAACAATAAAAATAGTCATAGTTCCAAGATGTACGATAAAACATATTCCCAAGATGTATGATCAAACATTTTCCAAAGTTGTATGATAAAACATAGTCCCAAGATGTATGATAAAACATAGTCCCAAGATGTACGATAAAACAAAGTCCCAAGATGCACGATAAAACATAGTCCCAAGATGTACGTTAAAACATAGTCCCAAGATGTAAGATAAAACATAGTCCCAAGATGTACGATAAAACATAGTCCCAAGATGCACGATAAAACATAGTCCCAAGATGTACGATAAAACATAGTCCCAAGATGCACGATAAAACATAGTCCCAAGATGTACGTTAAAACATAGTTCCAAGATGTACGACAAAACATATTCCCAAGATGTACGATAAAACATTTTCCAAAGGCGTATTATAAAAATAGTCCCAAGAGGTACGATAAAACATCCGAAGATGTACTATAAACATTGTCCCACGATATACGATAAAACATATTACCTATATGTATGATATAACATGGTCCCAAGATGTATGATAATTCATACATTATCCCAAGATGTACGATAAAACATTTTCCGAAGATGTATGATAAAACATAGTCCCAAGATTTACAATAAAACATAGTCCCAAGATGTACGATTAAACATCCCAAGATGTACGATAAAACATATTCCCAAGATGTATGAGAAAACATAGTCCATAGATGTACAATAAAAAATAGTCCTAAGATGTACAATAAAACATATTCCCAAGATGTATGATAAAACATAGTCACAAGATGTACAATAAAACATAGTCTAAAGATGTACGATAAAACATAGTCCCAAGATGTACAATAAAACATAGTTCCAAGATGTACGATTAAACATCCCAAGATGTACGATAAAACATATTCCCAAGATGTATGATAAAACATAGTCCCAAGATGTAAGATAAAAAATAGTCCCAAGATGTACAATAAAACATATTCCCAAGATGTATGATAAAACATAGTCACAAGATGTACAATAAAATATAGTCACAAGATGTACAATAAAACATATTTCCAAGATGTATGATAAAACATGGTCACAAGATGTATAGTAAAAAAATAGTCCCAAGATCTACGATAAAACATGGTCCCAAGATGTACGATAAAACATTGTCCTAAGATGCATAATAATAAACTATAGTCCCAAGGTGAACGATAATACATAGTCTGTAGATGTACAATAAAGCATAGTCTAAATATGTACGATAAAACATAGTCCCAAGATGTACGATTAAACATAGTCCCAAGATGCACGATAAAACATAGTCCCAAGATGTACGATAAAACATAGTCCCAAGATGTACGATAAAACATAGTCCCAAGATGTACAATAAAACATAGTCCCAAGATGTAAGATAAAACAATAGTCCTAAGATGTACGATAAAACATAGTCCCATGATGTAAGATAAAACATGGTCCCAAGATGCACGATAAAACATGGCTCTAAGATGTATGATAAAACATGGCCCTAAAATGTACGATAAAACAGGGCCCCAAGATGTACGATTAAACATTGTCCCAAGATGTACAATAAAACATAGTCCCAAAATGTACAATAAAACATGTTCCCTAGATGTATGATAAAACATGTTGCCATGATTTTTACAAAACATATTCCAAAGATGAACATAGTTCCAAGATGTACGATAAAACATTTTCCAAAGATGTATGATAAAACATTTTCCAAAGATGTATGATAAAACATTGTCCCAAGATGTACAATAAAACATTATCCCAAGATGTCCGCTAAAACATTATGCCAAGATATACAATAAAACATATTCCCAAGATGTATGGTAAACATTATTCCAAGATGTACAATAAAAAATAGTCCGAAGATGTTTGATAAAACTAAGGACTCCCAAGATGTATGATTCAACATATTTTTTGATGATTTATATACTCTTGTCATACAGGAAAGAAGTTAACATTATCCTTGATCTCCTCATGTAATTTTATACACCTTTTCTCCTGCACAAATTAAAGATACAGAAGCTTTATATAAACCTAAGTGTAACTTGCCACAACTTTTGTTTAAGGCTTTGCACTTTGTTTTTAGTAAGTTAGGCTTAACACCTTTATTTGATGGAAGCCTTCAATTGCTTATTTGAATGCGATATTATATATAGCTTTTTTAATTGTATTACATTTTTGTTTAATCTCTTTTGCAAGAATTTCATTTTTTTCTATTTATTAAAAATTGAGTGTTATATTAATCTTAAATGATATTTTGTTTCCTTTATATAAATACACATACAGCAGTAAAAATATATTTAATTTAAGCCTAGGTAATGAATATTTTATTATTCATAACTCTTTTTTTAATTTCCAGGAACACTTACATATTCCATCCAGAATGGAAATGTAGAAACAAAGTTTGCCATAGACAGCAATTCAGGTGCTCTAGAACTAATAAATTATCTCGACTTTGAGACCACACCTTTCTACCAAATTGGAGTAGTTGCAGTGGACAATATGGCAACCATTCGAACCAGCACGACCACAGTGACCATTACTGTCACTGATGTAAATGACAATAAACCTTTGTGCTCCCCTGCCACACATGCTGTAACTCTAGCTGAAAATACAGCCTTGTTGACTAATTTTGTCAATGTGTCTTGTACGGATACAGACTCTGGGGCAAGAGGGACAATTACATATGTAATCTCAACAGTTGATGGCATGAGTACCCCAACACCATTCGCAATCGACAGCGTACTAGGAATAGTCACTTTGACATCTGCTCTCAACTATGAAGCAGACACATACAAAACCATCATCATCTATGCTATAGATGGTGGGAGTACTCCTAAAACTGGAACCACCACCATCAATGTGATGATTACGGACATCAATGAATTCACCCCAGCTTTTCCAGGAACACAGTATTCCGTTTCAGTGTCAGAAGCTGCTAGTGTTGGAAGCTCTGTTTACCAAGTATCTGCCACTGACCAAGATCCAACTAACACAGTAACTTATGTAATTGACCCAGCTAGTGCGGTGTTTGACATAGATATTTACAATGGGAAGTTGTATCTTAAAGCTAGTTTGGACGCAGAAACTACTGCAGCTTACAGTGTAGTTGTGAAAGCCACTGACAATGGTTTACCTTCATCACTTACTGCCACAGCTACCATAGCTGTGACTGTCAGTGGAAGCAATGATGTGAAACCTGTCTTTAACCCTTCTGTTTATGTGGCACAGATTTCAGAATCAGATCCAACTGGTACATCGGTAACGACAGTAACTGCTACAGACACTGACGGACCTTCAATAACTTATTCCATTCTCTCGGGAAATGCCAATGGTGTATTTCGCATAGAAACGTCGGGTGTGGTTGCCATAGATTCTGTTACAACTCTTGATTATGACTCTGCCACTAAATCCTACACCATTGTTGTCCAAGCTACAGATGGTACGAATGTGGGTACAGCGACAGTGAATATTGAAGTGACCCCTGAGAATGATAACCCTCCAATATTTGCCACAACAAGCTCGACACAGTCTCTTCCAGAAAACTCAGCAGTTGGTGATGCCATAGTAACCGTTGCAGCTACAGATGCTGACCATGGTACTGATGGTCAGATCACATATTCAATATCCAATGGTAACACAGCTGGGAGGTTTGCAATCAATCCATCAACAGGGGCAGTTACTCTAGCAGGCAGTCTGGACAGGGAGACAACTGCCATGTACACAGTTACCATCCTTGCCACAGATAAGGGAACAAGTAAGTTAAAGAATGAGTCAAAGAATTTGTTTTTGGCTGTGAATTCATAATTTTCAAGTACAAATACTTATACAAGAAAATTGGTTAACCATTTCATTCATGGTAAAGGTACATTATTATTTTCAACAGTTTCATCATCTTAATCTGTGTGCAAATAAACCCTAACTTGTTTAGCTTCTACTGAAGAACAAAGTCAATTGTGTCTGCTTTGCTCAGGCACAAAATTGCACATCTATAAATCAAAGGGTTAAATATTGGTTAGCTCTGCAATATTGGTTAGCTCTGCAATATTGCAAGCTAACAATATTGGTTAGCTCTACAAAATTGGTAAGCTCTGCAATATTGGTAAGCTCTGCAATGTTGGTTAGCTCTGTAATATTGGTTAGCTCTGCAATGTTGGTTAGCTCTACAATATTGGTTAGCTCTGCAATATTGGTTAGCTCTGCAATATTGGTTAGCTCTGCAATATTGGTTAGCTCTGCAATATTAGTTAGCTTGCATTATTGGTAAGCTCTGCAATATTGGTAAGTTTGGAACATTGGTCAGCTCTGCAATGTTGGTTAGCTCTGCAATATTGGTTAGCTCTGCAATGTTGGTTAGCTCTACAATATTGGTTAGCTCTGCAATGTTGGTTAGCTCTACAATATTGGTTAGCTCTACAACATTGGTAAGCTTGGAACATTGGTTAGCTCTGCAATGTTGGTTAGCTCTGCAATATTGGTTAGCTCTGCAATTTTGGTTAGCTCTGCAATATTGGTAAGCTCTGCAACATTGGTAAGCTTGGAACATTGGTTAGCTCTGCAATATTGGTAAGCTCTGCAATATTGGCTAGCTCTGCAATATTGGCTAGCTCTACAATATTGGTAAGCTTGGAACATTAGTTAGCTCTGCAATGTTGGTTAGCTCTGCAATATTGGTTAGCTCTGCAATATTGGTTAGCTCTGCAATTTTGGTTAGCTCTGCAATATTGGTAAGCTCTGCAATTTTGGTTAACTCTGCAATATTGGCTAGCTCTACAATATTGGTAAGCTTGCAATATTAGTTTGCTCTGCAATATTGGCTAGCTCTACAATATTGGTAAGCTTGGAACATTAGTTAGCTCTGCAATGTTGGTTAGCTCTGCAATATTGGTTAGCTCTGCAATATTGGTTAGCTCTGCAATTTTGGTTAGCTCTGCAATATTGGTAAGCTCTGCAATTTTGGTTAACTCTGCAATATTGGCTAGCTCTACAATATTGGTAAGCTTGCAATATTGGTTTGTGCTGCAATATTGGTAAGCTCTACAATATTGGCTAGCTCTGAATACTGGTAAGCTTGCAATATTGGTTAGCTCTACAATATTGGTTAGCTCTGCAATATTGGTTAGCCCTGCAGTATTGGTTAGCTCTGCAATATTCGTTAGCTTGGAACATTGGTTAGCTTGGAACAATGGTTAGCTTGCAATATTAATTAGCTCTGCAATGTTGGTTAGCTCTGCAACATTGGTTAGCTCTGCAATATTGGTTAGCTCTGCAATATTAGTTAGCTATGCAATATTGGTTAGCTTGCAATATTTATTAGCTCTGCAATATTGGTTAGCTCTGCAACATTGGTTAGCTCTGTAGTATTGGTTAGCTCTGCAATATTGGTTAGCTCTGTAGTATTGGTTAGTTCCGCAATATTGGTAAGCTCTGATATATTGGTTTGTTCTGCAATATTGGTTAGCTCTGTAATATTGGTTAGCTCTGCGATATTGGTTAGCTCTGCAATATTTGTTTACTTGCAATATTGGTTAGCTCTGCAATATTGGTTAGCTCTGCAATATTGGTAAGCTCTGCAATATTCTTTAGCTCTGATATATTGGTTAGTTCCGCAATATTGGTTAGCTCTGCAATATTTGTTAGCTTGCAATATTGGTTAGTTCTGCAAAATTGGTCAGCTCTGCAATATTGGCTAGCTCTGAATATTGGTTAGCTTGCAATATTGGTAAGGTCTGCAATATTGGTTAGCTTGCAATATTGCTAAGCTTGGAACATTGGTTAGCTTGCAATATTGGTTAGCTCTGCAATATCGGTTAGCTCTGCAATATTTGTTAGCTTGCAATATTGGTTAGCTCTACAACATTGGTTAGCTCTGCAATATTGGTTAGCTCTGCAAAATTAGTTAGCTCTGCAATATTGGTTAGCTCTACAACATTGATTAGCACTACAATATTGATTAGCTCTGCAATGTTAGTTAGCTATGCAATATTGGTTAGCTCTGTAGTATTGGTTAGTTCCGCAATATTGGTAAGCTCTGATATATTGGTTTGTTCTGCAATATTGGTTAGCTCTGTAATATTGGTTAGCTCTGCAATATTGGTTAGCTCTGCAATATTTGTTTACTTGCAATATTGGTTAGCTCTGCAATATTGGTTAGCTCTGCAATATTGGTAAGCTCTGCAATATTCGTTAGCTCTGATATATTGGTTAGTTCCGCAATATTGGTTAGCTCTAATATATTGGTTTGTTCTGCAATATTGGTTAGCTCTGTAATATTGGTTAGCTCTGCAATATTTGTTAGCTCTGCAATATTTGTTAGCTTGCAATATTGGTTAGTTCTGCAAAATTGGTCAGCTCTGCAATATTGGCTAGCTCTGAATATTGGTTAGCTTGCAATATTGGTAAGGTCTGCAATATTGGTTAGCTTGCAATATTGCTAAGCTTGGAACATTGGTTAGCTTGCAATATTGGTTAGCTCTGCAATATCGGTTAGCTCTGCAATATTTGTTAGCTTGCAATATTGGTTAGCTCTACAACATTGGTTAGCTCTGCAATATTGGTTAGCTCTGCAAAATTAGTTAGCTCTGCAATATTGGTTAGCTCTACAACATTGATTAGCACTACAATATTGATTAGCTCTGCAATGTAAGTTAGCTATGCAATATTGGTTAGCTCTACAACATCGGTTAGCTCTACAATATTGGTTAGCTCTACAATATTGGTTAGCTCTACAATATTGGTTAGCTCTGCAATATTGGTTAGCTCTGCAATATTAGTTAGCTCTGCAATATTGGTTAGCTCTACAACATTGGTTAGCTCTGCAATATTTGTTAGCTTGCAATATTGGTTAGCTCTGCAATATTGGTTAGTTCTGCAATATTGGTTAGCTCTACCACATTGGTTAGCTCTACAATATTGGTAAGCTCTGCAATATTAGTTAGCTCTGCAATATTGGTGAGCTCTGCAATATTTGTTAGCTTGCAATATTGGTTAGCTCTGCAACATTGGTTAGCTCTGCAACATTGGTTAGCTCTGCAATATTGGTTAGCTCTGCAACATTGGTTAGCTTGCAATATTGGTTAGCTCTACAACATTGGTTAGCTCTGCAACATTGGTTAGCTCTGCAATATTGGTTAGCTCTGCAATATTGGTTAGCTCTGCAACATTGGTTAGCTTGCAATATTGGTTAGCTCTACAACATTGGTTAGCTCTGCAACATTGGTTAGCTCTGCAATATTGGTTAGCTCTGCAATATTAGTTAGCTCTGCAATATTGGTGAGCTCTGCAATATTAATTAGCTCTGCAATGTTAGTTAGCTCTACAACATTGGCTAGCTCTACAATATTAATTAGCTCTGCAATGTTAGTTAGCTCTACAACATTGGCTAGCTCTACAATATTAATTAGCTCTGCAATGTTAGTTAGCTCTACAACATTGGCTAGCTCTACAATATTAATTAGCTCTGCAATGTTAGTTAGCTATGCAATATTGGTTAGCTCTGCAATATTTGTTAGCTTGCAATATTGGTTAGCTCTGCAATATTGGTTAGTTCTGCAATATTGGTTAGCTCTACAACACTGGTTAGCTCTACAATATTGGTTAGCTCTGCAATATTAGTTAGCTCTGAAATATTGGTTAGCTCTACAATATTGGTTAGCTCTACAATATAAGACAACAACAAAGCACATGGAATATAACTCAATTCATATGATAAAAACAATAAACTAATATTAATTTCTATCCCCCAACCCTTTATTTCAGCCCTAGCATACTTATACCTTATAAAATTATCACAGGTTGACAATGTGGCATTATGCCCTATTGCACATTCTTTCTTCCCAATATTTCAGCACCGCAGTCTGCCTCCTATATCCTGACTGTATCTGTAACTGATGTTAATGATGTCACGCCTCACTGCACTAGCTCCCTCTATAGTGCAACGGTGGCAGAGAATGTTGCAGTATCTACGAGCATTGCCCAGTTGGTTTGTTCAGACACAGATGCCACACCTCCCAATAATGCCATAAGTTCATACACCATATTTTCTGGAAATACAGGTAACAACAATGTATTGAGAATTCTTTTTACATATTTTTCAATGTAAAACCCATATATTGTTTCAAACAAATAATGGAATAAATAATTTAAGTTTTTTTAATTTAAAATGAGTAAGGAATCTCTCAACAACACTCATCAGCTGATGGTGTACTCTCATTGTTACTTCAAACTTGAGTTATATTTATAAAGTATACAAATTAACAATTTTGAAATGCTTGGCCTATGGAAGGGCAGTTTGCAGACTTTGGAAGGGGATATCTGCCAATATTCAATTTTTAAGTTGCAAATTGCAACAGTGCATATGCTTAAATTTGTTATTTGTTTACACAAGCATGTTTATTTGTACAGGTATCTAATTCACATATCTCGCATAAAATTTGGAAGTTACAAATCCCAAGTCACAATTCCCATATCACAAATTATATGTTCGCTTACAATTTACAAGTTACAAATCTCAAGTCTCAATTATCAAGACACAAATTACTAATGTACAAATTGACAACATTCAGACGCTAGGTGGCGATACGACATAAGTATATACATCATTGAGTTAAAGATACTCAACAAAAGAGATAAAATAGAAATAGCCAAAGTTATTTTGCACCAAATCAAACATGTCTTTAGCCTAGATTAGTTATTAATACATTTATTAAAATTCTGTGAGTAATTTTACCATAAAGGATTTTTGATTTCTTCAAAATACATTCAATTCAATTTAATATAGTAATTAATAGTAATTATCGGACATACTTTCTTATTCACATTTGGATTTGTTTACAATGCATTGGAACTGAACTACAACAACAGGGGGGCACGTAATATAGTGATTATGCTATCCCCAGAGTCAGGTGCCCATGTAGCTAAGTTGCTAAAGCACCTGCTTCTGGAGCTGAAGGTCCTGGGTTCGTTCTCTGTCCCGGGTAAAGGGATTTTTCCAGCTTACTCCAATGGCGTCTGAAGGTAAATGTCTGGCTAAAATTAAAGAAAGTTAAACACTGTCTGCCCTGGTATACCAGGTAGTAGAGCATCAGATTACGGAGAAGGAGGTTGTGGATTCAAACTCCGTCAAGAGTACCATTAATAGACTATTTCCAGCTTGGATCAATTCAGTTCAATCAGGATGTATGTGGTTAAATGGAAGAGGATGGGACCATAGAGGTTGAAACACTGGGTACTGGCTGTCAGACCTGAGAGATAAAAGTATACGAACAGTAGTTAACCGATTTGTACCATTTGAGGAAAAAGTGGATACGTGTAAATATGGACCAACTTTGATTGATGCATGTCATGAATTATTATAAATACATGCATATTCATTTTCCTTAATGTGCCACTAAAACTGAATTATCACTTACCATAAGATCTTCAATACTCATACATATATTTATGATTAAAGAAGATCTAGTGTTAGTGGCACATTAAGAAAAAAATATAGTTGTAGTCATATCACAAGTTAAGTACAGAATAATATCTTTAAAATTATATAACACAAATAAATAATATATGTGTCTTATTCTGTCGGTAAGAAACTCAAATTTGAAAGTACATACGAACGCGGACCAATTCAAGTGGTACATTCTATTTATAGATGGACATTCTCTTGTTAGGAGCACCCCCTTGAGTCCTAATGTTACATTATAGATTCGCTCCTCTAGATTTGTAACTTGTAAATTAGATGCTGGAAATGTGAAATGCATTCGTGATTTTTGCCCCGCGATTCGTAACTTGTAAATTGTATATGCAGGAAATGTGAAATTGTTCAAATGTAATGATCAAAAGAGTAGTTAGGATGTAATTAGATAGCGGTATTTAGCATGTGTGGTGTTGCCTTTAACAAATTGAAATGCGAAGTAACAAATATGTGTATTGAAAGTTATAAATAGTAACTAGAATATTGGCGGATATCCCCTTCCATGCTTATTTGATCATTTGACCTTGTCTATATATTTCTTTTTATTTTTTGAACATTTGAATTTATTTTTTTTATTTATTTCAGCAACAGATTTTAGTATATCGGCAACAGGACTGATAACTAATGCCAATAGTTTAAACAGGGAGGTAACTCCATCATACACACTTGTTATACATGTAGTTGATGGTGGCTCTCCAGCATTGACCGTCACAACAACACTAGCTATCACAGTCACAGGTATATGTGATGATAAAACCCAAATCTATGGCTAATTTTTGCTTTTTTCATATAATTGCTTTTTTGTAACAGCAAATAGTTTTTTTTTCTGATATTTTGTAAAGTGATTAAAATCAACTTTTTCGTATTATTTTTGTTACTGTCAGAACCATTTCTGTTCTTTTGTGTGCATAAATAAATAAAGCTTCTTTACTGAACAAATTTAATGTACTTCAATAACATTTTTTTGTTTAATATTGTTAAGCTATGTATATAATATATGTCTGTTTAGATCCAATATCTTCTTTTTTTTTAAACACCATTGCACAACTAATTAAAAGAGCCAAAAATGTAAGTAATTACATTTTGTCACATGAAGCCTTATCTCTCTCTCTCTCCTTGTGTCTCTGTCTGCCTGTCTGTCTCTCCTCTCTCTGTCTTTGCCTCTCTCTATCTGTCTGTCTCCTCTGTCTGTCTGTCTGTCTCCCTTTCTCTCCTTGTCTCTTTGTCTCTGTCTCTCTCTATGTGTCTCTCTGTCTCTCCCCATTTTCTCTCCATTTCTCTCTGTTTTTTTCAGTCACCCTTTCTCCCTGCCCCCTCTCAATTTTCTAAAAGTACACACACATGGCCTTCGAATTAAAAAAACAACAACATTTTATTTGTTATTGCCATATAGAATTCTCTTTTGCTTATACTCTTTATAACTGGAATAAAAACTTTTTGTTTTGTTCTCACATTTTTGAAAGGCATCTGTATAAGTTACAAATCTATGTTATTCTTTAATTTTTTTATATTATCTGTGGTTTCAGATATAAATGACAACACCCCAACCTTCTTGATGAACCCTTATCACTTTACAAGTGCAGAAAACACTGCTATAGGATCTGTGGTGGGAACTGTCACAGCAACTGATGCTGATACTGGAAATGCTGGTATGTGGTGGGAACAACAGGTCTATGATTTACATTTGTTAATATCCTATACTGAACCCTTTATTAGTTAATTAAATTACATACAGGGCACAGAACATAATAATAAAGAAGCAAAATATGCTTACACAGGCACAGATACAAAACTTTTCAGCTTTGGGGAGAGAGGCCAAAGACCAGATATGAGCACGGTTCGGAAAAAATGTTCTAAAATGTCGAAGATTCGTTCTGAAGTGTATCTAGACAAAAGTTAATAGTTTTTAATGGTTTTATTAAATTGACGCTAAAAGTATGAAAATGGGCAAGACATAAACCTTTATCAACATAACTTTGTTTTTGAAAACTGGTTCAAATTCTTCTAAAAAGTCTATGCCGAAAATGGCAAACATACACTTCCCTTCAAGTTGGAACTTAAAATGCAGGTAGATTACATGTGTAATCCGATCAAAGGTTGTTTGCATATATTAGGAAGAAAATAATTATGAAAACAATCTTGCTATCTTAGCGCAGTTTTTCAGCCAACAACCATTGCAGTATTGTGGGATATTATGCTTAACAGATATGCATTGATATTGCCTTAATTAGGATTTCTGTTGGGTGTTAAGGAGTGTGTTGTTATAATTTCATTATAGAGTATTTATGGAAGTTACAACTAAAACTCGTCTTATAAAAATACCAAAATTTCCAGTTGAGCCTCCAATAAATTGTATTACAAACAAAACAACACTGATTTGCCGCTAAGGCTTTATTAGATGTTGGACCCAACAAAATAAAATTATTAGTTATTACTGTAAAACAAACAAAATAAGGAAGAAGTTTGGAGTTTCAGCACATCAAACAAGAAAAGTGTTTATTAAAACTTGGACCATTATATAATAGATTGTGCATACATCATCAAACTATCATTGTGTTCCAGTACACTGTTCATTTGGTTTTAGAAAAACAATAAAAAATCATTATTACACTTTCCAAAGCATATTGTTGCTGTATTTAAAAGTTTGAAACAACAACATTTTAGAGCCAATTAAAACTGCACAAATTGTTACAGATGGTATCACAAAGCTGTGACCTCAATATATTTTCACAAAAAAATCTGATTATAAAACAACAATTTTTTTTTTAGCCCCTTTTAACCATTTTGTCATGACCTAAAAAATAACTTTACGTACACTTTAAATCTACTGTGTACCTCGACTGGGATGCAAGGTGATAATCAAAACACCCTGGCTAATGACGTCTGTATCACTGCAGAGGAGTGCCGATTTAGCTAATTAGTGGGGCGGTGGACAGGAAATGCAATACACACAGCGGATAATGTACACGTGCCAGATGGCCTCATGGGTCTGGCTAGCAGCAGGGGTCTAATATGTTTTTATTGATAAATCATTCAAATGAGCCAGTAATCATTGTTGCTGAATGTTTAAAGAGTTGATTGGTCTGCAACAATATCAGTTGCTTATTATGTGTTTGTTAAGGAACATTCATCATGTGTACAATGTTTTGGAACATCTGCAGCTTCCCAAATAACTGCATAACCTGTCTAACCATGGGCTGGTCATTTAAAACACGTTGGCAAATCTTACTTTCTGATTGGCTTAAATAGCTTGTCAGTTGATACCTTAGAAAGGGTCAGTTTATGCTAAGATAAGATAAAATTCATTTTAGGTTGGCATTTTAGTGCCAAATAACTTAAGCTTTAGACGAGCTTTTACAATCGACTATGTTATGCTAAGAAATAAAGTAATAATAATGATACAAAAACATGAGTGTCACTTTAAACATAAATTTGTTAGCTATTATGATTCTTTTTTCTGTCGTACATGTTTTTCAAACAAGAACAGGGCTTAAAAAAAACTTATAGAGCTCTTGACAGCTCTTAAGCATCTGATTGGCCAGATTTTTTTGAACATCTGACCAATCAGATGATTGAATAAATTTCTCATCAAACTTAAGAGCTTTATAATCTTTGACCCAGTTTGTCTCAGAGTACTATCATTTTAAAAAAAGGTATCAAATACATTGACAACTAGTCCCACATTAATGTCTGATAGCTATCCCACATTAATATCTGATAGCTATAACTAGTCCCACATTAATGTCTGATAGCTATCCCACATTAATATCTGATAGCTATAACTAGTCCCACATTAATGTCTGATAGCCATAACTAGTCCCACATTAATGTCTGATAGCTATAAATAGTCCCACATTAATGTCTGATAGCTATAACTAGTCCCACATTAATGTCTGATAGCTATAACTAGACCCACATTAATGTCTGATAGCTATAACTAGTCCCACATTAATGTCTGATAGCCATAACTAGTCCCACATTTATGTCTGATAGCTATAACTAGTCCCACATTAATATCTGATAGCTATAACTAGTCCCACATTAATGTCTGATAGCTATAACTAGACCCACATTAATGTCTGATAGCTATAACTAGTCCCACATTAATATCTGATAGCTATAACTAGTCCCACATTAATGTCTGATAGCTATAACTAGTCCCACATTAATGTCTGATAGCTATAACTAGTCCCACATTAATGTCTGATAGCTATAACTAGTCCCACATTAATGTCCGATAGCTATAACTAGACCCACATTAATATCTGATAGCTATAACTAGTCCCACATTAATGTCTGATAGCTATAACTAGTCCCACATTAATGTCTGATAGCTATAACTAGTCCCACATTAATGTCTGATAGCTATAACTAGTCCCACATTAATGTCTGATAGCTATAACTAGTCCCACATTAATGTCTGATAGCTATAACTAGTCCCACATTAATGTCCGATAGCTATAACTAGTCCCACATTAATGTCTGATAGTTATAACTAGTCCCACATTTATGTCTGATAGCTATAACTCGTCCCACATTAATGTCTGATAGTTATAACTAGTCCCACATTAATGTCTGATAGTTATAACTAGTCCCACATTAATGTCTGATAGCTATAACTAGTCCCACATTAATGTCTGATAGTTATAACTAGTCCCACATTAATGTCTGATAGCTATAACTAGTCCCACATTAATGTCTGATAGCTATAACTAGTCCCACATTAATGTCTGATAGCCATAACTAGTCCCACATTAATGTCTGATAGCTATAACTAGTCCCACATTAATGTCTGATAGCTATAACCAGTCCCACATTAATGTCTGATAGCTATAACTAGTCCCACATTAATGTCTGATAGCTATAACTAGTCCCACATTAATGTCTGATAGCTATAACTAGTCCCACATTTATGTCTGATAGCTATAACTAGTCCCACATTAATGTCTGATAGCTATAACTAGTCCCACATTAATGTCCGATAGCTATAACTAGTCCCACATTAATGTCTGATAGCTATAACTAGTCCCACATTAATGTCTGATAGCTATAACTAGTCCCACATTAATATCTGATAGCTATAACTAGTCCCACATTAATGTCTTATAGCTATCCCACATTAATGTCTGATAGCTATAACTAGTCCCACATTAATATCTGATAGCTATAACTAGTCCCACATTAATATCTGATAGCTATAACTAGTCCCACATTAATGTCTGATAGCTATCCCACATTAATATCTGATAGCTATAACTAGTCCCTACATTAATGTCTGATAGCTATAACTAGTCCCACATTAATATCTGATAGCTATAACTAGACCCACATTAATGTCTGATAGCTATAACTAGTCCCACATTAATGTCTGATAGCTATAACTAGTCCCACATTAATATCTGATAGCTATAACTAGTCCCACATTAATATCTGATAGATATAACTAGTCCCACATTAATGTCCGATAGCTATAACTAGTCCCACATTAATATCTGATAGCTATAACTAGTCCCACATTAATATCTGATAGCTATAACTAGTCCCACATTAATATCTGATAGCTATAACTAGTCCCACATTAATGTCTGATAGCCATAACTAGTCCGACATTAATATCTGATAGCCATAACTAGTCCCACATTAATGTCTGATAGCTATAACTAGACCCACATTAATGTCTGATAGCTATAACTAGTCCCACATTAATGTCTGATAGCCATAACTAGTCCCACATTAATGTCTGATAGCTATAACTAGTCCCACATTAATGTCTGATAGCTATAACCAGTCCCACATTAATGTCTGATAGTTATAACTAGTCCCACATTTATGTCTGATAGCTATAACCAGTCCCACATTAATGTCTGATAGTTATAACTAGTCCCACATTTATGTCTGATAGCTATAACTCGTCCCACATTAATGTCTGATAGTTATAACTAGTCCCACATTAATGTCTGATAGTTATAACTAGTCCCACATTAATGTCTGATAGCTATAACTAGTCCCACATTAATGTCTGATAGTTATAACTAGTCCCACATTAATGTCTGATAGCTATAACTAGTCCCACATTAATGTCTGATAGTTATAACTAGTCCCACATTAATGTCTGATAGCTATAACTAGTCCCACATTAATGTCTGATAGCTATAACTAGTCCCACATTAATGTCTGATAGCCATAACTAGTCCCACATTAATATCTGATAGCTATAACTAGTCCCACATTAATGTCTGATAGCTATAACTAGTCCCACATTAATGTCTGATAGCTATAACTAGTCCCACATTAATGTCTGATAGCTATAACTAGTCCCACATTAATGTCTGATAGCTATAACTAGTCCCACATTTATGTCTGATAGCTATAACTCGTCCCACATTAATGTCTGATAGCCATAACTAGTCCCACATTAATGTCTGATAGCTATACCTAGTCCCACATTAATGTCTGATAGTTATAACTAGTCCCACATTAATGTCTGATAGCCATAACTAGTCCCACATTAATGTCTGATAGCTATAACTAGTCCCACATTAATGTCTGATAGCTATAATTAGTCCCACATTAATGTCTGATAGCCATAACTAGTCCCACATTAATGTCTGATAGCTATAACTAGTCCCACATTAATATCTGATAGCTATAACTAGACCCACATTAATGTCTGATAGCCATAACTAGTCCCACATTAATGTCTGATAGCTATAACTAGTCCCACATTAATGCCTGATAGCTATAACCAGTCCCACATTAATGTCTGATAGTTATAACTAGTCCCACATTTATGTCTAATAGCTATAACTCGTCCCACATTAATGTCTGATAGTTATAACTAGTCCCACATTTATGTCTGATAGCTATAACTCGTCCCACATTAATGTCTGATAGTTATAACTAGTCCCACATTAATGTCTGATAGTTATAACTAGTCCCACATTAATGTCTGATAGTTATAACTAGTCCCACATTAATGTCTGATAGCTATAACTAGTCCCACATTTATGTCTGATAGCTATAACTCGTTTCACATTAATGTCTGATAGCCATAACTAGTCCCACATTAATGTCTGATAGCTATACCTAGTCCCACATTAATGTCTGATAGTTATAACTAGTCCCACATTAATGTCTGATAGCCATAACTAGTCCCACATTAATGTCTGATAGCTATAACTAGTCCCACATTAATTTCTGATAGCTATAACTAGACCCACATTAATGTCTGATAGCTGTAACTAGTCCCACATTAATGTCTGATAGCCATAACTAGTCCCACATTAATGTCTGATAGCTATAACTAGACCCACATTAATGTCTGATAGCTATAACTAGTCCCACATTAATGTCTGATAGATATAACTAGACCCACATTAATGTCTGATAGCTATAACTAGTCCCACATTAATGTCTGATAGCTATAACTAGTCCCACATTAATGTCTGATAGCCATAACTAGACCCACATTAATGTCTGATAGCTATAACTAGTCCCACATTAATGTCTGATAGCCATAACTAGTCCCACATTAATGTCTGATAGCTATAACTAGTCCCACATTAATGTCTGATAGCTATAACTAGTCCCACATTAATGTCTGATAGCTATAACTAGTCCCACATTAATGTCTGATAGCCATAACTAGTCCCACATTAATGTCTGATAGCTATAACTAGTCCCACATTAATGTCTGATAGCTATAACTAGTCCCACATTAATGTCTGATAGCCATAACTAGTCCCACATTTATGTCTGATAGCTATAACTAGTCCCACATTAATGTCTGATAGCTAAAACTAGTCCCACATTAATGTCTGATAGCCATAACTAGTCCCACATTAATGTCTGATAGCTATAACTAGTCCCACATTTATGTCTGATAGCCATAACTAGTCCCACATTAATATCTGATAGCTATAACTAGTCCCACATTAATGTCTGATAGCTAAAACTAGTCCCACATTAATGTCCGATAGCTATAACTAGTCCCACATTAATGTCTGATAGCTAAAACTAGTCCCACATTAATGTCTGATAGCTATAACTAGTCCCACATTAATATCTGATAGCTATAACTAGTCCCACATTAATGTCTGACAGCTATAACTAGTCCCACATTAATGTCTGATAGCTATAACTAGTCCCACATTAATGTCTGATAGTTATAACTAGTCCCACATTAATGTCTGATAGCTAAAACTAGTCCCACATTAATGTCTGATAGCTATAACTAGTCCTACATTAATGTCCGATAGCTATAACTAGTCCCACATTAATATCTGATAGCTATAACTCGTCCCACATTAATGTCTGATAGCTAAAACTAGTCCCACATTAATGTCCGATAGCTATAACTAGTCCCACATTAATGTCTGATAGTTATAACTAGTCCCACATTAATGTCTGATAGCTAAAACTAGACCCACATTAATATCTGATAGCTATAACTAGTCCCACATTAATATCTGATAGCTATAACTAGACCCACATTAATGTCTGATAGCTATAACTAGACCCACATTAATGTCTGATAGCTATAACTAGTCCCACATTAATGTCTGATAGCTATAACTAGTCCCACATTAATGTCTGATAGCTATAACTAGACCCACATTAATGTCTGATAGCTATAACTAGTCCCACATTAATATCTGATAGCTATAACTAGACCCACATTAATGTCTGATAGCTATAACTAGTCCCACATTAATGTCTGATAGCTATAACTCGTCCCACATTAATGTCTGATAGTTATAACTAGTCCCACATTAATGTCTGATAGCTATAACTAGTCCCACATTAATGTCTGATAGCTATAACTAGTCCCACATTAATGTCTGATAGCTATAACTAGTCCCACATTAATGTCTGATAGCTATAACTAGTCCCACATTAATGTCTGATAGCTATAAAAAAATCAATGACACTCCTGGTGGCATCTTCAGGCCATTTAATTTGTTTTTGGCTTCTTTGCTTTTTTTTTCTAACATGATTAAAGTACTGTATTCAGATAATTGTTTTCAAAATTATATAAAATATCAGAGTGGTTTATTCCTATAACTAATATAATATATTATTAATATATAGATCAATTAATATATTATGACTTATATAAAATATTATTAATATATAGAATTATTAATATATTATGACTAATATAATATATTATTAATATATAGAATTATTAATATGTTATGACTTATATAATATATTATTAATATATAGAAATATTAATGTGTTATGACTTATATACTATATTATTAATATATAGAATTATTAATATGTTATGACTAATATAATAAATTATTAATATATAGAATTATTAATATATTATGACTAATATAATATATTATTCATATATAGAATTATTAATATATTATGACTTATATAATATATCATTAATAAATAGAATTATTAATATATTATGACTAATATAATATATTATTCATATATAGAATTATTAATATATTATGACTTATATATCATTAATTTATATAGAATTATTAATTTATTATGACTTATATAAATTATTATTAATATATAGAATTATTTGACTAATATAATATATTATTAATATATAGAATTAATAATATGTTATGACTAACATAATAAATTATTAATATATAGCATTAATAATTTGTTATGACTAATATTATATATATTATTAATATATAGAATTATTAATGTGTTATGACTAATATACTGTATTATTTATACATAGAATTATTAATTTATTATGACATATATAATATATCAGTAATATATAGAATTATGAATTTGTTATAATTGTACATAATTAATTTTGCTCATTCCAGGAACTATCACCTACAGAATCAATTCAGGCAATGTCGACAACAAATTGGCCATTGACTCTTCAACAGGAGAAATTAAAATTGCTGCTGCTCTTGATTTTGAGACAGTTGTAAGCCCGTATGTACTGCTGATAAATGCCATAGACAATGACGCTACCACTCCCCGGACTGCAACCACCACAGTGTCTTTAACTGTTACTGACTATAATGATAACATACCAACATGTACACCAGCATTCAATTCCGTATCTGTTGCTGAATCAAAAACTGCATCTTCGATAATTACGTCACTTACTTGCACAGATATAGACACATCGATAAATGCTGCTCTCAGTTTTTCCATCTACTCAGTAAATGGCAACATTGGAATTACCACACCTTTCTCCATCGATGCATCTGGTGTACTTACCCTGGCAGCAGCGTCTTCTTTTGATTATGAAACAATTTCCAGCTATCGTGTGATGATCCATGTATCTGATGGAGGTACCCCATCATTGACATCCACAGCCACCGTGAACATTGCAATTACTGATGTTAATGAGCACACACCGGTATTTCAAGCTGCGCCTTACAGTTTTAACTTCCCAGAAACAACTGCTGTTGGGACAAGCATGTATTCTGTCACCGCCACAGATGCTGACACCAGTAACACAATAACATACTCTCTCAGTGCAGCTAGTACATATTTTGCGGTGGACCCGTCTACTGGTATTCTGACCACCACAGCCATGATAGATTACGACACTTTTGGACCACCCAAGACAATAACACTCACTGTTGTTGCCACTGACAATGGTGCCACGCCTCTAAGTGCTACAGAAACTGTGACAATCACTGTAACAAATTCAAATGATGGTGTCCCAGTGTTTAATCCTGGTGTTTATGCTACATCGCTTAGTGAAAATAATGTCGTGGGTTTTACTGTGGTTACTGTTACTGTAACAGATGCTGATGATACATCTTGGACCATGAGCTTGGCTAGTGGGAATAGCGATAATGTATTTAGTATTGATTCTAGTGGGAACATAGTTATTAATGATGTTTCAAACTTTGATTATGATTCTGGTGCCAAGAGTTACTTACTGGTTGTGAATGCTGTTGATGCAGGTCTCAACACAGGAACAGCAACTGTGGCTATATCCTTATCTCCCTACAATGAACATACTCCAGCTCTTGTGACTGCATCTGCAGCTGTGAGCATTGCTGAAAATTCAGGCATTGGAACATCAGTTGCTGATTTTAATGCAACAGACGCCGATGCTGGCAATGATGGTGTGGTCACTTTCAGTATTTCAAGTGTAACCAACGGAGGGATGGGACTGTTTGCCATCGATCCTCAAACAGGGGAGATTACTGTCAGTGGCTCACTAGACAGGGAAGTTCAAATGACCTACGCACTAACTGTCATGGCAACTGATGCTGGTACAACACCAAGTATGTTTATTTTGTTGTTTGAAGATCTTTTAAGAACCATCTGTAACATCAAGTTTACCAGTAAACATATGTCTTTTAATATGTTCTTTTTTTATTTTCTAAAGATTCAGAATACAATATTCATAAATTTATATTATTGCACTTTATAATGAGAAAGAGGGTAAGTGCATTTATTTCTGATTTTAATTGATTTCCATTTTGTAACATTTTTTTGATTCTTCCCTCATTTTAAACACAGGTGCCCTGTCCTCCACATCTGTCCTGACTGTGACTATCACAGATGTAAATGATCATACCCCAGTCTGTACAAGCTCAGTGTACACAGCCAGTGTAGCGGAGGATGCCATAATAGGCACGTCTGTGGCACAACTTCAGTGTACAGATAGTGATGCCACGTTGTCCAATAATGTGGTCAACACATACACCATCTTCAGTGGAAATACTGGTGAGATATCAGCTACCTTCTTTTCCTTGTAATACTGTAGTGACATTTTTTTTTATAACCAGTTAAAATTGTGTTATCATGCCACTCGGAGAAAGAATATCCTAGCATGTGTGTGAATGGTTCTGTCTGCCAGATGCTTTTACAGCCTGTATTAAAGCAAATTTACAAGAAGTCTTGAATCCGTAATACTGCAGCATGAAGTTCAATAAAAGTTTTTAAAACATTTGTTTTTAAACTTTCCAAAACCCTGATAATCATGTATTCTTGGTGCATTTTTCAATATTTAAACTTACTCTGTTACTAACAGAATAAAGTATAAATATAACTTCAAGAGAAAAATGGTTGAGATATGTCTGTTGAGTTAAGTAAAAAAAGCAACATCTATGAAAATGAATATATGAATTTCTCCATGGCAGGGAAATTGTATCAACCAGGACTTTTAAGTGGTTAGCTTTGCCAGGCTGTTATACTTAAGGTCATCAGTTTGATTCCCATGTATTTTTTGTTTGCTGTTTGTTTGTCTTTTACAGAGTTTCTGCTTTTAAGATGAAGCAGCTGACCTAACAATTTAACACAATATCTGTCTCAATCTTGACAGAAAGTAATTCCACAGATTTCCATGATATGAAATGATACAAAAGGCTGAATCACACAGTTTAAATCCTGTAAGAGGACAAAATCATCTGATGTTTAAATAAGTAGGTCCAGCCTGTTTTAACTGGATGCAAAAATGATTATAACTAAGTGAAATACAGTGAAATGAATAATGTGAATAAGATATGGTTCTGATCCGTTTATGTTGCAAAAAAAAGATTTTTGTTTATTAGGTTGTATATTTTTTTGAAACTGAAAATGAAGACTCACTTACAGACTTTTAATGAGCTGTGGAATTGGATAAAGAAGAAAGGAATAGTACACTAAACTAGCTTTAAAAATAAAACTCTGTTGCTCGCTCCTGTTGCTCACTCCTGTGGCAAAAAGTTAACCTCATATTGCATCTCCTTGTCCCATTTACAAAACCGTTTCTCAGTTGAGATTTTGCACAAACTTTGATTTATTTTTAACTTAACAGTTGGTACTTAAATAAAATAATGAAAACTAGGCTGTAATATGGTTATACCTTAATTGTTCTGGGCTAATGATGTGTAACAGTTAGGAACTGTAACAAGCAAGAATCATTGGGGGAGTCAAAAATTGAGCTTGATTAAAATCTTAATTGAGACATGGTTTTTACAAGTGGGTTTGGTCTAGGTCTAGTCCTAGTTAGCAAAATTGATGGATGAAATCTCTTCTGGTCATTTTGGCATGGGTGGACAGAAACCCTTCTGTTTTAATCTTCCTTTTTCTTAGCTTAATGAAATCCTCAAAATATTTTCTTTTATGCTTACAGGTACTTAATAAAACAAAACATAATCACAAAGGTTTTATTTGCAATCCAAGTTTAAGAGAAACCTTCGTATCACAGGGGATTTTGTCTGCCTTCGACAATTTATGTGGGGTGATTCTGGCCATCTTTTTCACTATTGCCAATACCTGATCATTTCTAACTTATTGGGCTAAGAGTTGAAATAAAAAATCAACATGGCATATCATTGGTTAGTCTTATATGTGACAAAAAGCATCTATGGTTAAGAGGTTAAGACATACTAGATTAACTCATTCATATCTTTTAAAAAGAGAAGTTCAGCCTGTATGTGTTCCTTGCCAGGAACCACTGACAGTCAACCATATTTTATTACAGAGTATCGACACAGACCATGTTCGGTCGAAATATTTTAATGTCAATAACATGTGTGAACTGTTTAGGACAGTGTCGGATTCTAAACTTGTTTGCTTCTTGAAAGAGATTAATATTCTTAATAAGTTATAAATTTTTAAACTGTTTATTTAGCAACCATTTTACATTTAAGGACCGTTTAATATATTAACCTATTTTCAATTATAGTTCACATTATTTTAACCTTATAGATTTTTATATTTTTCTATATTTTACTAACATAGTTTAGTTTTTACCTGATTATTCTCTATTCATATTAAACTTCTTTGTATTTGGCGCCGTATGACCTGTTAAGTGTTGGTGTGCCGTAAAACCAAAATAAAATAAAAAATAAAACATTGATAAAGATAAGAGAGTCCCAGGTTGGGCTCACCGACCAACCATGAGATATTATTTCTTGGGCAAAACTGTTTACATTGCTCAGATGACTACCCTGAATTCGAGGTATTTTAATGAGCTAAAAAATTCAACTTGCTTCATAATTTATAAGCTAAAACAACTTGATTCCCTATCATTTGTAAGAAAAAGGCTTCATCTTAAATATGCATTTGGATCTAAAACAGAACATCCAACAAATTTATCACACTATTATAACCACATTCTAATTTGCAAGCTTTCCTGTTCACACCATGACCTTCCAACCTACTGGTTAGCTTCGAGGCTCATACTTAGATGTAATAATTTAGTTTGATGAACATTTACAGAATTGGTTTTTGTTTGTTTATAAAAGAAGCCATTCTTACTTTATCTATCTGTCTCCTTCCTGCAGGTACCGTTTTCTCCATCTCCACTAGTGGACTGCTGTCAACCACTGCAACCCTTGATCGTGAGACCCTAAGTCATTACCTCCTGGTGGTACATGTGGTTGATTCAGGAACACCAGCATTGACCACCACAACATCAGTCACAATAACTGTCACAGGTAAAGATATATATGGCCATGAAGAGTACAATGTATATTTACACTATTTCATTAGGTGCATACTTTGGAATAAAGTAAAAATGTTAAATATTTAGTAATTAATGAAGAACTTGTACTCATATATATCTTCTGAAATTTCTTCATATATTCATCTATTCGAAGGTTTGGCTTATTATTTAAGAATTAAACAGAATAATAGTTCGCCCTGTTAACAAATATATTTATGGCTTTTTTTAAAGCTGTGATAACTAATTTATGTGCAGTTTGCTTTATTTATATGATTTAATCTGTCTTCATTGTTAATTATTTACATCTGATTCCAATTCAATTGTTCTGTCATTTTCAGATGTGAATGACAACACACCCGTGTTTGCAATGGACCCCTATAACTGGTTGCAATATGAGAACATTGCTGTTGGTACAACTGTTGGAACTGTGATGGCCACAGATGCAGATATCGGTGCTGCAGGTCTGTGTAATACATGTATATTATTATGTTAATGCATAATGATTAAGACCAGGCACGCAATTATACAGATTTTTGGTAAAGGTCAAAAGATAATTTTGATAATTCAGAAAAAAGGGATAGCTGTGTAATGCTCTCAGTTATTTGGGATATGTGACTCTGGGTTACTAACAGACTATCAAGATATGGACATGTCAAACAGCATAATGGATTGCTTTCTTTATGGCCATCAGGTCATTACTGCACAATTATAAACAACAAATGATGAGACGCAAACAAAATTAAACTTATAATAATTAATTCCAACATTTATAAATCTGAAAGGACACAGGTGGTTGTTTAATAATTTCTTTATTCATAATATAATGGATGGCTCAAGTCAGTATTTCCTACGTGCACAGGTATGACACCACTGCAGTAAATTATGGTTTGTGTCCTCATGCCTATTCATGATCATGTTTTATTCAAGTGGTATTTAGATAAAATATAAGGATAATAGAAAGGGTTAGTAAAGTGGAAGTAAAAGGCAAATCATGGAGAAAGGTTAAATGGGCAGTTAAAATGTATCACTGTTAATGGACTATGCCAAATTTAAGATGTTTATCTTAAAATACTTCGGAGAATCACTTTTGTTGAACTTCAAAATGTTATATTTGGCACTAAATAATTTAATACTGTCTTATGGTGGGATCAGAGCACAATGATCAAAAGTCTTGGAATGAGCACAGAAATCATATAAATTGTGAAAGTATGTAAACATAATTGGGATACCACACAGTTACCACAAATCACATTTTCTCTTTCTAATTATTTTTTGTTGAAATTTAGTAAAGGGTCAATTATTTATATTTCAGGAACAATTGTCTACAGTATTATCAGTGGGGATGTTGACTCTAGGTTTACCATGGACAGCTCAACAGGGGAGGTAATTCTTTCTGACCCTCTGGATTTTGACACCGCTACTCTCCCCTACTCTCTCCTGATCCATGCGGTAGACAGCCAAGCCACCCAGCAGACTGGCACAACCACTGTCATTTTCAACATGAACGACATTAATGACAACACACCGACTTGTTCACCAGTCTTTCATACAGTGACATTTCCTGAGGATACTACACAACCTACCACACTCTACACATTGACTTGCACCGATGATGATTCAGGTGTAAATGGTGATCTTACATACACTATTGCCTCAGTCAATGGTGTTCCTGGGCCAGGACTCTTTTCTGTTGATACCTCTGGAGCAGTGCGGTTGGTCCTTGCATTGGACTTTGAAACCTCTACCCTGCACAATATTCTGATTCAAGTTGAAGATGGTGGTACGCCATCACTCACAACAACCGCCACGCTTAATGTAGCTGTAACAAATGTCAATGATAACGCACCAATGTTTCTTAACTTAGCTTATTCTGCTAATGTGATAGAATCAACAGCAGTAGGGACAAGTGTTTTCAAAGTTACAGCACAGGATAATGACAATGATGATATAACATTCTACATCAATCCAATAGTACCCAAGTTCAACATCGATCCTAATACAGGTGATATTTTCCTACAAGAAGAAGTGGATTTTGACACCACTCCTAACTCATATGAACTTATTGTGTACGCTAAAGACAATGCAGCTCTTCCAGCAAGTGCCTCAGCTACAGTCACTTTGGCAATTACAAACTTCAACGATGGCACCCCTGAATTCAATCCTGGATTTTACGCTATATCAGTAAGAGAAGATTCAACAGTTGGAACAACTGTCCTAACAGTAACAGTCACTGACATTGATAGCACCACCTTCACCTACAGCATCTCAACTGGCAATGATGCTAACATCTTTGCCATCTCTGGAACAACAAGCACTGCCCATATCACCATCGCTGACTCAGCTAATCTTGACTTTGACTCAGTCACTCAAAGCTATTCACTAATAATCAGGGTCCAAGATGGTGGTGGTTTGTCTGCCACTGCTAGTGTAGCTATCCAAGTGACAAACTACAATGAGCACACTCCCGCTCTAGTTTCCAGCACATCTTCACCTACCATTCCTGAAAATTCACCTACAGGTACATCGGTGGCAGATGTGGATGCATCAGATGCAGACAATGGTACTGATGGAGAGATAACTTATGTGATTGTGTCAGGTGCTAATGGGAAGTTCTCAATTGATCCAAGCACAGGAGTGGTGTCAGTCAGCGGTAGTCTGGATCGTGAGACAGTCAGCAGCTACACTGTTATCATAGAGGCGGTAGATGGAGGGATTGTACCAGGTGGGTTAGAATAATTGTTTTCTCAAGTGATACATGTTATTATGCTGCATATTTTTAGTTTTTCAAGAAATCGTAACACAAACAGCAGGTAAACTCTTTTTAAGGGTTAAAATGAAGAGATCCTGTCCAGATGGGTTAATATGATTGTTGTCAAGGGTAAAATAAAATTGGTGTTATTTTAATTAATTATTCAATCATTATTTAAGTTGTCAGATAAATTGTCATTATTTAGGTTTTGAATGGAGGATTTTTATCAGATGGGTTATAATGATTCATGTTTTGAGTTTTATTGATTAAAAAATGTTTGATAAATTTTCTTATGAGGATTGGTATATATACCTGTACATGTGTATGTATGTATGTATATATATATATATATCTGGGGGTATAATAATATATATTTCATATAATGATGGTATGAAATAGATATTATTATACCCCCAGATATGAAGTATATAGTCGCTATATTAGAGTCACATTAATCAGACGTTAGTCCATCTGTAGATATGATTTGCCCTTGCTACTTTTCTTCTTGCTACTTTTCTTCTACCATTTGGCAGACTTCACCTTTACAGGACTAGTAATATACAAGCCTAATTGTGCATATTGTTGACATGTCATGACTGGTGCAATTTTAATTAAGTTATATTCATCAAAAATGTTTTGCACTTTCTCTTAGACACCATTGGTCCAAGTTTCATTTAAAGCTGTTATCAGACAGTTTTCCTTTATCTTATACATGAGACAACAGCTTACCTGTCTTCTGGGGAATTTGTGCATAATTGCTGCAAAAACTTGCACTTAAGTTTAAGTAAAGGGCTGTTTATAACATGACTTTATTTGTTACATATTAAATATTGTGAAAAATATTGCTTTTAATGTCATTCATTATTCTATAAATGAGCACTATGGGATTTTAGCTAAAAATAGATGCCCGACATAAGCGCTGCATACCTGGATGTTATCATGTAATATGATCTCAAAATTAAATGGTAATGTGGTTTTCTTCAGATAAAATTAGCTAACTGTACAGTCAGCGAAGCTCTTATAAGAAATACATTTCTGTTATAACCAGTAAGGTGTTATGTTTTACTTTGCACCTGTATATAGGGCACACAATAAATATCATTTCATGGGATCTTTTCATTTAACAATAATGTATTTGGTGGCATACGGGGGGAAAAAACTAGCCCAGACTGTCAGATATCAACTTTAACTTTACAAAAATTATGAATACCAAGCTTACTCACACTTACAGTCAGCATGTCTGCTTACTTAAATTTTTACTGAGTTATGGTCCTTGGTATTATTATTGAACCGGAAAATATTTTGGCTGCTCCAGCCCTGGTTGCACTAAACTTCCTGAGCTGAGAAATTCCTTAACCTCAAAATTCTACTTAGCTGAGAAATCCTGAAAAAGTTTTTTTCACAAAAGTCACTAAACTCAATATTGAGTATCCTCAACTAAGAAAAAAACTTTCTTGCTTGCGCCATATTAGAGGAAACAGTTTGGGGCTAGAGGTCCTCAAATATTTGAGGAAAACTCAAGAGAAATGCTTCTCAAAGTGTTTTATGATACAAGAACTTGAGGAAATCTCCCAAAGTTAAGGAAAATATCAAGTTGAGGTTAGGGAGGGACTTGAAGGACGTTAGAGAAATCGGGGCTTGTTTGTCAGGTACTTTTGTTCAGAAACTTTAAGTTCACATTTTACCTGTATGAGATTTGTAAGAACCAACAATTATCTGCTTTATTTATGGCCATTGGTAATTTATATTGTTTGTTTGTTTGCCTGCATTATTTCTAACAAACCATTTGTCTGATTAGAGTTAAAGTTGCAAGTTATTTCAAGTCTTTCTCTGACATTTATTGGTGTGGGAGATAGCATCATATTTTCTTATTAATTTTAAGTTAACTTTACAAAATGTGTATCATTACCAGGTGCCCTCTCTGCCCAGTACACACTAAATGTTGCCATCTCAGATGTCAATGACTTTGCACCAGTGTGTACTAGCTCTCTGTACAGTGCCAGCCTGTCCGAAGATGCTGCGGCCGGCACAGTGGTCGCACAGATCTCCTGCCCTGATGCTGATGCCACCAGCCCAAATAATGTTGTCAGTACCTTCGTCATCATGAGCGGAAATACAGGTTTATATTTTTTTAAATATTGCTGATTTTTATTAGTAAAGTCTGTATTTTTATTTTTTGTTTTGTTGTTTGAAAGGTAATACTGAAGATTAGTCAATATGAAAGCATTTTGTTAATTTAATATATGAACTCTATTTTCATTCCTTTTGTTTTAAACATTTTTATCCTTTGCTGATTTCAAGCAGATTATTTGTTCTGTTCGGTTGATAATCTTCCAATAATGGCTGATGTGTACAGCTTTGATGTTGTGTCTTGCTGTTTGCCTGTTGTGGAGCAATGGTCAAAGTCACTTTTAAAGAACACACATTTGTAGAATCTGCAAGCAGCTTGTTCCTTTTAGAGTATGAAAGGTAACCTCTGAAGCATCTGTTTTTTACAGTAATCTTCTGCTATCCTTTTTTGATTTGCTATGAAATAATTTTGACCAGTGTTTGCATCTCTGTAATCGCTAACAAGGTGAAATTTACACCATCTAAACACTGCTTATGTTTGCTTTGATTGTTCTTTTGTTCTCTTTTGTAGGAGGCTGGTTTTTGATCTCTGCCACAGGGCAGATAACTACAGCAGCAGTGACATTCGACAGGGAGACCACTCAGTCTTACCTGCTGGAGATAGTAGCTAGTGACTCTGGTACCACTCCCTCTGCCATGTCAACTACCACCACACTTACCATTACTGTCACAGGTAATGTATATATAGACTTATACCAGATTTCAGCAATCATTCTGAGTGAACTCTTAGTCTGCTAAGCATGACGGTGAGGCTTTTTCAAAAACTTAAGATCCAGATCAGCTTGCTTAAATTGGGAGCTATCAGAAAAGAAAAGGGGTGTCACCATCAGTACCTTTTGTTACCAAAGCATGAGTAGGTAAATAAGAAAAGGTCCTATCCAAATTTCCACAGATATTTAAATTTTATCTACCTGTAGACAAAGGCAAAAAAGGAGTCACGAGGAGTAACTATAAGAATTTAGTAGGGCTATTTTAACCCACCACCCCCATAATAAAGTTAAGGGTGGTAGGGTGTATACTGTAATCATATTGTCTATCCATCTGTCCATCCACTAATCCATCTGTCCACCCATTAATCCATCTGTCCATCTATTATTCCATCTGTCCACACATTAATACATCTGTCCATCCATTAATCCATCTGTCCACCCATTATTTCATCTGCACATCCATTAATCCATCTATCCATCTATTTACCCATCTGTCCATCCATTATTCTATCTGTTCATCCTTCAGTGGACACAATTTTGTCTAGGTTTCTCCACCTACAGTTTTTGCATCAGTTCTGATGATGTTTCATACCCAGTGCTGGTTATTTATGAACAAAATTATCAGAGTTATTGCCCCTTTTTAATTATATTTCAGACATTGATATAAGAGAGATATTTATGATCAAGGATGGTAAAGGGTATTCATTAGCCCTTGGATTAAAGTTCTAGTTACTAAATCCTGCGCCATTCATAAGATTAGGTTAATTGTCAACAAACAAAGGATGCACTTTGCTTTTTTATTTCCAAATCTGTCAACAGATAAACTACATTTTGCATGAGTTTCAAGTCTGTGCTTTTTATGGGTCACCTTAACTGTTTCCAATGAGCTTTACCTGGATGTACATGTATGTTTAAATATATGTATTTTTAATTGTTTTCACTGTTCCAGTTTCAGTTTGATGTTATTCAGATATTACGATCAATATGACAGCAGTGTAAGGATGTATAAGTTGTTTAATGTTTAAATAAAAAAAATAGTGCATATTATAGATTGGTAATTATTTATTTACAATTTATCATATCTATGTTTTAAATCACAACTTATAACAACAAACAATCTGTACATTTCAAAACTCATACCCATGTCAATGTATGTATGGTGGTCTCCTTGAAATTGAGTAATCGAAGTTGGACCATGATTTGTTATTTAAAAGTTAGTTAAGAGTCCTTTTCTGTTGCAGATGTGAATGACAATAACCCAGTGTTTAGCCTGACAACATATAACATAAATATAAATGAGGATACAGCCATTTATACATCTATTGGGGCTGTGTCTGCAACTGATGCCGACATTGGATTAGCTGGTTAGTAAATATCTCGTGTTTTTTTTTTTTTTTTTTTTTTTTTTTTTTTTTTTAGAAAATGAGGTATTTTATGAATTGTTAACCTTTATACCAATGATACATATTTGAAAAGTGATTATACAAAAGCATACTTTTGATCAAGGCAGAAAAGGAAATGATTGGTGCCTTTTGTTAAGGAAATGTGACCTATAGTACTATGGTTGCTTAGTGTCAAGGATAACATATCTGATTACATATTACAAGTTGTAAAATATATGTCCTTGTTAAAAATGTCAGTGCAGTAACATGTTTTTGAAATATGGTAACTTTGGCAAAAAAGATTTGTGAATAATTACTAATGTATGTTTATTATATAATTGAAAAGCAAAAAGTACACAATAATTTGGATAGATTTAAAGTTTTTTGCAAGAGAGTCATCTGATTTATCCAAGGAAAAATGTATCAGATAGATAAGGATGAAATGTTTGTTTTTTGATTCAAAATTCAACTGTTTAGTTATATTACTTCATTGTTGTATTTTTCACATTTTCCAAAATCAATCCTTCTTTTCTACCTTGTCTTCATTTCAGGTTCCATTGTGTATAGCATCGTCAGTGGTAATGGTGATTCCATGTTTGCTGTTGACCGATCGACTGGCATCATCAAGTTGGTCAATACTGTTGATTTTGAGACGAACCCTGGCCCATATGTTCTAACATTACATGCCATAGATAAACAGGTAGCGTTCCGTTCTGGTACTGCAACAGTCTCAATCACCCTGAATGATGTTAACGATAATGCCCCAACCTGCACCGCATCCTTCTATTCAGGAACAGTGGCAGAAAATGCTGTAACAGGGACCTCGGTTGCTATGGTTGTCTGCAGCGATGTTGATACGGTTGGAGCAACACTCAGTTATTCCATCATATCAGCACACACAGAGTTTACAGTCTCAGCAACAGGTCAAGTGTCGACTGCAGCAACTTTGGATATTGAAACAACGTCAAGTTATTCTATCACAGTCCAAGCATCAGATGGTACATTAGCTGCAAATGTTACTGTGTCAATAATTGTCCTAAACATCAATGATAACACTCCGGCTTTTTCACCCGCTGGTCCATATACAGCCACTATAAATGAAGAAGTATCCATTGGTCACACGGTCAAAGATATAAATGCTATTGATGGAGATTATGGGGTGACTTCATTTATTTTCAGTATTACATCGGGTAATGATGATGGAAAGTTTGTCATTGGTACTTCTAGCGGCATTATTCAAACACAAGCTAGAATAGATAGAGATAATCCACTGGTGACTTCCTACACACTGACTATTGAGGTGGCGGATGGAACTGCAGCAGGGAGTCGTACAGCAACTTCCAGCATCGTGATTAGCATTACTGATCTGAATGACAACTACCCAAGTTGCGATGCATCTTCCTACTCAACAACGCTTTCGGAGAACGATGTAATTGGCACCACTGTCATCACTCCAACATGTTCTGATTTAGATGTTGTTGCATCTCCAACACTTTTATTTGCAATCACTGCAGGAAATGATGATGCTAAATTTCAGATTAACACAGGATCTGGAGTTGTGACATTACAAGATTTGCTAGACTATGAGACAATTACCAGTTATAATCTGACCGTCACTGTGAATGACCAGGGAACATCTGCCCTTGTTACTACCCTACAAATGAAAGTTTATGTAGATCCCTTTAATGAATTTACACCTGTGTTTACAGGGACCCCATATGCCACATCTTTGTCAGAAGCTGTGTCACTTCTACACCAAGTGGTCAGAATATCAGCTACAGATGATGATCTTGGCTCAACACATGGAACAGTTAGATATTCCATCTCTAGTGGTAACTCAGCGGGACATTTTTCTATCAACCCCACAACTGGATGGATCGTTACTTCCAGTTTGCTTGACAGAGAGAGTGTTGCATCATACTCTTTGACAGTTGATGCTAGTGACATGATAGCAGGTGATGCTGATGCTAAGACTGCATCAGAAACATTTATCATAACTATTGATGATGAAAATGACAATTACCCCAACATCAACCCTGCCTCATATGCCGTGTCAGTCAATGAGGATGCCTCAGGAACGACACCAAGTATTGTCCAGATATCTGCAACTGATGATGATGATGGTCCTGCAGGAACTCTAACCTATGCCATCACTGATGGAAACACAGGCAATGTTTTCTCGATGGCAAACTCGTGGGTTGTTCTCTCAGGAAATGTAGATGCAGCCACGCTGGCAAACTATGTCTTGACAGTCCGTGTTTCAGATCAGGGCACACCAGCTCTCAGTGCTTTCACCCTGGTGTCAATAACAGTGATTGCTGTAAATGAATACACTCCCACATTTACCACAGTTAATGATACAGTAAGTGTGCCTGAAGATACCATTGTAGGTACAAGTATCTATCAGGCAGCAGCTAGTGATCAAGATTCCGGTGACTATGGTATACTGAGATATTATCTTATCTCGGGTGTAACCTCACATGAATTCATAGTTGACCTCTTTAATGGGAACATCAAAGTTGGAACAGCCCTAGATTATGATGCAGGTGTTCAGCAATATTTGGTTGTAATTAAGGTGGAGGACACAGATGTTTCGACTGCTAATACAAAAACAGCAACAATGACCTTGACAGTCGATCTTACCGATGTGAATGATGAAACGCCATCTTTTACATCAAACACTTATACAGGATCTGTAGATGAGAATACGTTGGCAGGAACTAGTGTGCTGACAGTAACAGCCATGGATCAGGACACTGGAACAAATGCTCAGATAACCTACTCCATACAGTCTGGTACAGGTGTTGGTGTGTTTTCTGTCGACTCACTATCAGGTGTGATTTCGACCGCTGCAGCTACTTTGGATTACGAGACACTTTCTATATATGACCTTATAATTCAAGCTCTTGATGCCGGCATTCCTGCTCGTTCATCCAGCTGTGTGGTTACAATTAATGTTGTAGATTTAAATGACAATGCGCCAACATTCCTGGTAACCCAAGTTGCAGTAACAGTTGCAGAAAATAAACCTCTTTCTACCATAGTTGCCACAGCCAAAGCAACAGATGCAGATTCTCTTGCAAGTAATAATAATGTATTTACTTATTCCATCTTACCAGTATCAGCAAAATTCGTGATTGGTTCTACGACTGGGGTCATCACAATAAGTGGAACTCTCGACAGGGAAACTACAGCAAGGTTAGTCACAAGTCATTATATATTGATTTGTAATTAAGCCAAAATCGAAGTTATTTGCTATCCAAAATCTAAGTTAGAGCTAGGTGCAAAGGTTACAGGAGCTTTCGATGCAGACTCAACACAGTAAATAGTGTCTCCTAGCAGGAGCTGGCTGATCTGGATCTACACTTTAATGCATAATCCTCATCATTTCCTGCATGGCAGGTAAAGAGCAGATTCAGAATACTGGTTGATTTTGACCTTAAGTCTTAATACATACACATGTTAACTATGATTATATATATCTAGGGTGTGCTCTAAGCACTATTGTGAGTTATGTTTGAAAATCGGTTAGTATACTGGACTGATAGAAGTAGCAAAATTAGTAAATATACTTAACAAGATTGCCATACATAACTTTGTAAAGTGATTACATCGCATTGCTACAATAGTTGTTTATTAACAAATCCATTAAAATCCTGGTTATAAGATTGGTGTATGGCGGGTGGGTGGGTGGCTTTATGTTCTTTGTCAAACAGAGGGTTTCTGGTCAATAACTTCAAATTGGATAAACCAAGCTTGCATGAAGACCTAACTTGGGATTGGATGTTGGGCCACTTGATGAAGGTCAAGGTCACTGTTACTAAAAATAGAAAAAAAACCCCACCCAGTTTCCAGTCAATAACTTTAGGTTGGATAAACCAATCTTGCTGAAACTTTTGGATGTAGCAAGCTTGCATGAAGACCTTGCTTGGGAATGGATTAGGGGCCAGTGGGATCAAGATTACTGTTACTAAAAATAGACAAACAGTTTCTGCTTAATATTTTGTGTTAAATTGTTAAATTATTGAAAACCTGGTTTTGTGGCATGGCCACGTTTCTTGTTACATAATATGTTCATGTAGCAAAGCGATTTGTGTCTCCTCAGCCTGTCACCACATGAACTCAAGTCATTAAGTTTGAGCGAGAAATTATGTAGGGAAGCTGGCCTAGTGATGGTGGTCCATTTTCACTCTTAGATCTGTCTGGGTCTTTCTCATCAACAATAAAGGAATATCACTTATATTAAAATAATAATGTCATTTGGATGTATAAACAATGCAATTTAGATAGCAGACATTTTCTTTTGCAAACAAACATTAGGATACCATTAACTAATATCTGTTATAACATTAGTATGGGTATATAAATGTACACATACATTTTCAATAAAGGAAACAAGAACTGTTGTCCATAAGATTAATTTTCATATTTTTTTGTAAGTAATTTTTACCAAAATCTATTTATTCAGTAATATCTATTTGTTACCAACAATTAGCAAAGGGTCTTGTTTGTCAGTCATATTTTATCAGTTATATTGCACACTTTTGTAACATTTTATGGATTCCTTCTTTGTACATAATATTTCAGTCACACCCTGACCATTCTTGCTGTGGATCAGGGAAGCCCAGCTTACACAGGTTCAGCTACCTATACTGTCATCGTGTCTGACATCAACGATGAATACCCGACAGTCCATGGTACATATGACATCACAATCTCGGAAGACACAGCTATCAACACAATAGTGTTCTACCTTAATGTAACGGATGATGATGAAAATGAAAATGCAGTCCTGACATATAGCTTTACTAATGGCAACACTGGTGCAGATTTTCACCTGGACTCTGGTTCGGGATTAATCCAGGTCATGAACAGCCTGGATAGAGAGCGGACACCATCGTACACACTGGAAATAACAATTGTTGATAATGGGTCAGCACCAAAGACAGCTATCATGTCAGCCACTGTCACCATATCAGATGTCAATGACAATGCACCACTTTTTCAGCCTGGTAACACCACCACCTACACATTCAGTGTCTCAGAGGAAGTACCACCGGCAAGTCCAGTTGGCCGTGTCACTGCAACAGATGCTGATACAGGGGTAAATGGCGCGGTCACCTATGTCTTAGCATATTATCTAACTGGAACAAACACTCATTTTGCTGTAAATACTGCAACTGGTGATATTACAACTGCTGGTCTGCTAGATCGAGAAACCGAAGACACGTACATCTTTGTAGTACGAGCTTTAGATGGTGGCCCAGATACAAAAACAGCCACAGCATCAGTGACAATCAGTGTCACTGACTTCAATGATAATACTCCCTTTTTTGGCAGTACTCTCTACACAGCAACTACCGTAGAAAACAGTCCAGTTGGAACTAGCATCCTTACTGTAGTTATTGATGACCGTGACATTCTAATAAATGCTGACATCACCTTATCAATCAACACCACAACCGCAGCAGGAGCTCGCGCTAATTTGTACATTGCTGCTGATTCAACCACATTCATACTCTCTGTCAAATCTTCCATTGACAGAGAAACTGATCCATCCTTCAGTTTTATTCTGATTGCCAAAGATGGTGGGACGCCCCAATTAACGTTCACAACTTCAGTGGAGATAACAGTAGGAGACCAGAATGATAAGAGTCCTGTGTTTTCACCCACATTCTACAATTCAGAAATTCCATACAATGATAATTGTCAGGTGACAGCTACCACGCTGACAGCTACAGATGATGATCTTGGAGTAAATGCTGTGATAACATATTACTTCACACAGAATAACAATCCTCATTTGTTTGGTCTCTCATCATCCACAGGTAGGAATATACAGAATATTCGCAATTTCAGTTATAAATATTTTGAATTAAAGAGTAAAAAACATGCTAAGTGTACAATACTTTTAAAAAATAAAAGCTATTTGCTCATTTATTTATTGTGACATCAGTTACCTTAGCATCGCTGACTTTTTTACAATTTTAATATAGTCAAACATACGGGCACCTGTGCCGAATCTGGTTAGAGTCGCCGACTTGTAACCCATCAAAGAACTTTCATGTGGGGAGGTCTTCCAGCTGACATGCAGTGTGCCAGTGGTTCTACCTAGACATAAATCTGGAGTCTTTCTGCACCAATAATTAGCTGGATGTTGCCAATGTGATCATAATTGTGTTGATGCGTTTTAAAAAACAACAACAGTAGATCAATATTGTTTCTTTTATAATAAATTTCTTTTTATTGAAAACAAAATTTAACTGCAAATGTTTCATTTGAAATATTTAAAAAAATCAGGGGCCATAACTCTATTGGCCACAGCTGGAGAGAGAACTGGCTATGTTATGTACGCAGCAGCATATGATAGTGGAAGTCCACGGCAGAATTCTTCAACAGGAGCTACTGTACGTATCGACACATACAACCCTACGTCCCACATCCTGAACTATTACATGAGCATCAGCAGAGCCACCTACCTGGCAGGGGAGACAACTTTCCTCTCACAGTTGACAACAGTGTACAGACAGACTTACCCAACTTCAGAGGCCAAGCGATGGTGTGTCACGGCACTGACATCAACGTAATTATATAAATTCTTGCCATTGCTTTGCAAAATTATTTGATGAGGTATTTCTGTAAAAATAAGACAAAAGCTCATTCACGGATAACATGTTGTAAAAAATTATACCATTACTATGGGTTGTAGGGGGCCATGTAGGAGTTGCTTCGTGGGTTTGTCCTTTATGTCAAACTCCATGTCAAAGGTCACATTCCTTTCAGATCACAGTAACCTCTGTAGCCAAAAAATATTTAGTGAGATTATTATATTTTGATATAGTTTGTTTGTGATTATTTTTTTTTTTCTCACAACAAATTCTAAGAAATGTTTATCATTTAAAAATTAATTGCTATTTTGTGTTTAAATTGTATGTAAATTATTACATTAGCAATTATATTGATATTCACATGCATTATCTCTACTATAGTCAAATGCTTTTCAAGATGGAAGTGGTTATTGTAGCATGGTACAATATATAACTAGTGTGAGAAATTTGCTTAAATGTGTTGAAGCACTGCAAAAGCTGTGTGGTGTTTGTAAGGAGTGTGTGTAGTGTGGGGTGTGTTGGGGATGTAGTGTGGTTGTTAGGGTGTGTTGTGGGATAGTTGTGATAGCTCTAGTTAATCATTCACTGACTTTGGACAACATTGTTTTACAAATCAGCATTATGTACTCCCATGCTTATTTATTTTCTTGACTTTCTAGTTATATTTTCGTAAAAGCCTTAAATGAACATCCCACACACACCGCTCAATGATAAATACTCATTCAGCTATGGTTATCAATCACTGTATACAACTGCACAAATGCAACATTTTCATAAAATTCATGCACATTTTACAAAATACTCTGCAATTTAAAAAAAATTCCACTCCTCAGAACGTGTGTGGTGCGGATCTACGTGATCAAGGATGACACGGCGGATGCGGTAACAGAGCTGACCAATAACAAACAGTTCCTGACCATTGACCAAGCATACGCCATTACCGCGGCTGATGACCAGGGGACTCCTGCAGGGGTCATCACTGGTCAGTTTGGACACATAATGTTTAATACTTTATTGACTTCACTGATCATCATCATCATAATCATAACTAGTTTATTTAAGGGTCAGCACATCTAGATAGATTTTGCTGTGACCCATTCATGATGCCCAGGCATCAAGATTTGTCTAAGGTAAAGTGTCAGAAGTGGGCTCTTGTCAGGTACTAATTTTAGGTACCTGTTTGATTTTTCAGGTTTAATCCTTTAACAATTTGTGACAGAATCAGCAATGGCAATGCCAAGATTTTTTATAATAAAAGGGTTTTAAGTAAATTTGTTTTTGTATTATGTATTTTATATTTTTGGTTTTGAAGCTAAGGCTCCATGGGCCACTGGCATTTTCAGCCCTTGATATTGATACTGATTTTATGTTTCATTATTTATGTTGTTTTAATTGTATTATTAGGGAAATTTGGGTTGCCAAACTGATATTTTACAATCAATGTAAAAAAAGAATTGCCTGAAAAAATTTCGCTAGGATATTGAAAAGAGATATGGAAATAAGCCAATGATCCAACTTTGTTACTACAAGTAACTTAATGTCTAGGCTTGTGCCCTATTAGGCAACTTAACATGTTTAACTCAAGAAACAAATAACAAACATTTCCCCCCACCCTCTGACCTCAGCCTTTCAAAAACAATGTTTATAGGTGTAACCTGGACATCGTATGCCATCACTCGGGTGGAGAAGTACTATGTGCCAGAGGAACCCAGCAAGCCATGGATAGAGACCGCAGCTGGTATCGTGACTGTGTCTGTCATCAGTGCAGTTGTGTTTATAGCCCTTGTGTTGATTGGAGCAGCCCTAGTCTACTACCATCGCAATCCTAGAGGGTAAGTCATCTTGCTGAAGGTGAACATATTAATGATGTTAAGCAAACAGTGCAGACTCTGATTACACAGTTCCTACAACATTTGCTTAAACCAAATTAATTGATGCTTTGAAGGCCAATGTTTCCTTTACTTACATGGATTTCTCTTACATGTCTAACAATTTTTGCCACAACTATGAGCAGTAATTACGTTTAATTAATGGTTTACAGTTTTTAGCAAAGTATTTTTAGGTAGGTAGGAAGGTAGAAGCTGGTATTCGACTGTTTGAACCATTTTTTTCTCTCACAATTCATCCAGTTTGCATAAAACGTACCACAACCTTAAAGTATTTCCAGCCAGTAATGAGGTGATTCTGTATCAAATAATTGCCACGACTTTTGAAGATTTCACAACCACTCAACTTGTAAATTCTTCCGTTGATGTTTTGTGTGTTTGTTTTTGTTTAATGCACCAACACAGTCATGGATTGGAGATTATACAACTTTGAGTTTGAGACAAAGACAATATTCTTTCATCTGATTGGCTGGATTTAAATAAAATTTGGAATCTGACCAATCATTTGTCTGAGAATTGTCTCCACCTCAAGCTCAAAAGTTTTATAATCTCCAACCATGGTAAAATTGGTGACTTCCAGCTAGTTAGTGGTAGAGGAAGATCCCAGACTTATGTCTCGAAAGAAACACTACAGGTTAGCTAGAAAATCTTCTCACATGAAAGTTTGTGCCCCAACTGGGATTCAACCTGATGCATAAAAGGGCTGAGGAGTTACAAGTCAGTGACTAACCGATCGGCCAGTGGCGTCCCTCTTCCATTTTAGTTAAAAATTCCTCAAACTATGTTGTTGTTCTTGTAGTGGGTCAAGGAGGAACCGTGTGGAGATTTCAGATGACAGCAATGATAGAAATGCCAAGAATCACTACCAAAAGAAAGATAACAGGATTCACAGTAAGTTAGAAAACAAATACATTTTTTCACGTGCCTGCTTTGTTTGTTTTTAAACATATTACACCTTCACAATTACATATATGGTCATTATTGGGATGTCCTGCTTGTATGGGTGGAGTTAGGCCTTAGACAATAACTGGGAAGATTGCCTAGAACCACTGATTCGCCACAGGTAAGCGTACAGATCTTAATTCATGTTAAGTTTTTTTACTAATGGTTATGCTGGGATTTTACCCGTCAAGGTGAGGGCTGACAAGTTGAAGGAGATACAAACCAACAATTCTTTCCACACGGCTCCAGGTATCCGATGCATAGTCCATAGGCACACAACGTACTAACTGTATATGTACTTTTTTAAAGGTTTATTCATAATTTTTAACTGATAAACATCAAGGAGATATTTTAAAAAGTGCTATATCTGAGGTACTAGATACTAGGTACTAGATTTGTTTATATGCATGCATATTCTTACTCTATATACATTTGGTGATTGTTGTTTCAGAACAGTTATTTAAAGATGATAATGGTCCAATGTTTAAATCTCGACCTGGCAGTAAGTTCTAAGCACGAGTGATACACTTTGGTCTTTGAATTTGTCGTCATGGACTTTGACATGTAAACTATAGTACTCTGTGAAATATTATATGCATTTTCTTTTGGTGACAGATTTCACTTCACTTGTATTAATGTATGGCTTGAATATGTGTCTCTTACTTTCCTTTATATAGGTCACTATTTATAATTGCTTTGCTTTAGCCATAATGTACTCATATTTTTTTCATTTTTTTTACTCAATATTAAGAAACATACCTCAAGTTGAGTATATATAGACACCTTTAAACAAATACCTCTGCAAGTTTTATGTATTCAAGAAAATATTAAAATTACAAGAAATGCTATGCAAAGTTGCAAATGGTAGCTGTAGTTTATTTTTCAACATCATATTATAATAATATTATTTGAGAAGAAAAACAGTCTTCATGAAATAAATTTAAAAAACACTGGACCTTTGGTCCACCAAGCTGGAAATATCTACTGGACCAGACCAAATTTTACCGGACCAGTATGATTTTGGCATCTGGACACAAAAGATTGGTAAGCTAACCAAAGTGTTACGAGGGGTTAGGTTCAGTTAATGGCATTAAAGCATTGTTTAATCAGTCCATTTAACTTATAAAATTTAATGGACCGATAGAGATTTGGGTGGACTCAGGCCACAGACCACCAGGTTTTTGTTGAAGACTGGAAAAAAAAAACAGTCAAACATGCTTAGTAAAGTTCATAAAATTATTTCTATTTTAATGTTTTTATCACTTGTGTTGTTTTCAGGGAAACTTTTATATGACAACTATGACACCTTTAATTGTAAGTCTTAGTTGGAAATATTTTTCTGCCAATTAACGTGAGGTTTTCAATTAACAGCCCCTTTAACATTGCAGCAATGTATAAAAATACTAGAAGTACGCCACATGCATGTATCTAATCAGCACTTACCACATTTCATGTTTTTGTTAGCTCTTCATTCAAAACTGACTTTAGTTCTGTTGCCATGGTTCTCTCCGGGATCATTCTGTCCAAGTATATATACCCTAGTGTTTCAAACTAGTCACCACATAAATTTGTTTGTAACAAAGCATCGTAATCAACGATAAAAATATTTAAATTCATATACATTTCCCTTACTTTAAGCCTCCTGGAGCTGTTTTATAAGCATTGTTTCCAATTAAATGTATCCATGTATAAACTCAGAATTCACCATTATTCTGATAGCATATGTAATCAGGCCAATATGTATACTGTTATAAATATTCTTACCAGGATTATTATTCATAAGGAATCTTAGTTATTTTCTGCTGTTTTAAACAAAAAAATTCTTTCCTTATAATTATGTAAAAGCATTTCTTAAGTTTCATTAAAAAAAACCTCATGTAATCTAAGAAATTGATCATTTTTCAAAATTTATGGAAATTCCAAAGTCTAGGTGAGCAAAAACAACCTCATGATTCTTTATGAATTTACCATCTGGCCTATTGTGTTCTTAATTATTTTATATATCTTCACTTAAAAAGAGCAATATATAGCTCTATGACATCGGATATTGTCAAAATAGGTCAATATACGTCAGTATCTTCAGAAACATTTCAGGAATGTTCATTTATTTAGAGAACATATTCAATCTCCAGACATTTTTTTTTTATCTGGGTGTTAAATAAATTTGACATTATGAGACCACCTGTCTTTCGCCTTTTTCAAATAAGGTTTAGTTGCTATCATTAACTATTTCAGTTACAGCCTTAACCTTTTAACAAAGATATAGGAAACATATTCAAACTTGCAATATATCGCATTAAAGTTAAAAAAACACTGGCAGACTTGGGCATCAAATTTTGGTAATGTGATAATATATCATGCATTTTTTATTTTGTGTAATGCCTATAAATAACAATTAGAGAAACAGATTTATGCTCTGAGCAAAGAACCCTATTTCTGCTGGTTGTGTTACTCAAAAATTAAATATAACTAGCACTTGGCAAAATAAAACTCGGCTGATTGTGGTGAATTTAAGGACTACCATTCCTTTGGAGATATTGGGGCTGTAGATTCGAATATTACCAGAAGGTGTCTTTTTTACTTTTTTTTCTTCTCCATAATATGCATTTGTCAGTATGCATGAACATGGAAACCTTAGGTAACAAAATATTCATGAAAAGATAATGTACATTTCTTGATTAGTAAACTAGCTAGGGGTCATGAGGTTCAAATTACAAAAACAAAAGTTGCAACAGGAAAATGCAGATTAAGCTATCTCATATACTACATAACTGTAATTATTTAATTTCAATCCTTAGATATGCCCATTAGTGTGTGTATAGCTTTAAAAAAGCAACATTTAACCATTTATCAAGTTACATTATTTTATTAACCTCTACTAATTTTACAGCCCTCTTTGTAATATCTATCTGCAACAATTGCCATGTTGTATTGATAGACAGCAGTAAATAGTGCAGGGTCTGATCTGACAAGTCTCAGAGTAGTTGGTTGATCTGGATCTACACTATTTGCCTAAGCCTTATTCAAACATGTCTAGCAGCTTTAGATCAAGATCACCATAAATCAAGTACAGCAATATAAATTAATAAATTAAATTTTACAAAAGTGCAAATGAGAAGCAAATGGTTGAATTGTTTACAGGTATTTGTTGTTTTTGTTTGATTATTAGCTGTCAACAAACAATTTTGAAAGGTAAATCCAATTTGGGCTCTTGCTATTATTTAATGATTTATATAATGAATTCCTAGCTTCTATACTACCATTTATGCTTTTTGTAGATATTTTAGCAGTTTGTGCATTGCTTTGGTTTTAAAAAAGCAACATATGTATGTGTGTATTTTTATGTAGTCACTTTGACTTGTTATATTGACTTTGCATTAGAAGTTATATTCTCTTTCTATTCTTCTTGAATATAAAATTGCAAATAGATTTAGTATCTAAAGTAATATTAGAAAAAGATTGTATCCTTTCCCACTTTTTTCAGTAGAACAACTTCTTGTCATGTGTATAAGCTTTTAAGATTGAGTTAAGTTTAAGTCTATGGAAAACTTATATTTGCAATGGTGAAACGGTGAAACTAAGGCTTTTTAACAAAACTTAAATCACATTGCAAGTATTTAAATATTTGATACATTGGAAATCAGTGAGAATATTAATTTATATTATGAGTTTTCAGCTTTTAATCTTTAAACTTACTGGTTTGTCCAGTTAAAACTTTTCAGTAAAAGAATTTCTTGTTTGTTTTTTTTCTTCAAAATTCTGCAGAAAGCATCTCATTGTTTTTGCAGTGTTTTTAGAAAGGCAAAAACAGCCATGACACGTGTTTTAATTCAATGAGTATTCACTGACAATCTTTATGTATGACATTCTGTTTATCCAAATTAAAGATTTTGCATATATAAATAACCAAAGGAAATATACATCCATTACGTATGTACAAACAACTGTAAAATAGCCACACATTTGAATTGTTTCAGCATCTTATAACTCGGCCATCAAGCCTTATGACAAGTCCCTGCCACCTCCAGCTGTTGTGGCCCTGCCTATGCCAACAGCGGTTAGTAAAAATCATTATTACTATATCAGATGTCATACTTCATTAACAAAAATAAATAACAAAAATAAGAATTCTCGAACTAAATGAAGAAACAATTAAAGGTAAGTGGAACAAATAACTAACATCGGTTCTTAAAAATGTGTAAAAAATGTAGCTACACATATATAACTTCAGACTGCAGCAAATAATCTATATCTAGATCAGACAGCTTCCAGTGGGGAGCCAGCGGATCTGGATCTTTGCTGTTAACCTAAGTTTGATAAAAAAAATTGTTAACAAGCTTAGGTTTAGTAAGTAAAGAGAAGTTTCCTGCAGCTGAAGATTTGCTTATGTCCATGTACGGAAGTCAACATATGTTACATCTTGTTTTTTTCTTAATTATTTTAATGAGAAAACAATACAAAGCTTTTGTAGAAATTAAAGGCAAATTATATTGGCTTAGTTGTTAAGATTACTGCTTATTATTACTGAGCTGACATAATTATGTTTTATTTAAATTGTACATGTATTTACATTTTACCATTTTGTTTATTTGTTAAAACAATTGTTCTTTTCTATAAATGAAAAGGCTCCAGATGCTACACTGGCTGTATATTGCTTATCAGGAGTTAAAATTTTACTGATCATTATCATCACAGTGTTTTCCATTTTTGTCCAACATTTCAAATCTTAAAGGTGGTATCCGACTGTTTGGACCAAATTTTCTTTTCTGAAATAGCCAAATAAGTCTGAAAATTTTCTTGCAAAATACTGTTTATTGATGTCCTAGATCTGTTTGAGCAGTTAAGTCACCACTCGTCATTGCAAACAAATGTTTTCTATCCGAGACACACTGCAGAAATAGCTATTTTCAGACTTAGAAAACCATGTGACCAATCATGTTGTAATATCATCCGGTTATTCCGCTCTGTCGTTGATTTCTATTTTTAGCAGAGACCACTGTCAAGCTTTTAATACATTTGGAAAGAATACACAGTGGTTTTTTTTTTTTTTTTTCACAATTGGTTCGATTAACAATTCAACTAACAATTCAATTAGTGAACAACATCATATTTATTGAGACTCAAGTATAAATCTATACAAAAAATATGCTTAAATTCCCCAAAGCAATGGTTTAATATTGTTATATGTATTTGATATAGGCAAACTGTCGGATACCACTTTTTGAGGTCAACTAGGGTACCACCCTTTATAATTTTAACACATTTTTGGCATAATTAATATTAAATCATATGTACATTCAAAAGTAAGCAACATTCCTACATTTTATACAGACAAAGAAGGTACCAACTCAGATAGGCCATAAATCACTGGAAAAAACCAAAGACAGCAACTTTTATCAAGAGCATACTGATAGCTCTGCTCTTGTAAAGAAACCAGAGAAATTGCGCAGGACTAGTCCGGTTCCCACGGAAACCACTGTAGTTCCACCACGGAAACTGAAACCGATCCATAAACCTCTCAGTGCACAAGACTACCATGACAATGTTAAACTTGAATCTCCTGGGCACAACAAGGACTCAGGACCCCATCAAGAAGGGGATGACCAAGAGTATATGGTCATCAACAGGAAGTTTGATGGAAGGGCTATTGACCCAGGTAAATTTTGGATTTCCCTACACACAACATTCCAGATGTTGTTTTGTTTAGCTCCCTTGATGAAAGCAGATAAAAAAGTTGTTCAACCCTCAATCTGGCTAGGTGTTGTATTATACCAGTTGTTCAAGGAATGATGCTCACAGTAAATGCAGGACTTTATCTGCTACAGCTGTCTTGTAGATAACATTTTGTTCATTTATATTTAAATAATATTTCCGTAACATGTAAAATGAATTTATCAGAATTAGTCAAAGAGTGCAGATTGATCTCAAGTGTTGTTTAATCCTCCTATATACTATTTGTTTGTTTGTCTTTAGCCAAAAATCTTTAACATAAAATAAAAAAGCATGCCTTTTGCGATCAGCTTTAGATATAAAGAGTTATAAAAAAAATGAGTGTAAGTAATGAGACTGAAATGTTTTCATTTGACAATATTTCAGTATCTGGACGACTGTACGAGTACGACACACAGACTGGAGCAAGACAATGGGTCAACACACCCAGTGGCAACCATGTGAAACTGACTCGGGATGAATAAACAAGCAACACTTTCTATAAGTGGCAACCATGTGAAACTGACTCAGGATGAATGAATGAGCAAAGCTTTCTGTTTCTGTTGTTTTTTTTTGCCTATCATGAACATACACAGGTTCTGTACTTCTGTATTTATAACCATTACCTGAAGCTAGCTTAGGTAGCCGACACTTTTGCTTAAAAGTTATAGTTTTAGCTTTTTAATCTTTGGACCTGGGTTTCGATTCTCAAACCCATCGAAAAATATTTTAGCTTTATTTATGTTCCTAATATCATATAATGCTCACTGCTTACTAGGCTTTTTTTGTGATAAGAGACTTAGAGCTATTATTCAGTTAACTGCCTTTTTGTATTGAAAATGTGACTCATTTTAATGCAATAAGGGAAATTTGCACCATTTTTACCACCGTTGCCTGACAGACAAGGTAAATAAACTATAAGTTCCACTTTCAATTTAGTAGACATAAGGTAAGCAAATGGTTAATGGTCACCAGATACTGTATTTCTAGCCTCTTTTGATGGTGGTTTGTGTAAAACGTTGCTAATTGTTTGTTTAATGTTTGTAAAATAAAACTGTCTTTACTCACCATCTGTCCACATAAAGTCTCAAATAGTCCGATAATCCTATGAATAACAGTGTTAATTTCATTTTTAATTAAATTATTAAATTAAACTTAACTTCTTCTAAGAGGGGGGTGGGGTATATTACAAATTTCACAATATATTACATATATCAACAAGTGTGTTGTTTTTCTTTTGTTGTTTTTTCAAAAGTCCATAGAGGTAAAATAAAAGATAACTGACAATTTCAGTGAATTTCTCACAGCTTATGGAGTTGATGTGTCTTTTAGGTTCAGTAAATTTCAGACCATAATTATGATAAATTCATAAGAGAATTATAACACATTATAAATACATAAACTTGTTCAATCAGTTAACACTAAATAGAATATGTTGTTAGATGTTTGACTGAATATTTTACTCAAAATGTTTTTATATCATTAATTGCTGTGTTATGTCCTCTTCCATAAAATTGGAGTTTAACAAACAAAAAACTTTATCTGTAATTGTTGTCAGTGTCTAAAGTAGTGACTGCCTTTCCTTGCTATTGTAGTAAATACCACAGAGCTTGCTGTGCTTTTATTTATTTCTGTTTTCATGCAAATTTTCTCTTTCAAAAGTTGTTCCCAAAAACCTTTGATTCATTTCGAAGTCTGACTTCTATTGAGTCCATGTGCTAATCTTGTTCAACTTTGATATCTATAATGAATATAGTTTTAGTATATTGATTCTTTCTCAGTCTCTATGTTTAAAGTTTAATATTTTCATATTAAATCTATTATGCATGAACAAAATATTAAATTTTTGTTAAAAATGCAAACTGTATTTATCATGAGTGTACATCGTGACTTTTTTAATTTGGGAACATGTTCATTGTATATACATGTGTATTTTATGATAATATTTTATTTCTATAATTATAAGTATTTATATTTAAACATGCATTTGTTTAAGATTTGTTGTTCAGTTCTTATGTGCCAATGTAGAATAATAATCTCAAACTCTGTGATAATCCGTCCTTAAAATGATCCTAATTACAAACTCTGTGATAATCAATCCTTAAAATGATCTTAATTACAAACTCTGTGATAATCCATCCTTAAAATGATCTTAATTACAAACTCTGTGATAATCCATCCTTAAAATGATCTTAATTACAAACTCTGTGATAATCCATCCTTAAAATGATCTTAATTACAAACTCTGTGATAATCCATCCTTAAAATGATCTTTATTACAAACTCTGTGATAATCCGTCCTTAAAATGATCTTTATTACAAACTCTGTGATAATCCGTCCTTAAAATGATCTTTATTACAAACTGTGACATGCTGTGTTATGTGCCATGCAACACTGGTCTGCCATTTTATGTGTCACTTGTTCAAAAATATAAAATCATGCTGAACAGTATTTTTTTCCTTTGTACAGTTTTTGTTTATGACTTTTTTTACATAATGACTTCATTGATGTTTGTATGAACAAGAAAATTGATGTTTTTTTATGTTGCTTTGTGGTGTTATTAATTAATACAAGTTTGATGTTTACAATAGATGCATTTATTGTTAGTAAAAGTGTTAAGTTAAAATGACAATGAATAAAATAAAGATAAAAGTGCTACACTTGTTAATACATTATTTAGGTCTTATATGCTTCTATATGAATTTCTTTCATTGCAAATATTTCATTTTATGTTATTTTGTTGTTCATTTTTCTTATTATCATTACTAAAAGTTTCTATTTTCTGGAAAATATTTTTTTATTTATTCTATTTCTTATACAAAGCTTTGTTTCCTTTTTTACATATTAAATAGTAAATATTATATGTTAAACATTTTTGATAAGGTTTAAAAATGAAGTCATGTTTAGCAGTTCCAAGGCAAATTTACCTTTTTCTGGCCTTCAATTTCTGATCTTTTTTACCCTAAAACTGACATCTTTTTTACCCAAACATTAAGGACAACAAGATTACTCCTAAGTGCATTTTCTACAAACTGATGGAAGAGCAATTGGTAGCAAATTGATCAAAAGCAATCTTAAGATTTAATTGCGATTAATTTCTGAGAGCAATTTCCAAAATATTATAAACGCTCTAAAGATGGAAAACAATACTTAAGAGCAAAAAACGGTCGTTCTGAGGAAGCGCACAATATATTCTGTTTCATATTCCTGTAAAAGCATTGTTTCCTCATAAAAACAAGTAAAAAATGCAAGATATTAACAAAGCTGGATATAATTGGTTTTAGGGGGACTCTTTATGAGCATATTGTCTAAAAAAATGATAACTTAAACAAACGTCTTCATAGTATCATCAGACTTTAGGGAAATAGGCCTGATAAACAATTCCTTTTGTTTGGCAAAAAAGGTTTTGTTATTTTAAAAGAAATATGAACTTTTGGTGTGAATTTTGTTATAATTATATTTCATTAAAATACTCATAACAACATTAATAATGTAATATTTCATATTAAATTACTAATTGACTTACTGCATCAATAAAATAAATAATAAATAAATGTACATATATGCAAACAATTGAATAGACCATTTTGACATTTTGTTTTGCTTATTTGATATTATTAATATATAAATTGTTCAATAAATAACTCAACTTAAAACCAGGCCCCAGGTTTCACTAAAATTCCTCATCTGAGGAATTCCTTAACTCAAAATTCTACTTAGCTGAGAAATCTCGAAAAGTTCATTTCACAAAAGTCACTTTGCTTCATTAAGTCTAAATAGAAAATATTTATAAACATGGCCTGTCATAAAGGGGCTTGATATGAGCTCAATAACTCGATTCCCATAGTTTTGTTTTATTAAAATGATAATTTGTTCAGGGTTTTTAATTTTATGTAATGTGTTTTATCAGAAACCTGATCTTATTGGAAAAAAAGAGGATAATATGATAGACATGACCCTTCTTCTGTTTCATAAATTCTAATGCATTTTCTATTGTTTTTTTTATATTTTATTTAAATTTATTGTTCAATATATATTAACTTGTGTATGTATTTGCTGTTTAATTTGTTTCAAATAATGAAGTATGTGACTGCTGGAAATCATATATGATAACTTGCATCTGAAATAAAATAGGTTAATATTTGTTTTCTCTATTATTTATTTATAACAAATATATACCATCAGTACACTTTTACTTATTGGAAATAATTACTGGTTGTTTGAGACAGGCATATCCTTTGTCTTTAGTTTAGTTCAAGCATGTCTCAAAACAATTTCTGGAAAACGACTCAGCAAAGTTTATATTTTATAGAATCAGTGAAGTTTTATTGGAACATAGCAATTAAATTGCAATTATTTTTTTTGTTATTAGCTGTTGCATGTTAACAGAAAATCTTCCCTGGACTTGTGAAATTTTATAAAATATCAAATATCCCATGAAATAAATGGTGTTGTTTTAATTGGCTGAAATTTCATGGAGCAAATTATATTCTTGGGAAAACCTAAAATTCTACAAAGCATATGAGTGGCAATTGTACAGCTGACATAACTTGCAGTAAAACATTTCTCATTGGTTCAATAAAAAGCTGGAAAAAAAACATGCAATAAGTGATCTGTATAAAACATGTAAGAAGCTGTGGAGTAAATTATATTTTACAGAACATCTTATAATCTATGGAGTAAACAATATTCTATTGAACATGTTATAATCTATGGAGTAAACAATATTCTATTGAACATCTTAGAATCTATGGAGTAAACAATATTCTATTGAACATCTTAGAATCTATGGAGTAAACAATATTCTATTGAACATCATATAATCTATGGAGTAAACAATATTCTATTGAACATCTTATAATCTATGGAGTAAACAATATTCTATTGAACATCTTATAATCTATGGAGTAAACAATATTCTATTGAACATCTTATAATCTATGGAGTAAACAATATTCTATTGAACATCTTATAATCTATGAAGTAAACAATATTCTATTGAACATCTTATAATCTATGGAGTAAACAATATTCTATTAAACATCTTAGATTCTATGGAGTAAACAATATTCTATTGAACATCTTATAATCTATGGAGTAAACAATATTCTATTGAACATCTTAGAATCTATGGAGTAAACAATATTCTAAAGACTGTCTTAGATTCTGTGGAGTAAATGATTTTCAATAGAACATCATAGAATGTATGGAATAAATAATATTCTGTAGAACATTTGAGAATCTATGGAGTAAACAATTTTTTAAAGTTCATCTTAAAATCTGTGGAGTAAATTATATCCTATAGAAAATCTTAGAAGCTATGGAGTAAATAATATTCTAAAGAATATCTTAGACTCTACAATACTTTATAGAATATCATGGAATACATGGAGTAAATGATATTCTTTAGAAAATCTTAAGAGTCTTTGGAGTAAAAAATATTCCTAACAACATCTTAGAACCTATGGAGTAAAATTATTCTATCAAACATCTTAGAAACTGTATAGAAACAATATTCTAGAATATTTCTTATATATCTATATAGAATATCTTAGAATGTTGGAGTAAACAATATTTTATAGAAAATATCCTAAAATCTTTGGAGTAAATGATATTCTGTAGAATATCTTAAAATCTATGTTATTACTTTATTCTAAAAAAACATCTCAGAATCTATGGAGTAAATGATTTTCTAAAGAACAACTGAAATCCCTTGCAGTAGTCATACATGTGTAGAAATATCTTAGGTTCTATGGAGTAAATGATATTCTATCGAATAACTGAAACCTCTTATTGTACATGATATGCTATACTATTTAATTTCTATGATTCTATAGAGTAGCAAAAATTCCAAGTATTACATAATATATAATAGAATATTTTAGATTTTATGGTGTACTGTATAAATATTTTAAATTGGTTCTTTGGAGTAAATTTTATTCTGTAGAATAGCAAATTCCAGGAAGTATATAATATTCTGTTGATTATCTTGGATTCTATGAAGAAAGTTATTTTCAATATATAGGCTGAAACTCGTGCAGTCCATAAAATTCTATACAATATCTTGGATTCACTGGAATATATACTGTTTTATCAAGTATTGGATAGATGCCATTTTTTTCAGTAGCTGAAATCTGCAGTAACTAAAATCTGATTTAGTACATAATATTTAACTGAATATATTAGAGTCTGTTTGTCTGTACGTGGGTCTGTCGCGGCAAATTCAGGATTGTGGCATGACCTAACACTGGAAAATCCACTAATTGACATTACTTTTACGGAGTATTTTTACTACGACCTTGACAGCATAGCTTGGACCATCGTGTTTAATACCGATTGTTATTGTCTTATCAAAAGCAATAACAAACAAGAATGGAGGAAGAACTAGAGGTAAGGTTTATTCGATATATTGTGATTACATAATCTGTATAATTAGTTAACGCATATGAGTAGAATCAGATTAAATACATAGATCTAAATATGCATGAAACAATGTTTAACATTCAAACAGTTCATACGGGTTTACAGAATTATTGTGATGCTTTTTGTCATTTCTGTCTCAAGTAATAATGCTAAAAGTTTATGAGAAACTAAATAGAACGTAAATTATTTTTTATATAATCCATACTAGATTTTCTATGTTGCGGGTTACAAGTTTGTTCAGCTCATGGACATGGATAGGTTGATTTAACGAAAACATGAAAGCTACGTTTAAATCAGTTCACTTTAAATCAGAAAGTTGTATTAACTCACTAGACAGAATTGTTCAATGCAGGCGCGTTTTGCCATTACGCACTTTACGCACGTGCGTAACCTCCGTTCGAAAATTCGGAAAATCTAAAAGTACCAAAAACACTAAGAATATCGATACCTTTCTCGGGATAGGAATGATATATTTTATTTCCCCATTTTCCTTGTTATAAAATCTTATTACCACGCCATTCAAGTTCAAAAGGTCGTTCATATTTTGCGTTAGGTTCCTCGCATATCTGCATTTTACCAGTTTTTCATTAGAAAAGAACCGAATATATTCAGAAGTATTACTACAAAGGTTATTTCCCTTGTAATTGTGCGTAACTTCAAAAACGGCCTAGATACGCGCCTGGTTCAATGTCCCTTTTCAAAAGCCCTTCTCCAGCTTTTGCCCCCCCCCCCACCCCCTCCCCCATTTTTCTAACTGTGTTTCTTTTCATTTTATTGCTGTTTTTAGGAAGGTCATTGGGTTTGGCTGCCGTCTAGTAAAATGCTGAATGGCAAAATTAAGAATGCACAACTCGGTAATCAAATGGGAGGCTGGAATGAACTCTGTGTCCAGAATGTTAACAACGGCTGGCAATAAACTGGCATATGAGTGTTAACCAAATAGCAAAATACAAGGATAGAAAGCAATGAGGAAAATGTAACTCGAAATCAGAATGTTTTGTAACCTCGAAGATATTTTGACATTTCTATCTCTTTTAAAATGTAAAGTTAAATATTTAAGTTTATTAAATAGAATACCAGACATGCCGTCTGGTTAAATATTGATGTACACCTGTTTAAAGACAGCATCAAGGATGGATCCAGGGGGATGGGGGATGCAACCCCCCACCAACAAGGTAAAGAGTAGTGAAATGTAAGCTTAAGAAACACTAAGCCTTTAAAGTAAATTTTGTCTGTTGTATGCTTTATGTCCAATTTAGGGTCCCTTACTTGGTGTATATCTCTAGTATTTACTGCGATAAAGTTTGATGGATCTTGATTCATACAACACCCCTAACCCCACCCCCCAAAAAACAACAAAAAAACAACAACAAAAAAAACAAAAACAAACAAACAATAAAAACAAAAACAAATAATTATTCTCGATCCACAGTTTATGTTCAGATATAATGCCTTTAGTTCGTTTCGTCATGCCCTTCTCCAGCTTTTGCCCAAGTCGGATATAAATGCAATGGTTTACTATGGAATTTCCAATAAACACTACGACATATCGACACTCACATTGAAGTCCCTTTAAATGCGCAAAATTTCAATGGCACAAATGGGATTCTATGAGCACTGCATAACCAGCCAAATATAACATCATATACAAATACTTCTAGTTACAACAATCAAAGAAAAGAAGATACATCAATTAATACATATTATATGTGTTGACGACACATGCTAGAACAAATAATGAAGAAAGACAACAAAATCATTTTTTTGCCAAGAAAAAACAAAAAGTGATGAACGTCAGCTGAAAATGTTTAGCTTCTAAGGTTGGGGAGGTCAGTTATAATGTAAATAGTTAATTTATTTCAAAGTTGGTATCCGACAATTTGCCTATATCAGATGCATCTAACAATGTCTTTCCCTGGGGGATTTAGGCATAATTTCTGCATAAACTCATACTTTCGTCTAAGTAAAAACGATTTTGAACGCTGATTATATTGTTAGACAGTACAAATTGCGATCACAACAATAAGCTGTCACGTGGTTTTCTTTGTTTGAAAATAGATTTCTCTGCAGCGTGGCTCAGATAAGAAGTACCTGTTTGCAATGACGAGTGAGGATTTATGCCTCACTGTTCACACAGATCTAGGGCGCCAGTGAACAGCATTTTGCAGGACCTTTTCAGGTAACAATGACTTCTTTGGATATTTGAGGGAAAATCTTTGATCCAAAACTGTCGAATACCAATGTTAAATATATATATGCTTGCAGATGGAGGGCATGTTCTGTCCATGTTAATCAAATGTTATTGTGCTGTGTGTAAGCTGTAAGTAGACTGTACCATAAAAAGACCATTATTTCAATGGATAATCCTTACAAGTTAATAAGATTTACAAAATGAAAACGATAACGAGCAATTCAAGTTTGATAAGATGGCTTTGAATAATACTTTTAAAATATTTGTGCGTGCGTGCGTGTGTGTGTGTGTCTAAACTGTCGGATACCACCTTTAATGTTAGACTATCAAACTTTTGTGTGCAGATTATGATACTCTTTTTTTTAAACCCGGGTTTTCTTCGTTAAGTAATCCATAAATATTCTGATGTGTGAACGGACGCTTATAAATAGCAAACGCGCAGTGTTTAAGAGCACATTATTATAATCATTCCTCATACTTTCTTAGTCATTTCAACATCTTAAAAAAGAGTGTTCATTGGTCCGTAACACATTACATTTTTAATTAAACTGAGCAAACGTCGTTTGCCTTTTTCTCCCAATTTTATTAATTCTTATCCTCGCGAATAATATACCACACTGGCCTGTCCCAAAATAACATTTTAATATGTTTGTAATAAATATAACATGGAGAGGAATTTAAATAAGTTTAAAAACAACAACAACGCAACAACAACAACAAATATTGTTTTCCAAGCCAGCAACTTGCCTTAACGTATATATTTTGTTTGCCATATTGCTTTGATGTATAAAATAAACCAAACTTAGTAATTTTACAGTCTACTGACTTGTTCGTTCAGGCGTTAACACATTTGAACACGGCTGTTCAACATGACTTGGCGCACAATGTACTTATTATTTTGCAATCAGACAACGCTATTTTTGTGTGAAAACATCAGCATTGTAGCCACACGACATGGATTATACTATGTTGATTTGAATCCTTTAAAATGTCTTGTTTAATATAATAACATGTAATGTATTCTCAATATTGAATGACTATACATGAAGGTAAAACGTTAAAAAGACGAGTACTCTCAGTAAATTTTGCACAGGTGAACAAACACACCTTACCCTTTCTTCCAACACAAGGTGACGAAAAAGAGCACAGTAGATTTTGCCAAGGTGAATAGATACCCTCCACCCACCCACCACCAACTTACAAAGTACATGTACATTTATTCTGTTTATTAAAATTACTTGAGATTTTAAATGTGTTAACCAGTAAAAGTACAGAAAAAGAGGCAACCATTGCAAAATATTATGATGATGATGATGATGATGATGATGATGATGATGATGATTTTAAATCGTTTAAAAAGGCCTAAAAGAACACTAATGGTTGCATGGCAACGATTAGCAACTACGTTTTTATATGTACGTTTGTATATTAAATATTCTAAAATATATCACGTTTGATTGGCTTAAAATCATGCCTTCACTACTCAGAGATGTGAACCCTGTTTATAAAAGTAGTCGTGACAAAAACGTTAGGACATCATCTGTCAGAATTATTTATGTTAATCGACAACCTTCGTCGGCTTTAGAAAACTTCCGAGTCAGTAAAACATAATATAAATATTCATATAAGTTTGAATTCGAATAATTCGTATAATCGATAAACCCAGAGGTTTTAGAATCATGTTTTAAATATGTATGTGTTTTGAAACGATTGAATGCAATTTCGTTTAGGGCATAATTACGTTTACATTTTGTCGCATACATTCTGTCTTTAGTATATAAAGTACAATCTGTACTCTTGTGCACGTACTCAGTCGTCTTCCTGAACAACGTTTCCAATCATAGCTGTGTACTTGAAGGCTGGCGGTAATCAAAGCGATGACCAGTGCTGTTTGGGAGGAGTAATTTTAAACCTGTCGCCGGTTTAAGGCATGCAACTAATAATTACTTTTAATTATCCCGTGGTAAATAGATTGCACAACGCATCGGAAAGTAGGAAAGTATTTAGCTGCGAAACATACTCTTAATATTTCAACATTGCTAACATCTGACTTTAATATTTAGGGCTAAAATTAGTGCTTAGACGGGGCACAGGACGCAAACAAAATACATTAAATTTAAAATTATCTCCCAGTTATTTATTTACGTCATCACCACACCCATGTGATCTGAATCTAAATCCCGATTGAAAACCTAGTATAGAGCCACAGAAGACAGTAAGGGCGATATCGCAAATATCTCAGCCTAGTATATTATGCAGAGTCAGTGGAACACACGTTCTAATAACATTTTTCTCTCTCCGTTCAGCACATTTCCTCTAGTCACTGGGTGATATTGACATACATATTTGTTTTCTGCGCACGCATGACTTCTTCCCAGACATGAAGATTGGCTGTGGGATAGTCAAGACCATGCAGGGTCCATCATTCGTGATTTTTACATTCAGCTCTCTCTTACAACTCAGGACACTTTTGCAAACGAGGCCATCCTAAATCAAAGCACTGTTTGGGCGGTGTAAGTTTAACCCTGTAAGTGATTACATGTGTACAAACAATGATCAGAATTATTCCGAGGTAAATCAAATATTCAACGCATTGGAAATACGGCTTGTTTTCAGCTGCAAAATAAAACAACGCCACGCTTCTACTAAAAAGATTAAACATTCATTACTTTCTACATGATTTTCATTTAAACTTAAATTAGGTCTTAAATAAGTGCTCATAAAAGCTACCGGATGCGATAAAAATGAGCTGAGTTTAAAATGAACTCCCGCCTACTACAACCCTGTCATCTGAATCCAAACATCCGGAGTGCGCATTCTTTTCCGAACGCGTGCGGAAGCTTTAGACTGAGATGAGATGATACGAAGGTCGTCTGTTATTACATAACCTGCCAAACAGCCGCAGAATTCGCGGGATATCGCACATATCTCGGCCTAGTAGATTATGTATAGTCAGTGGAACATTCGTTTTATAACAGTTTGCTCCCCGTTTCAAACCTAGTCTCTGAGCGATATTCTTGCGCGGCATTGTTCATTCATATTGGTGCTTTTCATTCTCTTATAGAATGTATTCTTTGTGTTGGACAATAGTATAGCAGGCAATAACAGGAAATCACAGCTGTTTTGTTGTGCCTTTTTCGTAGAAAAAACCCGAGTATTCCATTTAAACCGCGTAGCTGGCAACAATAAAGTATAGTTAGCAAGTTTTTGTTTGTCGAGTTTTTTGTTTAACAAAAGAAACCTAGTATGCCGATGTTGATAATGAAGCTAGTAATTACAGATGCAGACAACAAAGTAGAAAGCAAAGTAGCCGATAATCTAGATCGCATCAAGGGTATGGGTCGTTACTCTCAAATATTTTTGCAATGACACGACAGTGTAGGAGAGTGTTTAGTTCCCAAGAAATAGCCATTTTAAAGTGCATGCTCTATGTCGCGCCTTAGATTGCTCACACCTTTGCTCACTCACACCCTTGCTCGATCTTTCTTGTGTATATCTGTAATGCACGATATGGTCACTTGAACTTCTAGTTTAAGCAGATTATAATGTTAATGTTAACATTTGAAGCATGCTTGGACACAATTGGCGCGTCTAGACACCTTCGACATACATATTTGTTTCTGTAAACCCACTGCTTCTTCCCAGGCAGGGTCAAATCCTTCGTGCTTCCGAAATTCAGCTTCTCTGTAAAGGCTAATTGACTACAAGTTATCAGGGTGAGTCTTACTGACACAAACAAGGAATTATTAAAATTACATTAATATCCTGGAAATACTTTATACATGGGCTTTTCTGAAATACAGAGTCAACAAGTAAATAATATTGACCGAGCAGGTGGTCGCTCTGAGGTACACGACCTCTGACCTGGAGATCGGAGTTAGACCATGCATTTTCTACTCGTACAATCAGATTGCAGGATTTCCATATTTGGACCATAGGCACGATATACATGCAAAATGTCAGTGCTTCAGGCTACCCAATATATCTGGTCACCAAAGTTTGACGTACAATGTCAAAACTGCTTTTTGCGATTGTGTCTGATGATAGCTGACACGGAAGCGCTGGTCAGTTTTGTGTTAAAATTAAACAAGGCGGCGAAAAAAATCTAAAAACACACACACACAACAACACCCAATTATTCTTCAGTTTTTTGCTTTCCTCTATCGACTTCTCACAACAGAAATATTTCTTTCTGTATAATCATACATTTTGATTGCGTGTCACTTTAACAAGGGTTCTTTTGTAGAAATGAATATCTTTTCAAATGTTTGTTGTTGTTGTTTCCATACATAAAATAATAAAGAAATCATATTTACGTTTCCATGGGTCGTTTAAAAACGGATTTCCTAGTTTACGAGGAACGAAATTTAAGTCATGTGACTACGTCTGAAAATTTGTCTACGAGGAGTAACGTTCGGAAAGATTTCAGGGTGGAGAACTTGAAATGAGGACGGGGTTCAAAAAATCCTACAGCATTAAATCTCACTTATGTAATTCTGAACCTGAATAAAGTACGGGTGTCTTCTAGTGCGTATAGTGGGAGTTAATACTGAATGGCAAGTTGTGAATATACTTTTGGGCCTTTTTGAACTATAGTTATGGTTTATAGCGTGCTGCTCAATGGTCAGTTTTGATTTGTTTGTCCATTAGAGTGTGTTGACATTATTGTGAGTGTTTGCCTATCGGCTCTCTCACTGAAACAGGGCCAATATTAGCTTACAATGTAATCACCCTTTAAAGGCTATTTTGTAATAATAATAATTCCAGTTAGCTTAGAGATTGGATGTGTGTTAGTATTCCCTTTATATTAAAAATTTCTGCCAATTAGGCGAGTTTTATGATAAACGAATCACAGAGTCTAGTAGGTTATAAATTTAACCAAGGCGTAATTAAATTTAAATATTGTACATGTACACATATTTTTTTGGGTCAATTTCGACATTGTCAAGAGCGCACCCAAAACAACACCTTTAAATTATAAAATATCATCAGTATAAACATTTCCAATGAAACAAATCTGAAAAAAAATGTACAAGAGTTTTGACATTATATATTATTTTGTTTGTATATCATAAATAGGCATACATTATTTAAAATACAATGGCTTTCATTATTTTCTTATTACCTTAATATCGAGTGTTTCACTGATATATAATTCATAAGCTATTATAGCTCCTTTATTTACAAAACAACAACAACGAAAACATTTGACAAAAAACAACAACAAAATATAATAAAGAACAAACCAACCAACAGAATAGTATAGAATAGCCAATATGCAAACCACATTTGAGATACCTCTGTTGACGTCAGGCTTTTTGAAGAAAATCATTATGCTTTCTAAGAGTCTCGCTTGTTGGCGAAAATCATTATGCTCTGTTGACATATCTCTTGATGACAAAACGCATTATGCTCTGCTGACGTCGCTTGTTGGCGAAAATCATTATGCTCTGTTGACATATCTCTTGATGACAAAACGCATTATGCTCTTCTGACGTCGCTTGTTAGTGAAAATCATTATGCTCTGTTGACATATCTCTTGATGACAAAACGCATTATGCTCTGCTGACGTCGCTTGTTGGCGAAAATCATTATGCTCTGTTGACATATCTCTTGATGACAAAACGCATTATGCTCTGCTGACGTCGCTTGTTAGCGAAAATCATTATGCTCTGTTGACATATCTCTTGATGACAAAAAGCATTTTGCTCTGCTGACGTCGCTTGTTGGCGAAAATCATTATGCTTTGTTGACATATCTCTTGATGACAAAACGCATTATGCTCTACTAACGTCGCTTTTTGGCGAAAATCATTATGCTCTGTTGACATATCTCTTGATGACAAAACGCATTATGCTCTGCTGACGTCGCTTGTTGGCGAAAATCATTATGCTCTGTTGACATATCTCTTGATGACAAAAAGCATTATGCTCTGCTAACGTCGCTTTTTGGCGAAAATCATTGTGCTCTGTTGACATATCTCTTGATGACAAAAAGCATTATGCTCTGCTAACGTCGCTTGTTGGCGAAAATCATTATGCTCTGTTGACATATCTCTTGATGACAAAACGCATTATGCTCTGCTGACGTCGCTTGTTTGCGAAAATTATTATGCTCTGTTGACATATCTCTTGATGACAAAACGCATTATGCTCTGCTGACGTCGCTTGTTGGCGAAAACTATTATGCTCTGTTGACGAAAATCACTATGTTCTGGTGGCATCGTTTGTTGACTAAAATCATTATTCTCTGTTGACATTTGGCTTGTTTGGCGAAAATCATTATGCTTTGGTGACATTTCCCTTGATGACGAAAAGTCATTATGCTGTGTTGACATCTCTCTTGTTGAAGAAATTCATTATGCTCTGTTGACGTCGCTTGTGAACAAAAATCATTTTGTTCTGTTGACATCTCTCTTGTTGAAGAAATTCATTATGCTCTGTTGACGTCGCTTGTGAACAAAAATCATTATGTTCTGTTGACATCTCTCTTGTGAACGAAAATCATTATGTTCTGTTGACATCTCTCTTGTGAACGAAAATCATTATGTTCTGTTGACATCTCTCTTGTGGACGAAAACCATTATGCTCTGTTGACATCTCGCTTTGTGGACGAAAATCATTATGCTCTAGTGACGTCGCTTGTGGACGAAAATCACTATGCTCTGTTGACATCTCTCTTGTGGACGAAAATCATTGTGTTCTATTGACATCTCTGTTGTGGACGAAAATCATATTATGTTCTGTTGACATCTCTCTTGTAGACGAAAATCTTTATGCTCTGTTGACATCTCTCTTGTGGACGAAAATTATTATGTTCTGTTGACATCTCTCTTGTAGACGAAAATTATTATGCTCTGTTGACATCTCTCTTGTGGACGAAAATCATTATGTTCTGTTGACATCTCTCTTGTGGACGAAAATCATTATGCTCTGTTGACGTCGCTTGTGAACGAAAATCATTATGCTCTGGTGACGTCGCTTGTGAACGAAAATCATTATGCTCTGTTGACATCTCTCTTGTGGACGAAAATCACTATGATCTGTTGACATCTCGCTTGTGGACGAAAGTCATTATGCTCTGTTGACATCTCGCTTGTGGACGAAAATCATTATGTTCTGTTGACATCTCTCTTGTGGACGAAAATCATTATGCTCTGTTGACATCTCGCTTGTGGACGAAAATCATTATGCTCTGTTGACATCTCGCTTGTGGACGAATATCATTATGCTCTGTTGACATCTCTCTTCTGGATGAAAATCATTATGCTCTGTTGCAGCTCTCTTGTGGGCGAAAATCATTATGCTCTGGTAACGTCACTTGTGGACAAAAATCATTATGCTCTGGTGACGTGGCTGGTTGGCGAGAATCATTATGCTGTGATGACGTCGCTTGTAGACGAAAATCATTATGTTCTGTTAACATCTCGCTTGTGGACGAAAATCATTATGCTCTGGTGACGTCGTTTGGGACAAAAATCCTTATGCTCTATTGACATCTGGACCTCGCCGATATGGCCATAATTGTGTCAGTGCAATGTTACAAAAATCATCTTTAAACATCGACAAGTATGAAATGAGATCGTTATATGACCTGATAACAATAGTCGGATGCCACCTTTAAAGATCGTGTACTCGACATTGTCTTCATTTTAATCGTGTCACAAAATCCACAAACAGATAATCTTTAGTTTTAGTAAATAAATGGAATAAAATGCAATCCTGCTAACAAAAACAAAACAAAACTTTAGTTTTTTTAACAAATTAAAACATAAAAAACAGCAAAAGAAGTTCCAACGGGGTGTGCTCTTATATAAGAGCAAATCTTGCTAACCACTCTCTTATAAAGGCAGACTTCTAGATTCAAACGCCGTTATAAATATTGTTTGTTTAACTTGACCAAATCGAAGTTAAAATATTTAATATATCCGATTTGTTTAAAGGTGGTAACGAGAGTTCGGACCAAATCTTGTTCCCCTCAAATAACCAAATAAGTCATTGTTATCTGAAAAGGTCCTTCAAAATATTGTTCTAAGATGTTCTAGATCTGTGTAAACAGTGAACCGTAAATTCCCACACGCCATTGCAAACAAGTATTTCCTTTAAGTTTAGAAAACTAAGTGATAACTTACTTTTGAGATCACGTTATATTGCCATTTGGGTAATTCGCCATGATGTCAATAACTCTTTTCAGCAGTGATCACTTATAGATATGATCATGATCATTTATAGATTTGGAAAGAATAAGAATTGAGAATTATTTCTTTCGCGACTTGAGCTTTCTTACACAATAGATAATGTTTAAAATCGTCTAACTTAGACTTGAGTATACGTTTATGCGGAAATCATCTCCCAACATTCGAGAAACATTCATTAAATCCGATTGATATTGTCACATGCTAGTGGTATAGCAAACTGTCGGGTATCACCTTTAAAATACAAGACAACAAACTACATGAACTTTGGTTGTCTAGATTACGTGACAATAAGTCTTCATCTAAATGTTTAAATGACTATAACTGGCAGCAAAGATATAAAATATTTAGATCTAGCGTCCTGCCTTTGGATATGACAATCATAGCTCCTGTTCACTGGTGGCTAACGCGTCTATCGACAAATGTTTCTAACAGAAAGCGTCTGTAGACTCCGCAATGAAAACTTTAACATTATTCAAAGCGACCGTGAAAAGTAACTTGTAGTTGTTGAATTTCTTCACACTATAAAAGGTGGTATCCGACAGTTTGCCCATATCTTATACATTTACCAACATTTTACCTCTGTTCTGAAGAATGTTTGTACCGTTCCTGCACAAACTTTTACCTTAGTCAAAGTTAAGGTTGTTTATAACATTAGCTTAACTGTATGACTGTACAAATCGTGATAATACCCATAATTCCCAAATCTATAAATAAGTACGATTGGGATTTCCACTAGATATAGATATCGACATCAGAGCTGATTACCCGGATGTTCATGCAAAATTATCTGAAAAGTAAGTGATCACGTGATTTTCTTACAAGATGGCAGGGATAGGAAATACCTATTTGCAGTGGCGAGTGAAGAGTTATGCTTCGCTGTTCACACAGATCCAGGGCACCAATAAACAGCATTTTGCACGATCTTTTCAGGTATCAATGACGCATTTTGTTACATGAGAAAATGGATTTGGTCTAAACTTTCGAATACCATCATTAGGCACGAGCACTTTATAATGGCATGATATCTGGAGGTAGTTGCACGGGCGTAAGTTATACACTTGTATCATTTATTTAATTAACTGTAAATATACTTTGTTACGAAAGCTTTATGATTTTCATCTAAATTGTAAGTATTGTAAGATTTATTGATAAGGTACATGTAGGTTGCTATCAATATTCACATATACAAACCATAGGCCTTGAAAGCGTGATCGTGCGTACCTGAAAAAATACAGTGTTCTAGCGATCAATATAGAACAAATATAAAGAAACAAGGACAAAACAGTCGTTAAATTCTACCGAACCGATGAGTTCTAGTGATCCCATGTTTGAGCGACCGAGGTTTGACTGTAAATGCATAAAGAAGGGCTTATGTTGTCCTCCTCTTTTTGTTTTTCACTGACGTTAACTGTAAAAATGAAGGATTTGCTTTAATGAAAAATTTAATAAAACATGTTCTAGTTAATTGCAGTTCCATAAATCAATAAGGACTTGGGCAGTGCACCTAATTTTTCCAATCAATCGTTATCCGGACACACAGAGAGACTGCGATCGATACAATCGGAACTCCTCGGTAATTCCGTCCACGGGACAATCATCCCTCGGATGTATCTGGTGCAATGATACTTACTGAAATCATGATCGTTTTGATCGCCGGATGTCAGAAGAAGAATATGCCTCAAATGTAGTTCACAAAAAACATAAACAATGTCATCGTTTGACGGCTGCGTGTCTGCTGCGCTGGGTAAATTAAAATTGGATGGTTTAAATTTGAAGCCGCCACAAATTGAAGTTTTACAGGCATCGTACTGTAGTGAGCTGTCATCCTAGCTGCCATCTTTATTTTGACGTCTGTCTCAAAGTAACCCCATTTAGGGAAATGACCGAGGAGGTCCGCCTACCTACATACAGAGATGATTCGTCAATTAACCAAGGTCTTCCGATTGCGATCGATAATAATGTATAAAGTCGAAATTTATAATATTGTACTTCGCTTCTTCTAACAAACTATTGTTAAAAATCTTTTCAATTAAAATTGAGCATGTGCTGTTAATCTTCATCACACCATCATGCAAAATCTGTCTGGACAGTAATAAACCTAGCTAAAGTTAACTGAATATTACTTAGTCATAAAACATAAAGTGCATCTTGACATTTATTACAAATCGGTTTGTTTAAATAATTTTAGCAATTTCAATTAAACATGAAGTAATAATTCCTCTTCAATGAATAAAGGAATATTCATGCCGATTAAGTCTTCCAACAAGTAGGGCTGAAATGACAAATAAATACTATGTCGACTTCTGTGAGCAACGCACACGCTTTCTGATAGATACACATGTACGGGGCGCCCGTGACGTCGTGGTAGAGTCGCCGATTTGTAACTCTTCTGACTGCGTAGCCTCTCACCGCGCGGGTTCGAGACCCGAACATGTTACCACACCAAGTCACATTATCCCGACACTGAGCCAACCAGTCGTGGAACTACCCTAATATTTGCTTGGGTGTTTGCAAGGGAGATATACCACTACCATTTTTAACGTGAAATACTGTTGGTAGGATGATAAACCCAACAAACATATAATGAAAATAATTTCACGACTCGACGCCATTATTTACGTCAGTATATCAATCAGTTGTCGTTAGGATGTATACACTTGTTTTCTGTAAGAACATTTATCGATACACGCGTTAGCCCCAAGTTAATCACGTCATTTTATTAAAGCCTCCAGTTGATTGGCGGGCGTTCACAGGTATCATTGAGGGAGGGAGAAACTAGTAGTGGACCAGTGACAGGACATTTGCGACAGTGTGTAAATACCCTCACTCCGTCATATTGCATTGGATTGCTAAAGGGACTACATCGGCCAGTTCAAAACGGGATGGTTGTGAAGTAATTTGGACACTATCACGTGTACAAGGTTCGGTTTGTTTATTTATTTTATTTATTTAATTTAATCACAAAGTCTGCACACATATTTCAGTCTTCAAAGCAACATAGGCATGTGCAAGTGTACAAATGGATGCATACACACATTCAGTCACATAGAAAAATATTTACAGAAAAAACATTTCATTGAGATGAACACACATTAAAGTTCAAAACCTACAAAACAAAGAAAGTAGTAAAATTTTAACGCCCTTTGTGGAATGTATTTTGGTATTTTTATTTTACTTAAACACAAAATGGACACTCTTTTATGCTTTAAATAAATGCTTAGCTTGTATTAACATAGATAAAAACGCCGCACACATGCCGTTCCGTTGCTATTCTCACATTTTCTCCGACTAACGTTTAAAATTAAGATAATAATGCAATATTGTAATTTTTGTTGTTGTAGTAAGTAAGAGATAGAGAGAGAAAGAGACAGTGACAGAGAGAGAGAGAGAAAGAGATAGAGAGAGAGAGAGAGAGAGAGAGAGAGAGAGAGAGAGAGAGAGAGAGAGAGAGAGAGAGAGAGAGAGAGAGAGAGCACTGTGGCGTTTGTGTATTGAAAAAGAAATCACACACTCCTCTATGTGATGCAATTTTAACCAAATTTGCATCTAGTTTATACATGCTGAACATAACTTGAACGCTTGATGACTTTGTTCTGCTGCGGGATTTTAACTATGGGAGTACCTTTAATAAAATCAAAACTTGAAAATACGCAGAACTACTTTTCGTCTCGTTGGAGACAGGAGTCATATTGAATTGTTAGGTCTGTAGTAATTTATGAAAAGCAGAAACTCTGTATTCACTGAGACACATTTGATGCACGTACAAAGAGAGAATTCACCCCAGTTGTACCAACTTTCTTGTTTGTAGTGTTACAGGGCAAACGTCCCCAGAAATCATGTACCTCAGCAGTCTGCTTGCAGCAAGACATGTAAAGATTGCCGTTTCTTATATATAGTGATTGTACTGATCTAGTTTCTACAGGATGAATTTGCTCGAAACCTCTTTTCCCATCGCACCGACACAATTATAGTGATATTTGAACGTCCAGCTTATTATTTGTGTGTGAAGATCCCAGACAACTGATTGCGTAGAACCACTATGATACCGCAGGTAAGCTGGGAGACCTTTCCACATACAAGTTCTGGCTTCCAAAACTCGATTGATTCTCCCAGTCTAAATACAAAATTTAATTCAAAATCTAACGCAGGAAGGCATGTTCGCACACAGGGGCGGATCCAGGATTTCAGAATAGGGGGGGGGGGGGGGGGGGACGAGGGAGTAACATTTAGCCGCAGGCCGGAGCTGATCGCGCGCAGGCGCGAAATCCGCGGGGGGGGGGGGGGGGTCTGGAGGGGGCTCCCCCAGAAAATTTTGAATTCTAGATGCGCTGAGATGCGATTTCCAAGCATCTGTGGGGCATAATTTCCTTATCTATTTGCTCACTTTTAAGGGCAAAATATCCACTGACTTGGACATCTAAAGGGTACTGAAAAGAAACCTATTATCGTAAGAACACTACAATAACCAAGACACTGTCAGTGTATAGTAAAATGAACGTCCTGAATGTGAATAACTATCTTAGTGGAAACGGGTCTTAAGAGGCGTAGCCCTTTGAAAACCTTCGCGTTAAAAAACTAAAAAAATAACACTTTTTTTTGTTGGTCGTCGAAAAATAGGGGGGGGGGGGCGGCCCCTTCGGCCCGCATCTGGATCCGCCCCTGGCACCCATAAACAAGAAAGAAGAGTTGATATTTCAATAAAATATTTTAAAGAAACTTTTGCTTTTTCTATATGCATATGAATGTTAGACCAATTCAAACCCCCGTTCTCAGATAGAAACATATATTCTTCTTACATGTGAATTGACATTATTTTGATCATATCGTCTCACTATCAACACTGCTTTTCATTCACAGACCACCGTACAAAAAGATGTTGGTTGAATGACTATACAAATATATAGTATCGATTATTGATTCATGCCTGCTTGCTTCTTCGCAGGTGACGCCATTATTGAGTTAAAAGTACAAGTACATACATACCAGTTAAAACAAGAATATACTGCCCTTTTCAATAACTATTTTACTCCACAGTGTTTGTTATAGCTTTCTACGGATTCATATCAATGAGATAAATTAGAAGGACTTTGAGAAGCGAAACAATTTGGACACATGCACTCAAAACACAAATCCGGAAACTTCCGAGTGATAACGAATGGTGCCATACACCAATCGCACGCAGAAAATATGTTTGACATTATTTGAAAAAAAAGTTAACAAACTACAAAGAGTTAAGATAATGACAATAACAAATAAGATGGCAACGACTGCGATGACGACGACGATGACGACGACAGCGATTATGATGATAAGGAGGAGAAGGAGGATAATGATGATGTCAATGATAGTGATGAAATCGAATGATGTTTGTACTCGTATTAAAGAATAACTTCTTACAGAAAACTGCTTATGTAAGTTGCCTTTTCTCCGACTAGATACTAAACGAGATATTAACAGTTATCGGATTGCTGTACAGAGCAATAAAACAAAAACAAAAATTTTCGATGTAAATCATTTAAAGTTGATATCCGACAGTTTGGTCCAGATTACTTTTCTCTCAAAGAATCAAATACATTATTCTTGCCTGAAAGGGTCTGGCAAAGTGCTGCTTATTTATGTAGTACATCTATGGGAAAAGTGAAGCCCAACACATCACTCGTCATAACAAAAAGAGATTTCCTATCTAAGCCACGCTGCACAGTTATTTATTTTAAACTAAGAAAACCACGTGACCCGTAACTTTATACAATCAGTCGGATAATCCGCTCTGACGACGATGTCTTTTTTTTTAGCAGAAATCATTTTTAGAAAGAATATGCATGTTGAGTGCTTTAGTTTACGATTTCTATCGTCTTACAATTTAGACAATATTATAATAGCCTTTTGTTAGATTCATGTTTGACCTTTTGTAGCATTATACCCAAACTGCCCCAATTTAAGTTTACGTGTATCTGATGATGACAGAATGTCGGATACCACCTTTTAAGGCGCATAATTTGTGTTTAAACAATAAAACGCATTATCTTACGCGGACAACGAAGGGTATCAAAGAAATAGGAAGTCTCACACATAGTATGGGCGCCCGTGTAGTAGTGATAGAGTCGCGAACTTGTAACTCATCTGACTGCTTAACCTCTCACCGTGTGTGTTCGAATCTCGGTCGGGGCGAAGGGATTTAAGTGGTAAGGTCTTCCTGCTGACCCGTGGTGCGCCGGTGGTTCTACCCAGACATTTGTCTGGGGCCAAATATCTGGGGTCTTTTTCAACCAAAACTGCTGGACATCGCTATAATGATCATAATTGGTCGTTGCGAAACAAAAACAAACCCTCGCGATTAGTGCTTTGATTTAATATGACCTAAAAAAATATATCTGAACAAATTGTCTTTAAAAACATTCTTGCCATATAATCCATAAAACGGGTAGCGCTTCATCGCGGACGCCAACAATCTAGAGGTAGATGGATGTATTTGTTTCGCTGTTTTGATAGTTTGCGCATTCAGGTAGAAACTGAGGTAGATCGTTAAAATACCCCACGGTCAAATGAACTGGAGATCTGACCTCCTACCACGCTCTAGTTGACACGTTTAAAGGTGGTATCCTACAGTTTGGACCAAAATATTTTCTCAAATAATCAAATAAATCATTGTTACCTGCAAAGATCTTGCGAAATGCTGCTTATTGATGCCCTAGATTAGTGTGAACACTGAGACATAAATCCCCATTCCTCATTGCAAAAAGGTATTTCCTATTAGAGCCACGCTGCAGAAATAGCTATTATTTTACTAGGAAAACCACGTGACAACTTCCTTTTGAGATTACGTTATATCGTCAACCGGGTAATCCGCTCTTATAGATTTGGATTGATTGAACTTTTAGTGTTTTTATCGCGATTTTTTCTGTCTAACAATGTAGACAGTGTTCAAAACCGCCTTTCTATTATACTAAAGTATGAGTTTATGCGGAAATTATGACTAAATTCCTCAAAGAATTGGTAAGGTGTGGTTACATGTATTTGATATAGGCAAACTGTCGGATATCACCTTTAATACAGACGTACGCAAACGTTCTACATAAATGCAGCTTTCCGTGACGTTCTGACTGAGGACATAACAAGAAAAATGAACAACATTTTGACATTTGATTACACGTTTTACATAACAGCAATATACACATCAAATAGAGTTATCAATACATTTCCGTTTTATAATTGAATTTCCAAAAGAAATTTGAACAACCTCATTCGCCCCCCTTCCCCCCCCCCCCCCCCCACCCCCATTCTCTTCTTTCACATAATAAGATGTAGATTTATTTTATCAACTCCAAATTTAGAGAGTGCAATACAAGAGTACAATATACGGAGTAAAGTATATACAATATACACACGGACAATGCAGATCATAGGTAGATCAAGTTAGATAAACTAGAAATATCTTTTATAAAAGAACGTTAGGCGTGTCCTTTGACATATATTTACCCGAATTTTCAATTAACAAAATTTATAGATCGTTTTTGTTTTTTTTAAAGTGAAAATTGTACGAACCTTGACACACAACATTATACAGTTTCATATAATATCTTACACTGTGTTCATGTTCTCGTGATAAGGTACCAACAATTTTTTCTTTAAATCAACGTATATTGTTGATAATAAACCAAAAAGTTTGAATACTTGTTTCGCTAAATTGCCTTTGCCTAGATCAAACATTTTGTAACTGCATCTTACCCCTATTTAGGAACTATGGGCACAATTTCTTTATATACTCATACTTTAGACAGAGTAAAGACGATTTTGAACACCACCTATAATGTTAGCACAGATACCGAAATAAATCGCAACATATGTCCATTTTTAAATTATATCAATAAACACAAGGTGGATTCCTGCTTATATAAGATATCGACGTCAGAGCGTTAGAACCAATTAATGATACATTGTGATCTCGAACGTAAGTGGTCACGTGGTCATCTTAGTTTGAAAATAGCTAACTTTGCAGCGATGCTCAAACAGGAAAAAACATTTTTGAAATTATGGGGTGTTACGCTTCAATTTTCACATAAAAGTAGGACATCAGTAAACAATAAATAAATAAATAAATAAATAAATAAAAAGTCCGCGTGGTCTTTGTAGGTAACAATAATGTTGTTTTAGCAACAAAATGTTGGCTCAAACTGGCATATACCACCTTTAAAGTACATGTATCTGTAAATTACATACCATTTAAAAACTCATTAATTTAAAAATACGCCGACAAGTTCGAAAAACTTTTTTTATTATATAAAGAACTTAAACCGCCTATACGCACTGTTCAGTTCCCAGTCTACACACTAAATAGAGGGACAGTGGTTAGAGGAAGTGCTGATGCAGTTAACGCCCTATTGTGTTAAACTTGCCTAAACAATCACTGCGCGGAAAAGCTCTGTTAAGGCGGTGTAAGTGTTACCATATAAGCGATTGAAGGTATGCAAGTAATGGTCACTTTAATAATTCTATGGTTAATCGATTGCATGACGCATTGCAAAGCAAGCAAGTCTTAAGCTGCAGAACAATCACTCTCCATAATATAGAGACTGAGTATACATACGGGCAAAAGTGAGAACACAGTTACTGACATCCGACTTTAATAACTATTATATTAAACATACAGTTCTTTCCATATTATTGTATTTAACTAAATATATATCTAAAGTGGTGCTATCGAGCGCAACCAAAATCCACGTAGTTCAAAATTAATTCCAAATTACTTATTTTCTCACCGTTACACCCCTGTGATCTGAAGGTAAATTCCGATTGCAAAACTGATATAGAGCAGCTGAAGGCAGAGGGACCCTGCGCGGAACATCGTAAATATCTCGACCTAGTAGATACAAACGGAACTCCTCGGGTAATTCCGTCCTCGGGACAATTATTCCTCGGATGTATCTGGTTCAATGATACTTACAGAAATCACGATCGTTTTGTTCGCCGGAAGTCGGAAGAATATGCTTAAAATGTAGTTCGCACAAAACATAATATAGTAGATAATGCAAAGTCATTCGTACACTCGTTTTATCTACCTCCTTCTGTCCCTTTGATCTAGGCACAGAGTGATATTCATGCGCGGCGTTGCTCATTTATAAATATGCATTGTATGTTTATCAACAACACACAATATAATCACTTGAAAATCTAGTTTAAAAATATTACAATATTATTGTTAAAATGTGTGTACCAAAATCTTTCTAAGACTTAAGTACGGTATTGCGCAAATAGCCCAAACAAGGGCCAGATTTTCTTATTTGTGTAAAGGTTCAACTATCCTTAAAGCACGAATTAATAAGCAGAACTGACCGGACCTGGTAGCACAATCGGTAGAGCGTCGGCTCCAGGTAAGGGAGGCCCTGGGTTCGATCCCGGACCGCGACATACCAAATTTGTTAAAAATGGTAGTGGTATAGCTCCCTTGTTAACGCTCAAGCAAATATAAGGGTAGTTTCGCGACTGGTTGGCCCGGTGTCAGGATAATGTGACTGGGTGTGGTATCATGCCAGGTGTTCATGGCTACACAGTGAAGGCAGCCCTATATCTGCTTCAAGTGGACACCTTCTCCACATACCTGAAATACTGTTGGTGGGACGATTAACCCAATAAACAAACAAACAATAATAAGCAGAAACTGTGTCGAAATTCCCTACATTAAGGATCAGATATTGTTACCAGTATTTGATTTGCGCAAACTGTCTGAAACCACCTTCCATAACGATGAGAATACATTTATTGCTTGGGGCAAGATGACTTTTTTCACCCATCGCTTCCCCTTTTTCAGATGCAGGTGACGTCTTAAATTATTAGTCAACCACATGGCAATATGAACATGATATACATTTATTTTATTACATGTATATAATATATGTGCTGAACTGACAACTACATGGAGCGGGGGTGAGGTAGGTGGTGAGGTGTGAACGAATGGTAGTCTTTGGTAGAGCAGCCGACCTCCTCTGACTGCTTAGCCCTCCATCGCGTGAGTTCGAACCTCCATCGGGACAAAGGATTTAGTGTGTGGTTTCCCAGCTGACCTGCAGTTTGCGAGATTCTTCGTCTACCAAAAAAGCTGAACACCGCTATAAAGACAATAAGTGTGTCTATTCAATTTATCTTACAGTATCACAAACACTTTTAAAAACTACTTGTCCGCACAAGCACGAGATGTTGGAAGCCAACGATGCAGCTAGGTCATCTGAAAGAACGCATAACATCAAACGAAGTCAAGAACAGACTTTTGTCATAAGTATAAAACGCAAATCGCTTTTCAAAAATAGTAACTTGTTAATTAATATTAATGCGACATGTTAAGTTTATGTACACGTAAACGTGCGCGACTGCGGCGGCAACACCTAGCTCTCGGCGATATACATTTTACGTAGAAGCATCCTCATCAATTCTACGAACGATGTATCAACAGCTGTGTATATTTAAAAGTGGTATCCAAAAGTTTGGATCATTTCTTTCTCTCATGCAACCAAATAAATTACACTTGTACTTGAAAAGATTCTGCGAAATGTTGTTAGTTGGTGCCCTAGATCCATGTGAAAAGTAAAGCATAACACTACTTTTGTCATAACGAAAAGGTATTTCCTATTCGAGCCACTCTGCACAATTAGCTTTCTTTTGAAATAGGAAATCACGTGATCATTTACTTTTGAAATAACATTTCATGATCATCCGGGTAATCAGCACTGACGTCGATATCTATATTTAGCTGAAATTCTCAATAGTCCTTATTTATAGATGTGGAAATAATGGACTTCAAAAGCGTATTTCAAGATGGGTATTGTGTAACAATTGACTACGTTTATGCAGCAATTATGCACAAATTCCCCAGAAAAGATATTCTGACATGTTTTAGATACGGCAAACGTCGGAACCACCTTTAAAGTGTATGACCATAGCACGCCGATAGGGATAATTAAAGTACATGTAAAACGAACTTCATTTCATTCGCTTTTAAATGATACTGTAAGTCAGTGGCCCCAACGACCAGCTGAAACTAAATGCGGAATTTAGTAATGGGAGACGCAAAGGCAATTTATTTTGATACGAACGAATATTCGTTCGAAAGATACTGAAGAAGAGACGAAGTGAGCGAAACCATAAATGTATTAACAATCCTTTAAAAAGAACAATGTACGGACTTTTTTTTTTTACTTCAGGGGCGGATCCAGAAATTTCGGTGGGGTATGAATCAAGATCCATTAAGCTTTATCGCAGTAAATACCGGATATATATACACAGTAAGGGATCCTAACTTTGACCTAAGCAGTCAACAGACAAAATTTACTTTAAAAGCTTATTATTCTTAAAGCTTACATTTTGTGTTCTGACAACCCTACTCTTTCACCCTGTGTGTTTGTGTGTGTGTTTGTGGGTGTGTTGGGGGGGGGGGGGGCGGGGAGGCTTGCGGCTCCCCCACGTCCCGATCCTTGGATCCATTCCTGGATTACCATCGTTTTTACCAAGCAGCCAGTTAATTATTTTGAACAAATTATTATACTCAACTTAAAGTGTTTTTTATCGCTTTTGAAGTGTTTTTGTGTCGATATGCAGTAAAACCGTCAGGGGTATCATGACACACTTAATGTATGTGACAACACTTAATGTATGTGACAAGATATTCTTCAAGGCCGGTTTCCCGAGATTTCTTCCAGTTTTCATGTGATCGCAGTTGGCAAGCGCGGTTTATAATTCCTGATGGTTCATAATTCCTGATGGTTCACAATTCTTAATTGTTTATAATTCGCGATTGTGATGCGCGGTACAACAGAAATCAGCCATCATAAGTATATTTTTTTCTCGTGTGCTCCCATTCCTTCTAAATATATATTTTTATTTTTACATGATATGTGTCAAAAAACGACGCTCCAGTGATGAGTAGGCGCAAATTATTGCCATCAACGTAAAACAATGGGCGTCCGTGATCTAGTGGTTAAAGCGTTGGACTCCAGATCGGAGGGTCCCGGGTTCGAACTCCAAAACTGACTACATGATGTTATTCCTTGAGCAAGAATATTTACTGCACATTGTTCTATGTACTCATTACCTGAGTACTGGTTCTACCCAGTAAGTGGGCAGTCGAGAGGGACTAATATTAATATAAGTTAAAGTAACTTGTTTCCTAATTGACTATAAATGAACAGGTTTAGATCAAACATCCATTGAGAAACAAGTCCAGCAGTCAGTACTTTCAAGTTTTTAGTTCTTGTCACATAATACCTTTACATTTTGTACGTCCTTGAACCACAGGTGCAGGGTTTTCTATTGCATCTTACTTGGAGGACTGATTTCTTCTCTCTTGCAGCACCCCCAATGAAGTTATTAGATCCACGCCCTCCCTGTATGATTCTATATGGGTAGTACGGGCACTAATGAATCCACAAACCAATCAAACAATTTAAAGGTTTTTTTGTCCATAATACATGATACATTGAAACATACTGCGATCTGCAGCCATGCTTAACCGACATAGCACAGTGAACGTGCCGGTACTTGAACAAAAATAATATCTATGTACATTCTTGGCGAGCGTTTTGGAAGTTTACATTAACATTAATAGGCAATAATGTTGATAGAATCTTAATCATCATCATCATCATCATCATCATCATCATCATCACATCATCATCATCATCATCATCATCATCATCACGGCCACCTTCTTCTTCTTTTCTTCTTCGTCTTCTCCTTCATCTTCATTATCTTCATCTCCATCACCATAATCATTATCATCATCATCTACAACAACAACAGTTAGACAAGTGTAATGAGACGAATTGTTATTGTTTTTAAAAGTTTTAACTTTACGAGCGGGAAGTGCCGATGTGATTAATTCAGTTTAAGATTCATTAGCGTAAACATTCAGTTCAATGTCACACAATATTTGTGCTGAATTTATATGTGCTGAAGACATAAATAAAATGAAGAAAAACATCACCAGCTTAGGTCATATAATGAGTGCCAACAACTATACGACTGTTAAATACGTTTATTAACTGTTTCATTCGAGACCCGTTCGGGGCGACTTAATGTGGGAAGGTCTTCCAACTGACTTCCATTTGTCTGGGGTCTTCCTCCACCAAAACAGCTGGACGTTGCTATAATGATCATAATTGGTCGCTGCGATGTTATCTGAAAAACAAATAAAAAACACTCATTATTTCAGTGCAATAAAATACAATGGTTATTGATGTTCTAGATTTGTATATGGAGATGTCTTTTAACACAGTGAATGTTAATGTCAAGGGTCAAATCTATCCCTGCATCGGAAACACAGTTTGCGACTTTTCAAGAAACAGCGCCACCAGACGTTTAAAACCTTTTGGCCACGCAAACACAGATGAAATACACCATTTTCTTGTTGTTGACTTTTCTATCAGGGATTACAACACGGCGTTTAAAAAGAATTGGTCACAAGATTTGTCAGTAAACATGGACTGGTAGATTTTAATTCTCTGTTTAGCGGTTATCCTAATCCTTTCGAAAATAGTGAATCAGTCAGATTGGGTGTTCCCTTCCTTATTTACTCTTATCATTTATAGTATCTGACAGATCGCCTTTATAAATTGCATTATTTAAAGGTCAGATTTGAGCACGTCGACCTAGTACATAAAATTTCGCAAAACTTAAGTTAGCTGAGGTGAAAAGTTGTTAAAATTTGAAAAATAATCCAGAATACAATCCTGAATAATGTGGTATATCTTTTGTGTGGATTCAATTTAGTCACTATTACACATCTGATACCTTAATCAAATGCTATTGTACTGTGTGTAAGCTGTAAGTAGACTGTACCATAAAAAAAACGATTATTTCAATGGATAATCCTTACAGCTTAACAAGATTTACAAAACGAAAACAATAACGAGCAATTTAAGTTTGATAAGAAGGCTTTGAATAATACTTTAAAAATATATATGTGTGTATGTGTGCGTGCGTGTGTGTGTATTTTACATAGGCGCAGATTTTATATCGTCTACGTCAATCGAGTTTTTCTAACTTTCTAACAACGTAATTAGCTTGAAGCGTTTTATTCTGTGCTGGATTCTCTCAACCTTTACAGTCAAAAAAGTATTACTAGATGGCATATTGCCACAATTTTAAAAGTTATCAGGAGTTCTGTTTTAATTATAATATATTATTTATTAATTGTGACTAGATTTTATCACACAAAAAGCAAACACCGGGTTCGGGTCGCTATACATACGGTGTATTTGGTCATGCCTACATGCACACATGCTCGGCAATAGGGTTACAATTAATATAATGCAAGTTACGCCCATTGCCAAGGGATGTTGGCAACTTTTGTAGCGAGCAAATGTCATTTGTTTGTCATTTGTTTGTCTTAATTTGAATGCATACCTTCACTAAACATGAAACAAGTTTGTATAATTCAGAAAAAACAAACAAACATGTCCTTAATATAGTCACTGTCAGTCTTCACTTTTGATCACGTTAAAATGCAAAGCAATTACGGTAACTTAAAATCTTTAATAAAACCACATGTAGTTAGATATTATATGTTCGTTCTTCATTGCACGTATACCTTCTAGATAAGGTCAGTAATAAATTGACAAAAACGGCTCCGTCGAGGAAGATTTTGTTTAAATAAGTATAAAAAAGATACGGAGTCTGCTGCATATGTACTAACATGTTCTTCTTATTGTCAATGATCATGACAATCAGATCTGTTTTTTTATTAATTCATAATGTGATTCAGTTTTTTATTTACATGTTTTTTGCACAGTATCCCTGAAACAGATCATTTATGAGCCGCGGATCCATACCAGTTTACATCGTTTCACGTGAAACGGTCAATGTTTCTGAAGCTATTTTTTTAAAGGACTCAAATAATTGGTTTCACGCCCTAACCACAACCACTGCAAAGCATATTAGCTAGGCACATATACGTATATAATGTTGTTTCATCAAATGTGGTTGTGTGTGCATATGTTTCTCGTGGATTTTGCTACATTTGGAAACAAAGTCATTTGAACAGTAGTAGTGTTCTTTTTACAATGAAACATTTTTCATACTTGAATGGGACCTAGGACCGGCTAAATAGGTCAAATTTAGGGTCTGGATCCGCCCCTGTTTATATTTATTGTTTTGTTTGTTATATTATTTTGACGTTTTGAAAAAGTAAAAGTAAAACATGCGATGTTCATGTATAAAACTCTGGACCAAACGAGCGAGTTCGTTATTCTTTTTTTTAAAATGAACAAAATCAGAACAAGAGTTTGCATGCTAAAACCACCATTTAACAGGGAAAAGTAACTTTAATACCTGACTGAAAAACAACAACAAACAACATTGTTACGTGTTATTTTATTTAGGCAGATCATATAAAAATTTAACCTTTTACTTGGCCTTTTTCTGAAAATAAAGGTACAGGTTGTTGTTGTGTTTTTTTGTTCACCTCAAACGAAATAAATGGTAATAATCTCTCTGAAATAGAATCGATAATAAAGCATAGTCACACCGGATCGTGGCAAAGATAATGTAATGAAGATCTATCTTTCTACAAATGGCAGGTGTGGTGGCAGTAAGTGGGGCTGAAAGGTAAATTTTCGATTTGTAAATCCTCATCACCCCTCACAGAAATGCCCGGCTTGATTTCGAGTCCTGGGAGGAAATACAATCTTAATTCGTGGATGTGTTCAAACTGACCTTTTTGTGCACGGTGCACCGGTGGTTCTACTCAGACATTTGTCTGTTATCCTCTTTCGCCACTTATTGCTAGACGTCGCTTTAATTCAAAGGTTTTGATCAGAGTAAAAGTTTGTAATTTCCAATCAGTGCACCATCTACGTCCCGTCTTTCTCGACCATTACACTGACGGATCATTAAAGTCAGTTTCCCTCGGGTCATTTTCGTACATATGACACCTCATGTACACGTCTTTACCAACGAGTCAGAAAATTGTAACGTTAGGAAACATGACGACAGACTAAAACTGCGATTTGAAGAAACACCCATTATCATGATAATGGTAATTATTGTCATCATCGTCACCATCGTTGTTATTGTCAGTGTCATTGTCATCATCAATTATCTTAATCATCATTATCTTAATCATCATTATCATAATCATAATCATAATTATCATCATCATCGTCATCATCATCACCATCATCATCATCATCATCATCATCATCATCATCATCATCATCATCATCATCATCAACAACAACAACAACAGCATCATCACCATCGTCATGACCATGACCATGACCATCACTAACAACAACAACATCCTTCTACTCCCCCTTTCCACTTCCTCCTCTTCCTCTTCAATATCATCATTAGGCGCGTAGCTGTCTGTAAGCAGAATACGCAGCTGCGTACACAATGTCCGCAAAGAATCAAACCATAAAAAATTTAGTCTTTAATAAAAAACATCTTACCCTTGTAGGGGTAAGGTGTATTTTTGTTGCAATCGCCTAGAACCGACATTTGCACCAAGAACAATATATCAAATTACTCAATTGATTGAGTAACTTTTCAGTAGGTCCTTTTATGGAACAAGTTTTATACTCTTGTATTTCAAAACAGAACTTCTCAGATAATTCTGTCCTCGGAACCATCAAACATTATATTTTACTTAAAATCTAGTTATATTGTTCTAGTGATACAGAAATCTCGCCATGTTTGATCTAGAAACACCCCCACCCCACCTCCACCCCATAGCGGCTATGCGTACACATCGTATCATGTCCAGCTAAGCCCCTGATCATCTACGATTACAACATCATCGTAGACATCATCATATCAGTGCATATTGCCCTCAACTATGTAATATAGGAAAGAAAAAACAAATGCGCCTATAAAACTTTGGTATTTTTTTCTTTGCTGAGTTGCATTTTAAATTAGATCGACAGTGCAGGCATGGCAAGATACTCTGGCATTTAATGAATTTATAAAACACGTTTAGTTTATCTTATTGACAAATCTTATTGACAATCTTTATGACAATGCATTTTCTTATAAAACATTTTAAATCCGTCAAAATCCCTTTCTAGTCTCGTTTATAAAACCACTGAACTGTGATCGATAAACGAAAACGACGAAAGGTCGATATCATAGGTCGCAATAAACGCAAGGTAGCACGTAGATTAATAAATATTAAAAACCTGAGGCGAAATGAAATGAACTTGTCCTCTGTGGTATTGATGAAATGAACAAAACACGAAATGAAATAATCGATACAATCTGGTAGTTTTATTTGTTAATCAAACCATGTCTGCTATTTTGTTAGATGTCGAAACGTTCGGAACACCTCGACTATTTCACTTTCAGTTCTATTCCGAACATGTCCGGAAAGGGCCGAAGTCGATGCGAATGAAATAAAACCCGTTCGGTCGGAGACTAAAAGATTAATCCGTATCCTTTGCGTCAAGGTTCAGAAGTTTTTTTGTAATTTTGTTTTATTTTAAAACTCTTACTTACTGTCTCACTTTATCGCATTCTCCCTCTATCTGCCAATCTCTCTATCTAACTCTCCTGCCCTCTCTCAATCTCTCTCCCAACTCCCCATCTCCCTCTCGCCCCCTGTAATCCCATTTCGCCCTACTCGTTGCAAGAAGTTTTGATTTCACATGACATTTATTCTCGCATGCCCTTTCCGAAAACATGTTTATCTGCCCCTACATTCTGCTCTTCAACTGAGATTTAACTTCCGGAAAATGCGCACCTGTTACTTCCGGGAAGTAAACTTAGCCAAATCTGAACGCCCACACTACTCGGTTCATTGAAGCAAAGTGTAAATAGACTGACGTCATGAACAGTACATCGAAAAACAAAGGCAATGGACAGGCGCGTTACCGTTGTGTTTGTAAAGGCAACTTCTGTGGTAAAATATTTAATGCGTTGAGACTTTCTTTACATCAATCTCCTGTTTAATAATCACAGTCCGCAGCAAAGCCATTTCTGTCTCTTGTGAAGGGCATAACCTGGTATCATAATCAGGATAATTTTTTAACATTTGCTGTGGAAATGGATGGCATTACTTTGCCATCGTACACGAAGTTATCCTCAATGTTCTATGCTGTGGACATGCTGATTTACAGATGGTTCGCTACGTCGTTTAACAGCAGGTGTGAATAGTCAATAGTCGGCATTTTATGTGTCGATATACTCTTATTAATTTTACTTATGCATAAGATTAGCTGAAATTGCACTAAGAAAATTTATATCATTAACTGAAATCACTGTTACGATCTAAAGAATCAAACAGCGACCATGATGAAATAGGCTAAAAAGTTGACCAAAAAAAGACGCCCGCATTTTCTTTGATCGTTCTGAACTTTGCCGCCACCAAGAAAGGCCCAAATCTGAAACGGCACGGTCCAAAACGGCCCGGACCGAAGGCCCACGTTTTAGGAGTACCGGAACGGCCCACATATAGGGGGTCATAAAGGCCCATATGTGTGTTGTAATATGTACATATATGTTATTGATTTGTTCAAGTAGGATATTGGTCGTTGCTGTAGGTTATTAAATGTATTGTTGTTTCGCAAATCCCCTCATCTCTTAATTACTTTTGATAGAAACAAATAATTGAAGGCAATAATTATGATAGGAATGCAGTGAGTTTCATCTTGCAATTACCGTATGGAAGTGTTTGCATTGTGGGTCTTTTACTTTCTTTCATCTTTTTACTCGAAACTTTATGGTACAGGCCCGAATTGTTGAGCGTCCATTGGTTTAAAATATATTGAGCACTGTTAGATAGCTTTTAATTCTTTCACTCATACCGCATACAATCAGTTGTCCTGATGTAATATTTTAATCCTTTATTTATGTGTATGTTTTATGTTTTATATTTTTAGTAAAAATCAACGAATGGGAGCCATATCAACTATACCTTAATAGCTTAGTAATGGGGTACAATGAAATAGAAATTGTCTCCCTTGTTAGTTAATATCCGAGGCATTCCAAACAGTAGGTAGGTCCTTTCAGTTGAAATTCTTGGACTTTATCGCCTGTTCTTTTGTAGATACTGCAATTACAAAAAGTGAAATGTCTTACTTTTGCATAAATATAAGCTTAAAACCATTTAAATATTTACAGAGACTTATTATTTAAAAAAGGAAGTGTCTGTTGATGATGGTTAACCTGGGTATCACAAGAAAGGCAGAAAAGTCAACATACACTCCAAAGAGCACAAGCATAAAAACCGAGTAAAACAAATGAATGGACCTACTTGCATTTAGGGAATATTCAGGGGAGACTTTTCATTAATGTCTCTCATCTTGGCGCGTTTATCAAAGACGGGCTGAGTTGTTTTGTTTATAAATACAGCGCAGAGACATATTTATGCTTATAGCTTTATTTTTTGTACGCCACTCTCGGGTTTTTCAAACAATGCTTTGACTCAGACATTAAAGGTGGTATCCGACAGTTTGCCTATAGCACATACATCTTACTCTCTTTCTGTGGTAATTTGTGCATACATGTTGCATAAAATTATACTTTTAAGAAAAGGCTGTTTACAACACTTCGTCACTTGCACTTGTTAGAAGTACAAATCTAATAATAAGCACTAAAGGGATTTGAGTACACACACACACACACACACACACACACACACACACACACACACGCACGCACGCACGCACGCACGCACGCACGCACACACACACACAAACACACACACACACACACTATATATATATATATATATATATATATATATATATATATATATATATATATATATATATATATATATATATATATATATATATATATATATATATATACTCGTACATTGTAAACAGAAATTCTAGGGTGTATATAAAACATCTTCAGTTTTGAATATTTATAATGAATACGGAATGTAAATATAACTTTTATTATTGGACATTTTATTAAAAAACAACAACACCCACAACATATGTCGACAGTCGTCTAAAAAGATAAATATGGACATCATTAATCATTAATACTGAGGGTGGGAGTAAACAAAAAATAAATGATTCTCTCAGGCGTGTTTTCTTCAGTCTAAATGTGCGTTTTCTTTGTTTTATGTGTTTATTTGGGGGCTGGTGCGCTTTAGGGGAGATTTAGACGTGCAGGTATATGATGCGTACAACAAAATACATATCGTTAAGGTTAAGTTGAGTATGACATCGCTTCATCACATTTTCCGGTCGGGTCAATTATTTATGGTAGATCACGTCAACCGTGAACTCATTAACATACCAGCCACTACCCGGACGAATGAAAAAACAACAACACACCTAATATTGTTAAGCTTCACTAAGTAGCGGGTCGCCCAACCTCTATAAATTATACACAAAGTATGGGTCCGTATATGCATCGTCTTTTCGTTTTTGTTTTTCTAGTTAGAAAAACGGGAAAGGTACAGAAAGTTCTTTTTTTTGTATATCGATCTTAAAACAACAACAACAAAAATTGATGTATTCCAGACCGTTTTCCTAACATAAACATGTAGATTTAAAAAAGGAGAACTCTAACCGTTTACCTTTTCACAAATCGAATAACGAGTGGCGCTGCGATCGCTTGGCCCGGCAAGGGAAGTAACTAGCAAGACAAGATACACAAGTTTCAATGGAGGCTAGAAATAAGTGTGCGCTCATTTATCTTGACATACTGGCGTTGATATTATTTGGTACTGTTTCTGGCCGCCGTTGAAACTTGTGAATCTTGTCGTGTTGTGTATCCGAAGATGACGCTAACACGCCTGGTAAACATTCGCCCCACAACCAAACAGAGAACATAGCAAAATGAGCGAAAGCCGCTTGCGGGAGTGAGCGAAAGCGCGGATTTGTTTACAAAAAGTGTGTGTGACCAACATTGTTTTTCTCTTTATAAGAACAGAAAGACTGATTTTTCGAAAATCGGAGGATGTAGTGCCGTGTAAGGATGATACAGCTTCACGGAAAACACAGTTTCATATTTTAACCATGTAAATTGTTCCGTCTTAATCTACCTTTTCCCCAGCGAACAATGCTGCATGTTTGTTTTTTTAATTATTTATTATTATTATTTTTTTTTTTACAAACTTGTTATTTCGACTCAATTTCGATCGTTGATTGGTTTTAGAAAGTATTTCTATGTTGCGAATAAGTTGAATACCGGTCGCTAGTGACTGCTGTACAACTTTTGGATGGTGTTACGTCTCTTTAAACGATTTATGCTCATTTTTCAAGAGGTAAGGGAGCGAAAGAGCTAGTTGCGGAGTGAAACCATAGGAGGCAGAGCGAGAACACACACACACACACACACACACACACACACACACACACACACACACACACACACACACACACACAGATATATATATATATATATATATATATATATATATATATATATATATATATATATATATATATATATATATATATATATATATATATATATATATATATATACCCGTGTTTGTCAGGCTAAACGCATCGCCCACTAAACAATTCGCAGATTCACTCATAGATTGTTTCCATGTGATGTCATAGACACTGATAAGACAGTTTTAGGCAGCTATCTTTGAAGGCAGAAGCTAATGCAGGTCAAATTCTGAAAATATGTGCTATATTAAACACACCACTGTGTTTTTATTTTTCAGTCTATTTAACAGCTTTTATGATGAATGTTAAATATCAAAACTTAATTTTCATAGTTTAAAAGGTAAAAAAAATACAACCAAAAAAGATGCACTGTTCATTTTGTTTAGGGATGAGCCAATAATTTTGTTTATTTCTATGTATAAATTCCTTACGCATTTGTCAATTTTAAAAATATTGAATTCTAAAAATATGAATTTCAAGAGCTTTCCAATGGTGTATAGATAAGGGATCTTCAATGATGTGAAAACTATCAATAGGGTGATTCGCCGCAAAATTTGAGCGATTCTCCCCAACAGTGTGTGTGTGTGTGTGTGTGTGTGTGATTCACCCATTTGGCGAAAAACTCACTCTCTACCATCGGCTCATACATTCACCTCTGTTATTGGCTCACTTAATGTCGGGACTACTTTCGATCCACGTGACTTTCAAAAAGTCACATGTTATTAAAGATGGTGACACCGGTGAAACGGGAAGTTGTTTGTTTTATTTGTAGAAACAAGAACAAAAAAAATTTCAGTTTAGACAGCAAGAAGGCTAACGACAAGATCACATTTGCTCTTAACCACGTAGGCCAATGCCTCCCTTCGTTTATCTTTTAAAACCAAGTTCTGTCGTATTTCTTAACTGCCTCGTGGATCACGTCCATGTTTATTTACAAATGCGCATTAATATCACTATGCTATTCTTCCAAAAATAGTGCGCTTGAATTAATTAAATATCTTTAATTATTTACTTCAATATATGTCTTTTGAGTAGATGTTTATTCATTTTATGTAGAAGTATTATTTTAATTTGAAAATATCCTTAAAATAACACAATTTCCGTCAAAAATCTTGACGTGAGCCCATTGCAGAGGTGTCTGAGAGAGGAACGAACGACAACTCTGCATGGGAGATTGCGAAAAACTATCTCATAGTTGTGACGTCATAATCAATGCTTAACTTTTGACGTGGGACATATTTGACTCGTGAACAGGACGTACAAACACAAGGAATTCTAAGGATTACCTCACTGGTAAATAGTCATTGAGCTTTCCTTACATAAACAAAACCATTGATGAGTAAGCAGTTAACATTTACATCTGTTTCTGCTAAGAGGATATAGATTTTAGAGCAAAGTGTCGAATGCACCATTGAAGTTGTCGCTAAAACTACCCGAAATGCATCAATAAAATGGCGGTCCTAACCACAAGTACTTGCCAGAAATGCACATCAATGTTTTCTGTTTTTGATACTTACGAATTAAGATACAATAAGAAAGAATGAACTATACCAAAGTACACTGCATGCATATGTCTCCCACACATTGTTTAATTAGAATACCACCATTATATACGAACATTAAGATAATTACACACTTACTGTGTAAACAGACAAGCGTTTATGCACACTGGACACCTCTTTGGTGCGTTTAGACTTTGTATATTACAAGTGATACATTTAAAAAAAGAACATAATCCCAAAAGTCAGTTTGTATGGCTTAGTATACTATGACTAAACATCTTGGATGATGGATAACTAAGGATAGGAATGAAAACACAGAAAAATAGTGTTGTACTGAACAAACACCATTATCCACGTTCATGGCCATGACTGTGCTATTTGAATCAGCATGGTATGTACACATTTAGTAGTGTTTTATTTAACCAACGATGCTTGATGCGAGGACATTCTTCGATATACAAGGTTAACGTTTAATGGTTAAACCCTTTACTGGAACAAAATGTACACGTGTCAAGAACAGCTATGCTATTTAGATCTATAGCATCCGATCTACACATATGCGGATCATATCAATATTATCGACCGGACTTTAGTTTGATATACACTGGATGTCTTGCTCATAATTTCATATCCTAGCAACGTAGTTTTGAATATGTGACATAGCTATATAATAGCGCTATATAATAGCGCTATATTGCCCCGGGTAAATTACTATAGGATGAAAGTGTCACGTTCAGTTAAATCCTACGCCGTTGATGGGACTGCTTTTGGAAAACATGTATGTAGATCTATTGAAGGAATTGTTTTTGTTTAAATAAGTGATCAATAAGGTGATTTTTTTATTATTTATTTCAGTTTTGCACCGTTTTATTTAAAATAAATCGTAATTAACTTGTTTTCGGAATCTCGGAGAATATGTTGTTTTGTAATGTAAAATGTGGTGTATAGACGATAAACTCCTGTTCTGAAAACTAAAAAGAAAATATTTTACAGAATTCAGTAAGTTTGTGAAGTTTATTTTCATCAGGTGTAAGGAAAATTATATTCAAAGGACTGAAGCTGAGTCTGTTGATGTTTCGGATGTCACTGTAGATGCTGTGAGAATTGTTCAGAATGACTATTTTAACATTGTGTGTGGAATGAAGCAAATGTTTGATTGATTCTATATTGATAAACATGAGGATGTTTGATATGAGTACATATCAGTTTAATTAGATTATTTTTAAATGTCGCATGATGTAACAGTCATGTAATAGGATTTTATATAGATGAATACCTTTGTGATAAATTTTCGTCAAGTGAAAATAAAAGGTTGTTTACACTATACATTTGTAGTTGAGACGATGTTACATTGTGTATAGTACACATGGTGAGATTCGTGGACTTTATGACTATGTACATTAAATGGCATATTTAACTACCTTTGTCGTATGTAAATAATTGTAGTGGTATGGCATACACTTAATTAATGAAATAAATGAAAATAAATGACATTGAAGTAGATTAATGAAATTGAAAATGAATGAGTTAAACTTAATTGACTTAATAGAATTCAAGTACATAAGTGAAATTTAAGCCAGTTGTTTTTATATTTATTGTAGAAGCGATTGTGGAAAAAATAACACTCGTACTCATAATTTGGCAAATTGGCCTCTTCAAGAGTTAAACTTATATTAAAATAAATTCAAAATAAAAATCACTTTCAATGTTTTTAAATTTCTATAAATAGTATTTGTGTCTAACTCTTGAAAAGGGCAATTAACCGAACATTTTGAGCGTTTTTATAAAAAATAATATGAAGACAGGAATGAATGAAAGTTAAACAACAAAAGAATAAGATGGTGAAAAAAAAAGTTGCGATATTCAAGGTCGGATATAAGCGTACTTATGTTTAAAGGTGACATCCAACAGTTTGATCCTCAGCCCCTCACCGCGTGGGTTCGAGTCCCGGTCGGGGCGAGAGCTTTCGTGTGGGGAGGTTTTCCAGCTAACCTGCGGTGCGCTGGTGGTTCTCTCCAGACTTAAGACTGGGGTCTTCCTCCACCAATAATTAGCTGGACGTCGCCATTATGACCATAACTGTGTCGGTGCGATATAACAAAACACAGCAACATAAAAACAACAACAACAGCAACAACAAACCAACAATTCGAACCATTGTTTTCCTCTTAAATAACAAAAACATGTAATTTTTACCTGAAAATGCCCTACAAAATGCTTTTTTATTGTTGCCCTAGACCTATGTAAGCACTGAACCATAAATCCCCATTCCTTATTTCAAAAAAGGTATTCCCTATCTGAGCCACGCTCTAGAGATAACTATTTTTAAACTAAGAAAACCACGTGACAACTAACTTTTGAGATCACGTAATATCGTCATCCGGGCAATCCGCTCTGTAGTCGATTATCTATTTTTAACAGAATGCACTATCGTGATTGTAATAGATTTCAAAAGAATGAATATAAACAGTGACTTTTTCTCGATTATTACTTTCTAACAATATAGTCAGTGTTCAAAATCGCCTTCACTTATGGTAAAGTATGAGTTTATGCTGAAAGTATGCCCAACTTTTCAAAAGCAGCGGTAAGATGTTGTTACATTTATTTGTTATAAGCAAACTGTGGAATACCGCCTATAATGTCAATAAAGTAGGATTGAATATACATGGACTATACATTGCAGTTCTGCTTGCAGATTAAAAACTTTTATAGTATCTTTTACAACATTTACTGCGTCACACATGAAGCTGCCGACCAAACAATTTATGACAATTCTAGTCTCCTTGCGCCACTAAAAGTAGTTAGTGTTCAATATCATCATTACTTAGACTAAAGTATGCGTTTATACAAAAATATTGTCTAAATTCCTCAAAGCATTGGTAAAAAATATTTAACGTGTATTTGGTATTGACAAATTGTCATATATATATATATATAGAGTATTGGGGTTTGAGAAGGACTCCTCCTAAATATTCACGTGCACCTCGCGCTGCACAGGCACAAGTAAAGTCGATATTAGATGGCAAATATTTCTCTCTCTTGCTTGTTTGCTAGCAAGCAGTCCTGCTACAGACACAACTTTAACCTGTTTATTTTTATAAATATCAAACTTTTTGCTTCGATATTAACAATGACTGTGTGTACATTTATATAGCGCATATCATTGAAACCGTAGATGCACATTTGAACACTTTTTTGAAGTAAGTCTTCATGCGAATATTGTGAATTTATCTAGATGGTGGTAAAGAGTTAGCTAAAAGTCAGCTCTGTCTTCTATCTGTCTATTGAAAGCCCTTAGCAACATTTGAAGGTAATATTCATCCTGACCACATCGGCATCTTCCGCCACTTTTTGTAAAGTTCTACTTCGCAGATAAACCAGTGATTCAGCCGACCTCGCCATTGATTGACTTACTCGTTATTCTGACCGCGTAACACTCTTACTGCGCAACATGTTTGAAACAATGTATGTAACTTCGCTTAGAGACCGCAACATTTGTTTATCAATTATACATTCTAACTGCCTATGTCTTCTTTGTGCTTATATTCTATGACTCATCAGTATGACCATCGTTTGCTAAAAGTATGCCCACCGGCCGCAATAGCTCAGGTGGTAGAGCGTCGGCTTGTGGATCAGGAGGTCGTGGGTTCGAACCCTCGCCGGGTCAAACCAAAGACTTTAAAGTTGGTAGTAGTGGCTTCCCTCCTAAGGCTCGGGGCTAAGGGGACAGCATTACGCATGACTCGTCGGTGTCAGTATAATGGACCGGTTCAGTCCCTGGGCACCTCATAAGTGCCCTTGTGCTATAATGATAGAAATGTCGCTGCGCAGTATCGGCAAAAATGCCGGTTAATCCCAATCCCAAAAGTATGCCCATAATTTACCGATTGTCTATACAATGTTCATTGTTTGCCACGAGTATGCCGGTAGAATGCCCATAAATTTGCCGTTAATATACTGTTAGTCCAAAGTATGCCCAAGGTTGGCCGATAGATTGCCCATAGTTCGCCGATAGTATGTACAGAGTATGCCGATAGTATGCCCAAAGTATGCCACTAGTATGCCCAGAGCATGACAAAAGTATGCCCATAGTTTTCAGCTAGTATGCCCATAGTTTGCAGCTAGTATGCCCATGGTTTGCCGATAAAACGTCCATAGTGTGCTCATAGTATGTCCAAAGTTTGCTAATAGTCTGTCCAAAGTATGCTCATATTTGCCGATAGAATGTCCATAGTATGCTTATATTCTGTTCAATGTCTGTTTAAAGTATGCTCATAGTCCAAAGTATGCTAATAGTTTGCCGATAGAATGTCCATAGTATGCTCATAGTCTGTTCAAAGTCTGTCCAAAGTATATTAATAGTCTGTCCAAAGTATGCCCATAGTTTGCCGATAGAATGTCCATAGTATGCTCATAATCTGTTCAAAGTCTGTCCAACGTATGCTAATAGTTTGTCCAAAGTATGCTTATAGTTTGCCGATAGAATGTCCATAGTATGCTCATAGGCTGTTCAAAGTATGCCCATAGTATGCTCATAATCTTCCCAAAGTATGCCCATAGTATGCTCATAGTCTGTCCAAAGTATGTCCATAGTATCCCCATAGTCTGTCCAAAGTATGCCCATAGTCTGTCCAAAGTATGTCCAAAGTATGCCCATCGTTTGCCCAAAGTTTGCACCAACATTTACCTTATTCTGACCTAAAATACATCATCAGTCATTAAACTAAAATACTAAGAGCCCTTCGAGGTTAAATCAAAAACCTTATCTAAAAAGTGCAAATTAATAGTCCTTCATTAATATATTCGACAATATATTCTTCCTCAGATGCCAAAACCATGTTTATAATGCCATATGTAAACTAGCAAAGACTGATATGGCTCCGTTAAGCTTTTAAAGGTGGTATGCGTCAGTTTAATTATATCTTATACATGTAACAACACCTTACCCCGGTTCCGGTTTATTTCTGCATACTTGCTGCGTTAACTAATACTTTTGTTGAAGTAAAGGCTGCATTTAACATCACCATATACGAAAGACAGTACAGATTGTGAAAGATATCTAGTAACCATTATTTCCAAATCAATAAATAAGCACGATTCTAAATTCTGCTTAAACTAGATATCGCCGTCAGAACTGATTACCAGGATGATCATGTAACGTGATCTCGAAAGTAAATGCTCACATGGGTTTATTCGTTTAAAAAAAGCTATCAGTGCAACGTGGCTGAATTTTCCATTTTTTGTAATATAAATTGAGGGTGTTGCTTTCCTTTCACGTGGAATAAAAAGGGCATTTTGCGGGATCTTTTCAGGAAACAATACTTTATTAGATTGCATGAGAGAAGAAAAAATAAAAACTGTCGTATACCACCTTTAAGAATGTATTTTGATCCTGTGTTAAAATGTCTTTCCAGAAAGACGACACAGATGTGCCGAGGATGTGTGACGATCAACTATTTGATAAGAAACATATGGTGGCAATTATCGCGTACCATTGAGTCTGACCATAACATCCACCGGAAGCTGAATGGACATATGGCGCATCAATTCATATGTTAATACATCGATGAAATAGTTGTCTGCTTATTCTATAGACATTTAAGTTTCTAAGAGACCTCTACCACAGACAACATGTACGGATTACGAATTGTCTGCAAGAAAAAAGTACTTTATCGGATGTCCCTTCTGATAATGGTATGTATGATCGGACAGTTGTACTGGATTACGAAGCATGATGGTGGTTTTATGTACGTGGTCAATAAATATGCAGTACAGAAGACAGTGCCGCCCAATGTCGCATCATCAGTTCTATGGTCTGTTTGCAATGAACAGTTATTGAATAATGAAGCAACTGCGGACATCTATACGTACGATCTACCAGAAATCACTAACTATTCGTTCGTCCAGGGCAAGCGATTCAATGAATACGTCATACCCGTTATGTCCGAAAAAGAAGCAGCCTATGGTCCAAATCTGGATCCCGTGACTATTCTCATCATACCATTTTCTCACGTTGATCCAGGCTACGGTAATACAATGGAAGGATATTACTCTAGTAAAACTAAAAGTACCCTAGACAACATGGTAACTAAGCTGGAAGAGCATCGAAACATGACTTTTCAGTGGGCGGAGGTAGTCTTCTTGGAAAGATGGTGGAGGGATATTACGGAAGAGACTAAAAACCGGTTCCGTGCTCTCGTCAAGCGAGGTCAAATTGAAATTGTTCTTGGAGGGTGGGTGATGCCAGACGAGGCCAGCACTCATTACATGGCAGTAGTTGATCAACTCATTGAAGGCCACCAATGGGTTTATGAAAACCTGAACGTAATTCCAAGAAACAGCTGGTCAAACGACCCTTTTGGCTTTTCCAGCACAATGCCATATCTGTGGAAAAAAGCGGGGATGGAAAATATGGTGATTCTTCGCATTCACCAAGCAATTAAAGCCACTTTGATGCGCAAAAAGAGCATGGAGTTTTACTGGAGACAGCTTTGGAGCAAACGTCCTGAAAACGAAATTTTGTGTCATTTGATGCCGTACCGTGGATACTGGATTGGCGATACATGTGGTCCATACAATCAGCATATTTGCCGCGAGTACGCATTCATGCACGAGAATCCTATCGACAAAGTCGTTTGGCTGACTGAAGAAAATCTGAAAGAACGCTCTAGGATATTGTACGAGCAATACAGAATAACGGCTGAAATTTTCAGACGGCATCAAACTACGGACTCCCACGATGGTCAGGTACACCTGTATGTGCCTATATTCTTAGGCGAAGATTTTTCGTTCAACCTCGCGAAAGATTACGAGTTGATTTATAAAAACTATAAACTTCTTATGGACTTCATCAATGGCCAGAAAGACTGGAAAATGACCGTTAAGTATGGTACACTTGATGAATATTTCAAGCATGTCAGAAGCTTTCAGATGAAAAGAACAAACATAGATGGCAGCAGGTTTCCAACTTTAGCTGGCGACTTTTTCCCGTACTCCGATTACCAGAATGATTATTGGACCGGATATTATACTACAAGGCCTTTCAATAAGCAACTTTCACGAGAATTACAAAATCTTGTACGCATCGCTGATATCTTTCATTCATACGCAGTTGCGTATTCAAGAAATGGAATAGTGTCGTATAAAAATGTTAACAAGGTATCGGAAAATCTGAAAATAGCCAGAAGGGAATTGGGGATGTTCCTCCATCACGACGGAATTACAGGAACCTCTGTATTGCATGTTGTAAGCGATTTCCAGATTCGCCTTTTTAAAGCCCTTACTTTAGCCAATGATGCTCTACGTTCAGTCATCGCAAGTCTTCTAGAAATTCCAGACAGTGAATCGCTGTTAAAAACATCCATGACGAGAATGGATAAAACGTCAATATCCAGTAAGACTTTAATATCAGTCAGTGAATCTGGTTCTAAGATCATCATTGCAAATCCGTCGGGCAGGGTCCGTAAAGAGGTTGTGACATTTGATACTAATTCGTGTGTTACAGTTACAAATTCCGGAGCACAAGATTTCGTTCAAGTGCAAACAGAAAACATAGACTCTTTAAAGTTTCGTGTTTCATTTGAAGTTGAATTGGATCCCTTCTGTGTTAAAACTTATCTTTTGAAGAAATACAATAAATGTGACATGAAAAAAGCTGAAAAAGGAATATCTGGTGTTTTGAGTATTGAAAACGAGAGCATTCGCGTATTATTTAACAACAAAACCGGTCTACTGCAATCAATTAAAGACAAGGTTACCGGTGCTTCAACTCGGGTCGTGAGTGAAATCCTGCTTTATACCTCTGCTCGTAGTGGTGCGTATATATTTGCACCTACAGGTCCAGCATCTGTGTTACCTGTTGAAGAGAAATCTGTAGATATAAGTGTTGTTCGTGGCAGCATGGCTTCAGAGGTGAGGGTCGTCTATCCCCGTTTGACAATAATATGGACACTCTACAATGTAAAGGAGAGCCAAGGCAAAGGTCTCCATATCAGAACGAAACTTGCAATGGACTCATCGCTCAACAACAAGGAGTTAGTCATTCGGTTTAGTACGGATATTAACAATGGCAATATATTCTACACGGATCAGAATGGATTTCAATTGCTTAAAAGGAAGACATACCCGACACGGGCAGTTGAAGAGAATTTTTACCCGCTCACGACAATGGCAATGCTGGAAGATGGCACTAAAAGGTTTACGTTACATCTTGGTCAGCCCTTGGGCGGCGCTTCATTAAATAGTGGTTCATTAGAGGTGATGCTAGATCGCCGAGTATCCCGAGATGATAACAAAGGGTTAGGACAAGGAGTTACCGATAACGTGCTCACAAATGCTGACTTCGTCATAAACATTGAACAGTTTACAGCACCAGCTAACAGAACAAAAGATGAACGGAAATACACGGTACCCTCTGTAGCAACACAGCTTATCAACGAACAGACTCTGTATCCATTATACTCGATGTTTGTCGATGATGTTTCAAAGCTGGCTAGTACGGACATGAAGGACAGATTCAATCCCATGAATAAAGCACTGCCATGCGGCTTGTCGGTTGTAAATTTGCGGACGCTAACAACTCTGGGCAAGTATAAATCAACAAGCCTTATTCTTCACAAGCTTCCAACTGCATGTTCGTTCAACAACTTAATATCTGAATGTAGTTTTGAAAGCACCTCATTCTCGTTTAAAGATTTATTTCCGGCGCTTAGATTTTCTTCGATTGAAGAAACAACTCTGACGCACTTGGACTCTTTTGGCGTTGTCGATCCAGATAGCGATATCCATCCACCGGATAATGAACTAAGGTCGTTCCAGGTCCGATTTGTCGACATGGACAGCAGTGAAGCCATTAAACCCATTTTGGCAGCGTAAGAATTATTGGAGCAATTCACCACATCACCAATCAAATGTGCCTTTTAAAATATTAATTTGTCCATAGAGCTTTGCGGGTACTGTATCATGTCACTGATATTTTTATATCTCCAAACGTATGCAAATTAAATACACTTTCTACACGAGGAGAAAAATAGATACGAAAATGTTAATATATTTATTTTGTCGTCAATTGTGTATGTGTGTGTGTGTGTACGATGAGTTAAATCTATGTTTACTACAGATTTATATATCTTGCCATTTTTCTTAGGATTATTTCGTTTAATTCGTTTAATAATTTTGTTTAAGATATGTAAGATTTCGTATGACCCTTTTCCGGAGCATAAAGCGTTGTTTTGAACGAAAATTAAACATTTTTTTTTTTTACTTTTCGTTTGTATATAACAATCAGACAAATTACATCTGCTGCCGTATTGTATATATGACTAGTTTTTATGCACTTGGTTCATTGCTTTCTGATATACACTTGAATAGTGTCTTATCCGCGTGACATCTAAACCCGGTCAAGCATTTAATTGCTGCGAACATGTGTTCGCTGGCGTCAATCACCATGAATTAACGAAAGGGGACGTGTTCATCGTTTCAAAACCACGACTAGACTTATCTAAGCCCTTACTCTTAGAATATAGCATAAGTTGAAAGTTATTTTCGTTATTTATTTGCTAGCCACTTCAATGCCGTTGTAACAAGATTCGGAGGGATTAAACAACATATATTGTAGATCCTGTTCAGACATATTCTATTGCACAAACTGATCCGGCGAAGGCAAACAGTACAGATCAAGATCTACACTACTTTCAGCCGTGTCTCTAGCAATGCGTAGTGTTACCGTTTGCATGTATTTTCAATATATTAATGTATATTAATAAAAGTTAAAATTCCTGGTATAAACTTTGTTTTTATTTCAGTAATGATCAATCTCTGAATGTTCATATATGCCTTATGATAACAATATATAATTCCAACTGTAGGTCTAACCGTTGATATCTGACACGAAAGTTCGTATAATTTATACTGTACTTTATAAAGTCGAAGAAAAAAGTGCTATAGTGTTAAATATTTAACAGATACAACCTCAGTATATTGTCATAAAATTAATGTTGGTTACTCTTGCAAAACGAACGTTCTAAACATAGGTTTTGTTAAGTAGTGTATTAAAAATGTTTAAATAATCTGACCAATCTGCCTTCAATGGGTCTCAAAGTTGATGTTTATATTTGTAACTCTTTAAACATTTGTTATTTATGTATATATTGTAAAAATGTTTGTTTAAAACCACAATTGTTTGATCGATACTATACCGGGTTTAGATATGAATTTTGGATTTTTTTTTGTACATGTCATTGCTCGCACCATTAGAAATCCAGCATTTATTGCTCATTCTCGTTCTGTTGTTTGTATGTACAACATCCCGTTCCAGCATGTTGTGTTATCTCTAATTTTATCATTTTGATTCCCCTTTTGTTTCCCATTCAATACACTCATTACATATTTTGTTATATCACATACCCTATCACATAAATTTAAAGTGTTTTGACTGGTCGAGCGCTGGTCGTGAGTGATTAAATAAAAAGAGATATTGACTCGAGAATGTTTCCATGTGAGCACCGAGAACGTATACTGACGATCGTGTTCTTTTTACGCGTACTATTGCTACCATCACTCGGAACTCTACATAATCACCTCGGAAATAATGCTGTCGCCGCCATGCACTCGGAACTCCTCGGGTAATTCCGTCCTCTACGTAATAACCTCGGAAATAATGCGGTCGCCGCCATATTGACGAACTACTTCCAAAATGACAATCGTACCTACTCGGCGATCTCCGGCAAGCTTCGAATATAGACATCACCGAAGCGTGATCCGAGTGCATGCAGGGTAATAACTGGTATATTACACTTTTACCAAATCCTGTTGGTAATATACATACAGTATCAACTAAGTCAGAAATATTCTTCAACGAAGCAAACTCCTCTTCTTTCAAGGAGTATTGAATCTCCATTATATCTAAAGCGTACTGCATGCACTTTGAAAAGTCAGCCATCTTTGTTTACATAATGAAATGAGAAGTTATTCGCCGGGGCAAATCACCAACTGGTGTATTCATACAATTACATACGAGGCATTATCTCCGAAGCTTGGCGGAGATCGTCGAGTAGGTACGATTGGCCGCCATGTTGACGAACTACATCCAAAATGTCAATCGTACCTACTCGGCGATCTCCGGCAAGCTTCGGATATAGACATCACCGAAGCGTGATCCGAGTGCATGCAGGGTAATAATTGGTATTTTACACTTTTACCAAATACTGTTGGTAATATACATACAGTATCAACTAAGTTTAAAATATTCTTCAACGAAGCAATCTGCTCTTCTTTCAAGGAGTGTTGAATCTCCATAATATCTAAAGCGTACTGCATGCACTTTGAAAAGTCAGCCATCTTTGTTTACATAATGAAATGAGAAGTTATTCGCCGGGGCAAATCACCAACTGGTGTATTCCTACAATTACATACGAGGTGATATTACCGAAGCTTGCCGGAGATCGCCGAGTAGGTACGATTGTTGCTACAATAACATCATCGGCCTCGTCAAAATGTAGATAGTCGTATACCTCTATTGCACCAAGCATTAGTGTTAAAACAACATAAAATTGTATATTGGCGACTAAAATCGTGTGTTAAAGAGAATCTGGTACTCGTTGCCGTTTGATACAAAGATTTATAAAATGCGACCAGAAAAAAAAGATAGTAAGCTCGCCAAAGGCTTGCTTGCTATTGCATTGCTTGAGCTCCATTAATAAATGTATGTATTAAATAACAATTCGTGTAAGGTTCTCTATGTACCATATTTTAATAATTGTTACAGATCGCATAACTGAAACCTTTGCTCAGCGAGTAGATCTTACGCATTGTTGAATTTCTACTATTTGCTCATAATGTGATGTAGATCTTTGGTTTTTTAACAACCATGAATAGATAGACATACTTTGGGCAGTTAACAGATACATGTAATACGATGGGATCCAAAATCATTTAGATATACGTGCGTATGTATACTCAGTCAGAACAGATCGGCACTTTCCGAAATTCCGTAAAACTAGTGATTGTGTCTGTTTTGTAGAGATAGTGCCGAGTGATGTATACACTCAATCAAAATTCCTCGGGAAATTCCGTCTTCAATAAGATCATCAATCTGACACTTCGCGTCCAATGATACTAACAGAATCGCAACTTCTTGGTCCGGAAGACGGTTACGCGACAAAAAAAGTTCTGTAACCAAGCGATTTGTTTTGTTTATAGGGTTATTTTGCCTAAAAAGTTTCACATATCAATTCACATTTCATTTTTTAAGATATGCAAATGTTTGTTATTAATCGAACTTGTTCATCTTTCATATTCTATATGCTGTTTGTCCATTTCTAAATCAAATCTGGTTGTTTTTGTTTTTATTCAAAATAGTTTATATCTTTATGTTGATTTATTAAATGGCAAATATAAATTAAGATTTTTGTTTTCCTTTATTGTATGCATGGGTTTTTGTACATAGCATGAGTTCTTTAATTTATTTGTTTACGGAAATTAATTAATAAACAAATGCAAATTTACATAGAAATTTATGTATATGCATCGACTTGTTGTGACTATCTACATTGCTGTAACCAGAAGATTTAAACGAAATATAATAATAGTACAGTCGAATCGTGATACGTCGAATCAGTCCCATTAAGGTGGTATTTGCCTATATCAAATAAATATAACAATATCGAACCACTGCTTTGGGGAACTTGGGCATAATTTTTGTATAAACCCATAGTTTCGTCTTAATAAACGCGATTTCGAAAATTGAATTGTTAGACAGAAGAACAAATCGTGAAAAAAGTATAATCTAAATGTGTATTCTTTCCAACTGTATAAAAGCTCGATAGTGGTCTCTGCTAAAAATGATTTGCCTGCTCTTTGCTCTTTCACTTTTTACATTATTTAAATTAGCACTAGTTGGGCGGATATCAAATTTCTTTAGTGCTGCTCTTCGTTTTCTGAGAGATTCTTTGCATCCATTAAACCAAGGTTTGTTACGCTTTGACTTTGGCGTGGTCTTAGGTATACACTTTTCTGCTATGCTATAAAGAATTTTTGAGAATGAATGTATTTTATCATCAGCATTCTCAAATGTTGAAGTAGTCAATTCTTCAGTACAGAACATTGAGAATAATTCCCAATTTGCTATGTTCATCCTCCAGTTAGTATTATTGTCATTTAGGTTTACAGATTCGTTGTTTTCAATTACTGGAAAGTGATCACTTCCACAAAAATCATCATGTACATCCCAACTATAATAAAAATATATAGAAGGATGACAAAAAGAAAGGTCAAGAGATTAATAATGTTCTGACGCAGGGTGTAAGTAAGTTGCTTTTTATTATTCATTAGGCATATAATCATTTTGGGCTATAAAGTCCTCTAACGTTTAACTCATATTGTTATAGTCAGGACATCCTCATAATGGGTTGTGTCCATTAAAGTTCCCTACAAAGGTATAAGGAAAGGAACTTGATTTATTAAGTCATCTAATTTTGAAATATCTGAATTAGGTGGAAGATAAACAGAGCCAACTGGAATGACTTTATGGACTGTTAAACGAATGGCAACAGTCTTTAAATCAGTATTAAGGTTAATCTTTGAATGTGGCAGTTTGGAGGTGACAAGTATTGTCGATCCTCCAGACGCCCTATCACACATTGTATGAATGTGATTGTATATAGAATAATCTTTAAAGTCAATGTTATCATTTTCCTTCAGGAATGTCTCCTCAAGGCATAGCACAGAAGGGTTTCAAGTTTCCAATAAAAGTAGGATCTCATTAAAGTTCGCTCTAAGACCACGACAATTCCAATGAATGATTTTATTATTCGCCATATTATGGGATATTCTTATGTAATGACTTGGGTGCAGTTACAGGGGACCTTGGCAGATTGTCTGATGAATACTCGGCCTTCATCAGACAGTCAAATTTGTTTGGAAAGCGTGTTATGATAGCTCTCCGTTTCCGAGCTTTGGGAAGGCTACGCCCTTTTTGTTGCACGGAATGCCCAGAGGTCTCTTTCGGGGTGCTCTGGGTCGTAGTTGTTGTCTTTCCCTCACTTGTTGCAGGTCAGGAACAAGGCTGGGGACGTTGTGATGAACTGTGGACTGTAATTGGGTAATAGTGGTTGCCTTATTTAAAGTGTTATTGGATGCCTCAGATACATTGTCTTGGCTGACCGGAGTGTATGTCGTCTTTGTTATGAAGGCGAAGGAGTACTTTTGGGGCACCTTGGCCAATTTACGTGCCTCGCGGAATGAAACACCCTGTGTGTATTTGATTTTCAGTACTTCCTTTTCCATTTCCCATACTGGACAGTCTTTGGAACGCGCTTCATGTTGACCTGAACAACTTTGGAGAATTTGGACAACCTTCGGCATTATGTTGAGAAAATTCGCCGCAGTTGCAGCAGCGGATTTCTTCCTTACATTGAGATTCGTAGTGACCAAACTTCTGACAGTCAAGGCATCTCAGAGGCTTTGTCATGTACACTTTAACAACAGGGTACCCGACTTTGATTGAGGTGGGAAGTTTGGGGCTGGAAAAAGTTAGAACTAAAGTGTTTGTTGGAATGCGGCGGCCGTTTTCGAAAAGGAAATTCTGCGAACTCCACACACCTCTTGGGATTAATTTCTTTCAGAATCTCCTCTGGAACGTCGGAAAGGTCTGCGCAGCGTATGACGCCTTTCGAAAAGTTTAGTGATCTGTGGGAATAAGTCTTTACTTTAAGAGAACAGAATTCAGTTGTTTTCAAGATTTTGTCAGAAATGTTTTTTTGATAGGTTTTTTGTCAAGAGATTCAATTACAAGGAAACGTGGAAAGCTATTGCATGTAGAAGGCTGTGATTCTGAGTCATTTGAGTCTTCTGATATTGCAGGGATAGGGTTTGTGCATGTCCGTTTGCGATCCATTGGGATTTTGGGTTTTTAAATTCGGCATCCTGACTCACCACCCCGCGCAGCCCAACAAGGGGACGTCTTTCGGGAGTAGATCTCCAATCTCTCAACGCCAGTGATAGCAGAGTGCTATACTCTGACATTAGATACTTAAAAACTAAAAAGTAAAATCATGCCACATTGGTCCGTTTAACCCGGCTGACATCTAGGTTAAGTTAAACAAATGTAAATTTAAGGGGACACTTTGCGTAACACGGCTAATCAAGAGAAAGAAGAAATAGAGGAAAGTCAAAGAACAAAGTAAGTGTGTAAATAGGGAGTTGCAGGTAACCCATGATTAGCCGGTGAGTCGATTTGGTTATACAGGACCTGCATACCGCCCGTCTACACCGCAACTTAGGGCCAAAGTAGTGACTAGAACTTTCATGTTATATTTCTGACAAGCCAAAACGGTCTCAATCACCAGTATCCCCTCGTCACAATGATACAGGGTTGCCACCCACGGCAAACAGGTAGGCTACCTTTGGAGGGTTCTTACCCCGCTACAGATAGCGGCAGCCGGAGAATTCTAAGGCTCCTACCGGCAAGGAAAGGGATACCACCGTGAAAAACACATTTGATGTGTCTGCTTTGATATGGGAACAGTGGGACGCCAGTGACCGAGCGGTTAGTGTCAGTGACTTGTAACTCCGCAGCTACTCACCGTGTGGGCTCGAGTCCCCACGTGCGCTGGTGTTTTTACCCAGGCATATGTATGTATTCTTCCTCCGCCAATAATTAGCTGTACGTCGTCAATATGGCCATAATTGTGTCGGTTCAATCTAACAAAATATGAAAACAAATAAAGGTGACATGCTCTAGTTTGGACCAACAATTCTCAAATAACCAAATAAGTCATCGTTATCTGAAAAGTTCCTGCAAAATGCTGTTCATTGATGTCCTAGATCTGTGTGAACATTCAAGCTTAAATTACCACTCGTGGAAAGAATACACCGAGTGATTTTCTTTCGCGATAACTTCTGTCTGACAATTCAGTTGGTGTTAAAATCGTATTTATTAAGTCTAAAGTATACATTTGTATAAGAAATATACTCAAATTCCCCAAAGCAGTGGTTTGTTATATGTATCTGAGACAGGCAAACTATCGGATACCGCCTTTAAATCCTTCTGCATACCAATAATAGCTTTCATCTACACCACGACTGGGGAAACTGAGTCATCGTCGCGAGCTCATGCGCGGCGTCTAAATGTAATCGTTCCTTGAATGTTCTATTAATTGCGCCATGTTGTGAAGGGCGCTTTCGTGCATTGCATTTCGGTAATTATTCAACATTGGTGAATATCATAATTAAATAAGATTGAACATCCTAACCTGTCACTTGGAATTGTAAATATTCCATATTTGTATGTATGATTTGTTTAATATAAATTGCATTGGTTACGACGATGTACTCTGAACAAACCTAACCCGAACCCGCGCCGCGACATACCAATGTCGTAAAAATGGTAGTGGTATAGCTCCTTTGCTAATGCACAAGCAATATAAGGGTAGTTCCACGACTAGTTGGGCCAGTGTCAGAATAATGTGACCGGGTGTGGTATTATGCAAGATGTTCACGGCATGCTCTACACAGTAAAGGCAGCACTATATTTGCTTCAAGTGGACAATGTCTGCAGATAACTGAGATACTGTTGGTGGGATGATAAACCAAATAAACTATGTACAAGTCAAATGTTATGCTCTATTCTGTTGTTTGTGTTACAACCTTTTCTTATGCGTCCAAAGACATTTCGGTACTGCATACAATCGATTTTGTTGTTAGGCAAATATGTTCTATTGTTGAATAGGACCTTGACGGCGTTAATTGATGATTTGTATCAATGCTCTGTTGTTGCCATCTAACAAGGCGCTGTGACAGCTGTCTTATGTAAGTGTCGACAATAAATGCAACAGCTCTATGAAAAAAGTCTAGTGGAATGAATTGCTTACAACATTATATGAATACATATTCTTCCCGATAACTTCAAAGCTTTGCGGTTTTTTCTCTTTTAAATGTGGTATCCGACAGTTTGGACCCTTTCTTTTACTCTTAAACAACCAACTGTTGCTTGAGAAGTGTATGTCACTCCACTCGTCATTACCATCATGTATTTTCTATCTGAGCCAAGCTGCAAAGTTAGCTTTTTTTTTAACTAAGAAAACCACATTTTACCACTTACTTTTAAGATCATACTATGTCATCATCCGGGTTTACCGCTCTGAAGTCGATGTCTGTTTTAGCGTAAAACCCCCAACGTGCTTACTTATAGATTTGGAAACATTTAGAACGATTTATTTCACGATTTCAAACAATTCAGGAAGTGGTCGAAAAAAAAAAGAAAACGTATTTTTTAGCATAAAGTTTGAGTTTATACCAGCAACGAGGTTAATTGGAAGTGCTTATATATCACCACTGTGACCGTAACCGAGAAGTCTTTTTCGGGAGACTCGGCATGGGAAGTTCCGTGGGCAAACAATTTCAGTCAGGCGGTTGACTCTTACCCACTTATGCCACTAATGTAACACAGGCCGGCGCTCTCCAACAGCCACCCATCCATTAACCAGCCACAGTAACCGTTACCAGCACCACACATTAATTTCTTTATAATGATCATTTTCACAAACCCCTTCATTAGTGCTTTCAGTTACGACTAGCTTAGATACAATTACTTTTTTTGTTCTTTTCTTGCTATTTCCTTAGATTCTGTATTTTTTATTTCATGCAAATAATGCACTACACTAGCCCGTACCCAAACGCAAGTGTTAATATGTTTATAATAATAACATGGAGAGGTATTTACATAAGTTCCTAAAAACTTGTTTTCCAATCCAACAACTATATTAATTATGTACTATTTCGTGTGTCACATTGCTTTGAATCAATAAAGTTTACACTAACCGTTGCTGAACTGTGCAACTTTGGAAGCCGCTTACACCGCGCCACTATGAGGCTGTTATAAGTCTCCATATATCATCACTGTCACCGGTTCAAACTAAGACTATATATTAACCTGTTAGTGTTAAAAGCGCTTCTAACACTGACTTTATTGTCTTTAAGGTGGTATCCGTCAGTCTGGACCAAAATATATTTTCTGAAATAACCAAATACGTCGGTGTTACCTGAAAAAGTCCAGAAAATGCTGTTCATTGATGTCCTAGATATGTGTGAACAGTTAAACATAAATTACCACTCATCATTGCAAACAGGTATTTCCTATCCGAGCCACGCTGCAGAGATAGCTATTTTAAACAAAGAAAACCACGTGACCACTTCCTTTTGAGATCACGTTATATTGTCATCCGGGTTATCCGCTCTGACGTTGATATCTATTTTTAGCAGAAACCACTATCGAACTTTGTACACAGCTGATAATAAAATACATTCAGACTGTGTTTTTTTTTTTTTGAGATTAGTTCTTTCTAACAATTAAGTTTGTGCTCAAAATCGTATTTATTAACACAAATGTATAGGCTTACACAAAATGTATACTAAAATTCCCCAAAGCAGTGATTTGATATTGTTATATGCATACCAAAACTGATAGCCGTTTTTTCCAGACACGTGGTTTTATTTTACTTATGTATGACTCATTTCATACGAACGGACATGCTTTAGAGGTATAACAAGTATGTAAAAGTATTCCTGTCATTGTCGTAACGGTTTAGTAAACACTGTATATATAATCACGCGGAAATAGTTTGCAGCATATAGCGCGGCTATTACAAACCGTGTATAGCGCGATTATTGTAGGTACAATGTAACGCTAGGCGCGGGTATTACAAGCAGTATACAGCACGGCTGTTGCAAACCTTGTATAGCGCAATTATGGTTGGTACAATGTAACGCTAGGCGCGGGTATTACAAGCAGTATATAGCACGGCAGTTGCAAACCTTGTATAGCGCAATTATGGTAGGTACAATGTAATCTTAGACGCGGGTATTACAAGGAGTATATAGCGCGACTATTACAAACCTTGTATAGCGCGATATTGGTTGGTACAATATAATCTTAGGCGCGGGTCTTACAAGTAGTATATAGCGCGACTATCATAATAAGAATATATGACAAAGTCCTTTGGGCATTGCTACATATACCCTGAAAAGGCACAACGCAAAGGTATTCACATGCAAGCCATGTGTAAAAATAACAACAAACCTGTAATGAATCATTTAACAATAAGAGCAAACCCAACAGATACCGCTAGGAACGGTCAGTCGGCAAAAAGGACCGACTGAGGTGCTTAAACCGGTTTTACAGAGCTCTAACCTCGCACTTCCTGATGGGTTTCTCAAATGCAATGAAAAAAAGAAAACCCGACCTATTTGAATAAAAAATGTCCAAGCGCTGACGTTTTCTTTGATATGTTATGACCAAATTATAACGTTATTGAAAAGAAAAAATGTCCACATTGAATTTATAAGAGAAAAAGGTATTATTTCTGTCAGAAGAACTACACAAAATTGGTGATTTTAAGTGAATAGTCAACATGATATTTAGAAAATAAGTGTTATTTCTATTGGAAAAATAACACAAAATTATTGATTGTAAATGAAAACTAAAGGTTACATGCAGAAAAATGCATTTATGCAGAATCCTCACTTTACACATATTGGTATTGTTAGGTAGTGTTATTCTGGAACATGGCATCTTTTTTCTTTCTCGATATCTTATTTTTTTTTTATTTTCAAAGTTTTTTTGTATGGTGGCATTTTTGTATTTGGTTAATGTACACAAAGAACTCTGTTTATTATTTCCTAGTCTTTACCTTCTTCACTCATGTAAAGTGAAATGGATTAAAAACAAACCAAGAGAAACCGTGAAAACAGAGTCTGGTATGTCCTTAGTCCCGCTGGAACTAATGTTGTAACAAAGCAATGTTATTACGTCAGTATGTGCTATTTACTCATGGTTTATAGTTACACAATGAACTGACATTAAGATAACAACTTAACAAAAGTGGTTGTATGTCATTCAATACAGGACCGAAATACTACAAACTATTGCACTGACTTATAAAAAACAATATTTGAATATTATCCAAGCTGGTTACTGCTATTTAGTAAATCTGAGTGTAAGGAAGTAAGTCTGAAATAATTTGTTTTTGCAGAATGTTCGTGTTATAAAAGTCTTTGACAAGGAACAAAATCTCATGTCAGGTCTAGGGTTTGAACACCGAACCCTCCGATCTCTAGTCCATAGTCCATAACCTTAACCTTTTGTTCAAGAAAACTTCAACCATGCTTTACAAGCTTGCTTGTGTTGAACATTTCTTTAATAATCAAAATCGTTAATAAGATCTTTTAAAAAAATTGTCATAACGGGTCTAGGGTTTGAATTCGGAACCATTCGATCACGAGTCCATAACCTTAGTCTTTTGACCAAGAACACTTCAGGCATATTATAAAGACGTTCTTGGTGTGTTGCACGTTTTTCTTATGCAAGGTAACTGATCATCTGAATCTTAAATAAGATCCTTTAAAAACTTGTCGTGACAGGGCTAGGGTTTCAATTTGGAATCCTCTGATCCAGAGTGCAAAAACATCATCTCTTGACCACAAACACTTCACCGATGCTATAAAAGCATTCCTTGCACGCTGGCAGCACTAGAAATGCCATTTTTAGATTTGCGCGGACCTTACAGAAATCTGTTATGTATATTGCGGGAATCTTTTTAAATGTCTAAACATTGCATCTAAAGTCCGATTTTAACCTGCATACTAAATGGATCGATCAGAAGAAGTATTGTTTTTTTCTGGCCAATGACTGTTTTGTTGCTTATAGATAATCTCAATTAAATAATTAAAAATACAGTCCGAACATAGAAAGACGTATCGAAGAGCATTCCTCTCTACTTTCGTAAGGAAGGGCGTACAGACTCTTCACGTACTTTCAGGTAAATGCTTAGAAATTTTAAAAACAAAAAGAAAAAATAATCTCTCGTTTTCAGCCTTGTTTGCATGGAAGTTACAACTTTTTTAGCCACGTCATAACGTACCTAAGAAAGCGTCAGGGACTACAGTTACATCAGAGTCATTAACATTCGATAGAAAATATTTTATTAAATATTCGACATGATTTTTGCATTTTAACTAACAATAGGTCTAAAATAAATGTTCACACATACCGGATTCGACCAAAATAAACTGATTTTGAAATGACCTACTACCTTTACACCACTGCGATCTGAATCTAAAAATCCCGAGTGAGTCAATCCTCTCTGAACGCGTACAACAGCAACTGAGATGCTGCGATGGCTTCTCGAAAAAGGGGCAATTAAAAGGTTTTTTTTAAAACTGAGGTTTTTACATGTAATACATGTTCACTGGACTTTTCTGAATATTTGTTTTATATTGTTTGCGTTATTATCAACTTAAAAATGATATTTTGAGCAAAGCTGATAAACGTGAAATAATGACGCCGTTCTGTTGGTCCGTACGTCGGAATTGGGTCGTCTGCAACGTAACGTCTTCATCGTAGATGGATCCTCTTCTTCAGGTATATTTGAGAATGGATATCTAATTGTCGATATCTTTGGGTTTTAAAAAAAATAAATTTCCATTGCACTGAAGCTGATTTCGACATACAAACACAATACAGAATCCGTTACACTGTCCACTTGTCGATAATAATATAAGAACAAGAAAAAAGGTGTTGCAGTGCATCAAAGTCGTCGGAAAATATTCTAAAATAGAATGGTGTAAACAGAGCATTCAACAAAATAAAATGTTTCAGCAACACAGTTGCTTATATGAGCCTTGGCAATCTTATACCTCGGACACTTAAATTATTATGTAACAGAATCACTCAAGTAGTATGCATACAGGCCCTGTTTTTTTTAAAAATAAATCATCATCCAAATCAATTATCCATAACATATTCTTAATACACGGTAATTTACATTTAAATACCTAAGAAATGTTCCCGAACTGTTGGTGTATGCCTGTCTTAATTGGTCATTTTCGGTCATTACAATGTTAATTTGTATCGATATTGTTTCGTATATATGATCACTTACTTTGTATTATTGATCCAAGTATGTACTTCTAGTCGCATTTAAGTAGTTATTACTGGTCATTTAATGTAGACATATGTTAAACCATAAACAATGTATATCTCTGTTATTCATATCACATCAATTTTAGTCGGAAACAAATTGAACTAGGTATCTATCTGTAAATTCATATTTGGCACTTTTACATTAGCGCCGTTTGACCGCAGGTCCGTGTGCATTAGACCGAGGTCACAGAGGTCACATGACTGTCTCAAAATTCAAAACGGATGGAAAAAGCTCAACTACAGCACAATATGTGTGGGAATTCGTGTGTATAAGAATCGCGAATTGTTTAACTATTTCTTAATTAAGTGCGCTGGCACTATATACATAGTAACCATAAAAGAACAACAAAACAGTTTAAATCCTAACAAAACTTGAATGACGAAGAAATTTCACACACATATTCAAATGTTTCTGTATAAGTCTGTCATAATTAGTGCAGTCTGCCCTTTCATACGAATTAGTGCAGTCATGTAATATAAAAATAAGAATCAACAATTGGCATAAGTAAGGTTTTAATTGTGATTTTTGTCATAGTTCTTACGTTTATTGTTTTTATCTTAGGTGGTTGTTATTTTTAAAAACAAGGAAAACCAAACGTCATTATAGATATATAACAACATGGTCAGTTTACTGCTGAAATAGCACAAACAAAACCGGTAATAAATAATATCGCGTCTCAAAGCTGTGACGTCACCCCATAATCATTTTCAAAACTAATTATAAATACAAGAAAGAGCTAGGATGTGAGACATCCCAGGCGCCGTAGAGAGCATGCGCTTTAAACAAGAAGTTGACTATCCTGGGAACTAAACACTCTCTAACACTGTTGATTAATTACATAAACATTTGACAGAAACGAACCATAACTCTGGTTGGTAGTGGAGTACTTTTGCTACTTTGTTTGCCTTGTTCTCTGCTACATCTGTATTTACATGCAGCATTTCTAACATCGGTATACTCGGCTTCTTTTGTTAAACAAACTTCGCCAAACGGCTACGTTTTTAATGCTACTTTTTATAATTGCAAGCTACACTACTTTGTTGCAAGCTAGCCTGTTAAAAACGGAACACTTGGGTTTTTTCTCTGAAAAGTGTCTCACTGAACCCCTCCGACAACGTGTTATTGACTGCTACACTATCGTCCCCATAAAGAATGCATTCCATAAGAGGCAACGCTCTCAAAAGCGGCGCCAATAAGGGTCACCGTTCTCGGTGACCCAACAAAAGCAATTATAAGTGTATGGGTCGACGTTTTCGGCAACCCGGTAAACCTTCCCTTTTTGGCCGCCATTTTCATGTCGTATATTTTACCATGAAGCTCCATTCAGGGTTTATTTCTACTCTTGGAATTTTAGGCCTTTTCTACATTCCGAACGAAACAATTGAAAGAAACTAAAAACTGCTCGCTAATGTCCTTTTTGTCTTTTCTCATCTTACTGGAAATGGTCGATGTATTCCGACTGTCAACAATGTTAAGCAATTTCTTAGAATGTGGTTTTTGTTTTGTTATTGTTTATAATACATCACAGCGACGAACTGTGATCATTATAGCGTCGTCCAGGTATTTTGGTGGAGGCTGACCACAGACAAAGGTCTGGAAGACCTTCCCACTTTAAGTTTCTCGCTCTGAATGGTATTCCAACTCAGGCAGTATGAGGCGAAGCAGGCATTAAAGTCACAAATCCGCGATTCTACCTGTGTGTGTAAACGTCTCGGTACAAAATCATTTTAAAAAATCTCTACGATTATCCAAAATGTGGGTCACTTGAACATGCTACAGATTCTATGGTTGTGTCATTTGACAATTGTTTTTGATTTTTAATTAATGGTCGTCTTCTTGAAAAAAAGTTTAATTATAATTTTTATTTTTATGTTTAGCTGTCTACTTTGGGTAAGCATATAACGTACTTTTTAAAACTTGGTTTCCTTTATGTAGACTCCATAAACACATATATAAAATGGCGCTTACAAATATGGCTTAAAGGTGGTTTCCGACAGATTGGACCAGAAAGCTTTCCTAAAAAAACAAGTAAGTTATTGATACATGAAAAGGTCTTGCAAAATGCAGTTCGTTGATGCCAAAGATCTGTGTGAACAATCAAGGACAAATTCACACTCGCCATTGCAAACAGGTGTTTCCTATCCGAGCCGTGCTGCAGAGATAGCTATTTTTAATCTTAGACAACCACGTGACTACTTACTTTTATATAGTCATCCGGGTAATCTGCTCTGACGTGGATATCTAATTTAGAGCATTTCTTTTCGCGATTAGTAGTCTTACAATAAAGTTAGTGTTCAAAGTCGTCTTTATAACAACTTAAGTATGGTTTGATATTGGTTCGTGTATTTAACATATGAAAACTATCGGACACCTTTAAAGCAAACTTGCGTACAAAGTGTTTCTTTCAATAATGTTCACAATTTGAATGTCACTTTTCATAATTTTATAGTAATGTCGATATGTTAAAAGTTTTGCTTCGTAGATAGTTCCAACATCAGTAAAGATCCTTAGCTTGGCAGCCAACTTTGATGGCAACTTCAAGGGATTTGTCAGATGAATTGTATAGAAGTGTAAATTTTATTTTCTTGCAGTTTCCTTGTTTGTGGTCCAAAGATTAAAAGCTATAATCATTGGAAAGCTCTTAAAATTCATATTTTTAGAATACAATCTTTTTATAAATTGATGAATGCACAAAGAATGAATACACAGAAATAAAAATTATTGGCTCATCCTTATACAAAATGAACAGTGTATCATTTTTTGGTTGTATTTTGTTTACCTTTTAAACTATCAAAATAGAGTTTGATATTTAAAATACTTCATAAAAGCTGTTAAATTTGATATAAAATTCAGTGAAATAGACTAAAAAATATAAAAAAAACAGTGGTGAGTTTAATACAGTACTTATTTCCAGATTTCGGCCAGCATTAGTTTTTGCCTTCAAAGATGGCTGCCTTTAAACTGTTTTATCAGTGCCTATGATATCACATCGAAACTATCTAGTCGATAACGCGTTATCTTAATTCAGCATACGTAGTTTGTCTCATTATCCCAAAACTTAAAATGATTCAGTAATCCTACGGTCTACTAGCCCCAAACGCCGGGACTCAACATTTATTAAGATTGTTATTGATATAAATATTTCCAAGATCAGTCAAAGATTTGAAAATGTATTTGGGAAATGTTTGCAACCGTTTGAACCAAAGTTGTGTTGCTTAAACTAAAAAATAGGGTTACCTGAAAAGATCCCGCGAAATGCTGTTTATTGATGACCTACATATATATAAAATTTAAGCATAGCACCCCACTCGTCATTATAAACGTATTCCTCATCTGAGTCTAAGGTGGACAAATACGCCCAGCCCCACTCTTCTTCGACAGATATGGCAAGGGTAGCAAAACCCCAGCCTATTCTGCCAAATAAACGGTTAAATATCCCCACACCCCACCCCAACTTACTAGTTCATTAGTATTCTGTTCATTAAAACACTTGAGGTAGTAATGTGAACTCTGCTTAAGCATGATAAATGGAGTTGTGACAAATGTGTTAACACATCAGTCAAGATCTCTTTTGTGTTAATCTAGAACCACGCTTGCTATCTTAAATATATCGGCCTAGTAGATAATGCATAGTCAGTGGAACACTCGTTATAATAGCAGTTCGCTCCCCATTTTGACCCTTTGTTTTAGTCAATGGGTGATATTACATCATAGTGTCCTTCCAGTGTAAACAGATATCAATATTAATGTGAACATATGATGGATGCATGGACATAAATGACACTTTTGATTGTTTCTCTAACAATCAAATAAATTATTGTTACCCGAAAAGATCGCCCAAAATGCCGTTACTTGATGCCCTACATCGATGTGAAAAGTGAAGCATAACGCACCACTTGTCATTACAAACATGTATTTCCTATCTGAACCACGCTGCACGTTCAGCTATTTTAAATTTAAAAACAACAACACGTAATCACTTACTCTTGAGGGGGGACGGACAAAAGCCCCCCTCGTTAAAAATGACTTGATGGACAAAGCCCCCCCCCCCCCCCCCAATTTTTACAAATAGCCTCCTTCAATCAATTTTAAAGGTAGGACTAAAGCCCCATTCAGCATGAAGTGGGGAGAAGACATTGGCAGAGTTTTTCTATGCAATGGGACAATGCATAAGACTAGTAAAGAGATGTGAAATCATGTTGAAAATGTGCTTACAACTGTTCAAAACATATTTGTAATAAATAAAACATCTAAATATACATCTCATAGTTGAAATATCTGCATTTGGTAGATTTAGGGGTAGAAAGAAGCTTTTTACATTAAGTAAGTATGGATGATCAACACCTATTTTTTTTTTATGGTAATTTTATAGATAAGGGGGACTATTGTCCTACTTTTAAAAATCTTTGAGAGGGGCTTTTATCCTACCTTTAGAAATTATTGCGGTGGTGGGGGGGGGGGTGGCTTTTGTCTTATCTGAAAAAATGAGGGGGGGGGGGGCTTTTTTGTCCACTAAGTCATTTTTAACGAGGGGGCTTTGTCTGTGGGTGGGAACTTTTGTCCTACAGTCACTTCACCATGTCTGGTCATCCGGGTCTGACGTCGGTTTCTATTTGTAGCTGAAATCTACATCGCCCTTATTTATACATTTAGAAATAATGGATATCTTAAGTGAAATTTTTCACGATTTGTACAGTCGAACAATTGGGATAGTGTTGTTTTAACATAGACTTTAGGGTATGCAGAAATTGGTGTAAGATATCGTTGCATATATTTTATAAAGAAAACTCTTGGATACCACCTTTAAATCAATTTCTCGTCGGATATTCGGCGGTGTCGTTCATCAGATAACGTATTGTCTTTTTTAAAACATATACTGGACGCCCTTTGATGCTTTTGCATCAATGCTTTTCTTGTAAGCAGTATATATCGTGTCCATTTTAATCGATATTAGGCGCAGCTGTGAAAACTTAAGGTATAGAAATCTCGGACCTTTGAAACTGTATAGGCAGACCGCTGGTAGGTTGGCTTATCTTGTGGGGAATGAGCCAGCGCAGTTCCAGATCATAGAATTCCGAATTCTACGAGATGTTTGGGAAAGCATTTAAATCTACATGCTTTTAAATTCTTCGTAACAGGTTGGCTTAACACGCGTACACTTCATAGTCGTTGGTCAAGAACAAAAATAACAAGGTAGAAAAGATAAACTAAGATCTCTTTATAAAGGACAAACAAGAACCAAATGAAAATCGTCTTCGATTACATCCACATTACACAATTTACATTTTCTATTGTCTAATAATATATTTCGGTATCTACCATCTTCTATCGTGTGAGGAGCATCTAAGTCTAGTGAGCGCTGTACAATGAAAAGAATTAACTATACAACCAATGTAAGGCTCATATTCGAAAATATTTTTAAACCGAAAGTAGGTGGTAAGTTTTCTACTGTTTTCAATACTATGAAACCAACATTGTACGTATTGATCGTGAATTCTTTGTCCAACTAAGCCTATGCATTCTCTGTTATAATAGAAAAGATGAAGATAGCTAAGTAATGCACAGAGAAAATTAATTTTGACAGGGTTCACAGAATGGATGCGAAGAAGAGAAATGGAAGCCGAATGATAGTAGCAAAATTTAACCGATTCAAAGATAGAGAATTCGTGCGAAAACAGGCCAAAATTCTGAAAGGGACGACTTATTATGTAAACGAACAGTTTCCTAAAGAAGTGGCGGATAAACGTCGACGACTTGTACCCAAGATGACGGAAGATAGAAATAAGGGTAAAAACGCTTGGATTTCATACGACACACTGTATGTGGACGGCCGGGCGGCACGGGAGTAGGGGTACGATGGGGGTGACATAAAAGTGCTGTCTTGGAACGTTAATGGCCTTTCCAGTGCTGACAAAAGGACGATCCGGCTTTTGTTGACTATTTATCAAAATTTGATATTGTTTTTCTGTATGAGACATGGCAAATGCCTCCTGTGAATGGTTTTAAATCGTATAATTTATTTAGGAATGTTCAGCGTATAAACGCAAGGAGGTGAAGCGGTGGTGTTGCGTTGTTTTACAAGGGGTCGTTAGATGATGGCATAACTGTCGGACGTAATACTGCGAACACTATAATTTGGATTAAGCTTAACCGTGAGTTCGTTAAAGTTGAAACAGATATATACATATGCGGGGTCTATATTTGGCCCGAAGACTCACCAGCGTATAATGTTGTAGATATTGATTTTTTGACAATTTAGAAAATGATGTAAATGAATTTTCACGATTAGGAACTGTGTATAGTGCAGGGAATTTAAAAGCCGAGTTGGTTGTTAAAACGATTACATATCTCATGATTGTATTAATATCTTCGATGACGCACATTATATGCCAGATAATCACCTCCGACGGGCCTCACAGGACACCAAATGTAATAGCTTTGGCAGTAGACTGATTAACCTGTGTAAATCCTTAGGATTACGCATAGTAAATGGTTGATTACACAGTGTTTAAAACATAGGGCGATATACTTATGTAACATCTAATGGGGCATCGGTTATTGATTACCTTTTGACACGCGAACTCAGTTTTTCAAGTTTAGCCGATTTCTCAGTCGATAGTATAAATGTGTGGAGCGATCATGCACCTGTATATTTTTGTATATTTTGCAATAATTTAGTCATAGAATGCAGAAAATAGATCAGCTTTTCGATTCGAATTTCAGCGTAATATAGTTCAGTTGGATGCCGCTATGTTAAATATTAATGTAAAATCGTAAGAGAGTATAAATCTAGCGGTCGGCAATTTTACATCGTTTATAAGAAAGGCGGCTGATCCGCTGTTTCAAGTTAAAACACCACCATCTAATAGTCCAGGCTTAAATTTAGGCTCGTGTGCTTAGCAAGCTGCATGGTATGATGATGAATGTGAAACTTACAGTACGCGATATCTAGCTGCATTGCGTAGTTTTCATACCCGTACTGCAAACCTTAGCCGCGAATATTTCTGTGAATGTAAAAAGCAATATAAAATTGTGTTAAATAAAAACGGAAATTGTTTAAAATAAAACAAATTAATGAAATAGAAAGTTTAAGGCAAAGTAAACCGCGAGAATTTTGGAAGTATTTTAAAAACCCAAATCAAAAATCGCGTGGCGAATCCTTATCACTTGAACAATTTCGGAAATATTTTGCTAATTTAGAAAACGATTTGTACAACACGAAAAATACCGAAGCCGAATTGTTTTGTCTATTACTACTTCATTATTGAGTAAATTGTTTAATGCAATATTGAATTCTGGTTGTTTTCTAGATGAATGGGCGAAAAGGATTATCATACCGTTGTTTAAGAAAGGGGATCAGATTAACGTGGGGAATTATCGTGGAAGTCTACTGAGCGCTTTACAGTGAAACAGATTAAGTATACAATTAAGGCTCATATTTGAAAATATTTTTAAACCGAAAGTTGGTGGTAAGTTTTCTACTGTTTTCAATTATTAAACCAACATTGTACGTATTGATCGTGAATTCTATGTACAACTAAGCTTATGCATTCTCTGTTATAATAGAAAAGATGAAGATAGCTAAAGAATGCACAGAGAAAATTGATTTTGACAGGGTTCACAGAATGGATTTTCTTACTTACCTATTAAACACAATGCCTATTGAGTTTCGATGTATTGTTACAACATTTAGAATAGTTGGTCATTCTTTTCGGGTTCACACGGGACGTTATGGCAGACCAAACATTCCCAGAAATTAGCGTTTTTGCTTATATTGGGGATCGCAAGACGTAGAGAATGTTTACCATTTTGTTTGCATTTGTCCATGCTACACTAACTTACGTAAAAGTATTTTGGATCGTGTTAATTACACAAGACCTTCATTATTTAAATATAATCAGTTATTGTCCTCCCAGGACGAAAACATTTTATTTAAATTAGCCAAATACACTAAGCTTTGTTAGTTAGAAACAGTATTGTTGTTCAACACTCGTAAATATTTTACGTTTATTGCTATATAGTCAACAATATCTTGTCACACATTGTCTGTTTTCTTTTAATATCGTGATATGTCAATACCAGTGATCACACATGTATTTCGATGTAATTACGTGTTTTGTAAGATGATGTACCTTAGTTGTACAAATCTGAAATAAACTATTCGTTCGTTCGTTCGTTCTGTTATAATTTTTATGATGAAAGATGTAAACAAGTTCTAGACTTTCAAAAAGTGATCGAATATCGCGTGTCCATTTAACCACAAAGCTTCACTGAGTATCCGTAAGAGTGATAAACTTAAATTGAAGTGTTGAGTTTTTTTGTTTAGCTTTAACCTCAATATTTAACCATTTGCATTTTTCTTAAATTAACTAGAGGAAACCAAGCTTTCTCACCATAGACTGCTAAATGTGTTGCCGCACACCTCGTATTTGTTTAAGAAATTTAATATGCACTCGTTTAATAACAGGTGATTTATGAACCCCATATCTCACAACCGTATGTCATAATGATCGAATAAAATAACTTAAGTTTATCATAGGTCGTGAATGAAATTTTAAGAAACAATGAATTTTGGAAAAACGATGCTTAAAGTGCCTTTTCAGATAGATATTTCTGACATTAAAAGTAACATCTACTAGACTTTAGAGTAACATCCAAGTAATTAAACTCATCAACACATGGTAAAGTCTGACCATCATCTACAAAAATAACACGCTCACGATTATTTCCCTATTTAAAAATCAAAATTGCTGACTTTTTAACGTTTACATCGATTCCCCACTTTAAACAATAATCATGCAATTTATTTATCATCTTTTGAAGACCATCACTAGTTTTTGAAAACAAAACAGTGTCGTCTGCAAAAAGCAGTAATAACAAACGAATTCCGTCAATAGATACTACATCATTTTAATGTAAATCAGATGCTTTTTGAGAAAACCATACATATCGTTTATAAACAACAAAAACAATATCTATGATAATGTTTCACCTTGCTTAACACCTGTTAAATTATTTTAAAAGGGTGAGTATTTACCGTTTAAATGTACACACATTTGCACTTGATCATACATTGTTTGTCCAATTTTAAATACTTTCGAAGAACAACCATACCTCATTAACTTGGCCAGTATTCCACTCCTATAAACAAGGTCAAAAGCTTTTTTAAATCAATAAAACAGCAATATATCTTTTTCGTTCATTATTGAAAACTTTATCAATGACACTATTTAAAAGAAATATACAATCTATATCCTTTTAGGAACTTGTAAAATAACAATTTTTGCCCAGCTTTCAGGCTAAATACCTAGTGTAAAAATAGAATTAAACAATTTACATAAAGAGGCGAAAAAATGTCTCTTTTTAACGAAGAAATAGCAGATTTAACACATCGATATTAATATTACCATGTAAATTATCTAAGTTCACCTGATCAAAACTTTGTCTCAATTCATTTTCAGTATTATCGTTTTTAAAAGAGTTTTCATTAGAAAATATGCTTTTATAATGTTCAAAAAATAGTTACATTTATTTTCTGATTTAATGTTTGTGTGTTTTTGTTTTCTTTATTTCACTCCAACATTTTTTCGGGTCTGTTTTAGATAACTAATGTAGTTCTTATTTTTGTTTCATATTAAATGTCACTTGTGATTTTCGAATAATAGATTTTTAGTCTTTACGCATCGCTTGAACAAATAATAAGTTTTCTTTTGATTTGCTCATTTTGTATTGTTTACAAGCGTTTTGAAAATTCTGACGTGCAGACTTACATCGTTGATCAAACCATTCACATTTAGCTTTTCTTCTTTGTTTGAAAGAACCTTTAACAACGGTATAAGATTGACCAAAACCACTGAGCAAAATAAAACATTAAAGCTCATTTAGCACTTTATCAATCGACGTCGAATAATCGTCAAATAATCAAAAACTTTATCTCCGATTGATTTTAAAATATCACCATTACTACTTATCGTTTTCTTAAAAACGTCTGATTTAGTTGCATCATAAATATGCTAAGTTAAATAACTTATATGATAAATAGAAACTGAATAATAATCTAAACTTTCTGCATTAATCAAATATTCAGTTGTATTGGGGTGTGCGTGGGGCACACTTGCAATCAAGAACTGTACAATTCGTTATCAGGGAAAAATCACTTTAGTGCACAAAACATAGCCAATTACACTGTTACCGGAAGACGACATGTAAGTAAAAGAACCCACACCAAAAGTCATCTCCTACGCGCCATTTACAATCCTAAGGCCACTACACAAACATAAGCCTATAAGCCTATAAGCTTGTTACCCGAAGAATTAACTGACTGGATCAAAGAACATCTGTGTGGTAAATTATTGTTGTAAATCTCTTCTTTATTAACAACGTCGCTAATCTGACACGAATCCGTGTTGAACTTAGCAACAATTGACCTGGTTTTACCATGGATAGCTTTTCCAACGCGGTGTGCTCTCTTAATATAAAGATTTTGCTTCGGATTTGCAGGATGAATAGAAGGGGTATTTGTCCACCAGTGGCCTCAGGAACATTGGACTGCACGGGTGATTCGGTTGATGGGACAAAGGCAGTTTGTGGCGCAAACGCTGCTGTTCGGGAATACCGAAAAAAGAAGATTGTCCCGCATGAAACGGCATTGGAGGTCAATTAAGTCATCCTTTATTTTAACAATGGACGACTCATGCTTTTATCAAACCTGAGTGTTGACACCGTGGATTTTACGAAATTCAACATTATGGTTGCTAGTTGTAGAATCTACTTTGTCATACGTAGTGGACATGAATTCAATGGATTTTTCTACCTGTGAAATACGGGTTCCCATACTGTCAAGCCGTGTATTAATTTTTGTATACTGTTCTGAATTGTGGAAAGTTGTCCTTATTTTGCATCCATGTTGTCAGACCGTTTGACGGTAACTTGCAGAGTTGAAGAGACCTGTCTGCATAGACCGGCCGCAATAGCTCAGATGGTAGAGCGTCGGCTTGCGGATCGGGAGGTCGTGGGTTCGAACCCCGGCCGGGTCAAACCAAAGACTTTAAAGTTGGAAGTAGTGGCTTCCCTCCTAACGCTCGGGGCTACGGGGACAGCATTACGCCTGACTCGTCGGTGTCAGTATAATGGACCGGCCGGGTTCAGTCCCTGGGCACCTCATAAGTGCCCCTGTGCTGTAATGATAGAAATGTCGCTGCGCAGTATCGGCAAAAATGCCGGCTAATCCCTAATCCCTGTCTGCATATCAGTCTAGGAGACGCAGGTGAATGGGCAAAGTTGGGCACAAAAGCTTGCTGGAAAGAGGGTGACGCAGCGTATAGAAACATCATGCCCGGGGCAAGTGGCTGTTGGATGTGTGTAAACATTTTCATAAGAATTTCTATTGGGATCTGCAGTGTGTGTGTGTGTGTGTGTGTGTGTGTGTGTGTGTGTGTGTGTGTGTGTGTGTGTGTGTGTGTGTGTGTGTGTGTGTGTGTGTGTGTGTGTGTGTGTGTGTGTGTGTGTGTGTGTGTGTGTGTGTGTTATTACATCAGTATCGCGCGTTTTGGTTCCTTTGTTATTGCCCATAACCACAACGAACCACAACAGTCCGTATTTAGCGCCCAGAAAAAAATGCCATCAGATTTTGTGCACAATTCCACAGAGTACTTGTGATCACTCAAAACACCAGATATGACCATATTACACCATATAACCCCGATAGAAACAAGAAGATCAACCTCAACAAGAAAACACGTCCGCCATATTTTTCTTCGAAACAGATTATTATCATATTATATTCACTTCATATATTTAAATGACCGTATTCTCTTGCAAACTACCGTTGACAATATAAATAAACACCACTTCCGGTCCTTTACTATAAACAGGATAATGGCCGATTGATAATATATCCTTTTGTATTTCAGAAGAAGAAATCGTTTTAAAATTAAGTACTATGCTAAAATCATAAATATACCACCGCTTCAGCAAAACTTTAGTCTAGTATTTTCAATTATCGCAGATAAAAACAACACTTAACAATAAAAATACAACAACATAAAAGTAATGACAAATTATATTATCATGTGCCACTCTAATATAAATTCGTTCCGACTATCCGATTATGATTCGAATACACTTTTCGAATGTTCGAATATCGTTTTAGGATTCGATTACATCCCTAAAATATCATGGAATAATGCCCGTCACCTTTACACCAGTATTACATTGCAAAATTATTGCAAGGACTGCAGGTTCATGTGAGTGTCATTATGTTAATGCAAGGATTTATTTAATGTTGCTCCGGGATTATGAGATGTCTGTTTTGTCAGTTTTGTCTTTACATAAATCCATTCCGTGGCTGTTCGCACATCTTAGCTGTCAAAAATGCACAACGGCGAAAAGCTTAAATGTGCATACCGTAAAACGTACAGATAAAAATGTCGATGTTTTTTTATTTCAATGTCAAAGCAAAAAACAATTGGGGTAAAGTGTGTGTATAGCGACACCGGTTATGCCATAGTCATCATCACCACCACAAGCACCACCACTACTACCTTAGCCACCATCATTAAACTGAATCGGGCACAAAATGACCCAAAACTGAAAAGGTCGAATACCAAAACGGCCCAGGACAAAAACCGCCTGGACCAGAAAGGCCCATACCACAAAGGCCCTACATCATTGTAGAGAAAGTGTATTCACAACAAGTTTCGCGTAAAAAGATAAATGAAAAGTTAAAGACCTACAATGCAAACACTTCCATGCGGTAATTACAATATGAAACGCGCAGCATCCCTATCTTCTTTGTTGCCTTCAATTACCTGTTTCTATCGAAAGTAATAAAGAGATAAGTGGATTTGCGAAACAATAATACATTTAATAACATATAGCAACGACCAATATGCTACTTGAACAAATCAATAACATACATGTACATATTACAACACACATATAGGCCTTTATGACCCCCTTTTTTGTAGGCCGTTTCAGATTTTGGGCCTTCATTAACCGAAACCATGAAGACTATACAAACTTGTGACAGCAAACTATTAAGTATTGTATTCCACTGAGCCCCGTTGTACATGACCTCTAAAACATACGTTAACCTGATATCATTATTGTCGTCTATTCTGAAAGGCATGGGTCGAGTGAAGGCAATTTAACCAGTATATAACAATAGTTATTGCGCAGTTTTATTTGATTGGACCCGTCGATCAATCGATGTCAAAAGGTAAGAGTTCCCTAAAGACCAATCATCTCCGTGAAATGAGAATCCACATTGTGGCGCCTCAATGGGGTTAGTGCCATCAATGTCCAGCCCATGAATGCACGACAAGACCTCAAAAGGATAGCCACTATAATAGTGGCCGTACAGATAATATAGGGCCAGTGCGATTTCATTGATGCGTTTCATACCAGTGATCGATCCGCATATTGACGTATAGGTTTTATATTGATACTGACTTAATGAGTCGTCTTCCGACATAGACAGTGAAGTAATCGAACTTCGTTTTATGTTTATAGGGCATCTATATTCACTTATTTAGAAATATATATTAGCTAAGCGTATTTGCATACAAAGCTTTTCATTGACAAAAAGCAAAACCCACGAGCCGCTCGTCTCGTATTCACCAATATTCACCACTGAAGCCAAGACACGACTTAAGTCAATATGTAATTAACTGTTTATAAAGTCACCCAAAATCACTGAGCTCCTGATAGTCAAACGATTTATTTCAAAATTGCCCAAAATGTTCTAAAAAGTATTTTAGCTGATGCTGCACAATATATAATAATTTCACCCAAATCATACAATTAAAATTCATTTAAAAATAATAATTAAAAACTACACATATTTCCTTCTTAATCTGGTAGAGTGATGCAGAAATAATTGTCTAAGTGAAAACATAGGAAGAAAAAAAACACAGTTTGAAGCATTGTAACCCTAATTTTGCAACAATTCAGCTGGAGGTGCAGCATTACATTAGCTCTACCTGAAGTAGTTTTGATGTGTCTATCTCTTCATAGTACGTTAGTACAAGTGCACTGCAAATTTAAAACATTTATCCTTAAAATTTTGAAGACATTTTCCCTTAAATCAACAAAGCGAAGGATTCTTACTTTTCATCTTTAATATATAACTCGAAGCATTCTTATTTTTCTTCTTAAATCTATAACTCGAAGCATTCTTACTTTTCCCATTAAATCTATAACTCGAAGCATTCTTATTTTTCTTCTTAAATCTATAACTCGAAGCATTCTTACTTTTCCCATTAAATCTATAACTCGAAGCATTCTTATTTTTCTTCTTAAATCTATAACTCGAAGCATTCTTACTTTTCCCATTAAATCTATAACTCGAAGCATTCTTATTTTTCTTCTTAAATCTATAACTCGAAGCATTCTTACTTTTCCCATTAAATCTATAACTCGAAGCATTCTTATTTTTCTTCTTAAATCTATAACTAGAAGCATTCTTACTTTTCCCATTAAATCTATAACTCGAAGCATTCTTATTTTTCTTCTTAAATCTATAACTCGAAGCATTCTTACTTTTCCCATTAAATCTATAACTCGAAGCATTCTTATTTTTCTTCTTAAATCTATAACTCGAAGCATTCTTACTTTTCCCATTAAATCTATAACTCGAAGCATTCTTTCTTTTCCCATTAAATCTATAACTCGAAGCATTCTTACTTTTCCCATTAAATCTAAAACTCGAAGCATTCTTATTTTTCTTCTTAAATCTATAACTCGAAGCATTCTTATTTTTCTTCTTAAATCTATAACTCAACACATTCCTTCTTTTCACCCTAAATATATAACTCGAAGCATTTTTACTTAACAGTCGTTGGTGACTACAAAAAGAAACAACACAATGACGTCAGGTGTACCTTGTATTTTCTGTTTGGCATTCTAAGCACTTTGGGCGAATTTTACCAATTGAACTTATCTGAAATCGGCGAATTGGAGTCAATAGATGTAGTTGACTTACTACACTAACCCTTAAAGGTGGTATCCTAATGTGTACGTACAGCAAAACATGTAGCACTATCTTACCCTTGTTTTGGGAAATTTGGGCATAATATCTTTATAAACTCGTATTTAAGTATAAGTATTAACGAACTTGAACACTATCTCAATTGTTAGACAATGCAAATCGTGAAGTAAAGTCTCCAAATGTTCATTGTTTCAAAATCAATTTCTGTCGAATATAGATATCGACGTCAGAGCGAATAATCCTGTTAACAATACAATTTGTCCTGAACAGTAACTGGTCACGTGGTTTCAGAAGTATAAAAATAGCTAAATGTTCAACGTGGCTCAGATAGGAAACAGATGAGTGTAATGACGAGTGGAATGTTTTGCTTCACTTTTCACATAGGTATAGGGCATCAATAAACAGCATTTCACGTCATCATTTCAGGTAATTAGAAATTATTTGGTTGCTTGAGCAAAAATCTTCGGCCCAAACTGTCGATAACTACATTTTAAAATTTTAAGATGACAGAAAATTGCCTGGGGATATATTTTGACATTTTAGTGTATTAACGTATATTTCAAGGGCGTACTTGACGCTTAGTAAGTGTCGATTGATTTCATCCCAGGTCCACTTTGAAAGAAAAGAAATCGCTTACATTTTTCACATCAAATCGTGATGATAAATGATATTATATACATGTACAGACATGAGAGGTAAAACATGTAGGTTCGCTAATAGAACAGCCTATTAAAGGTGGTATCCGACAGTTTGGACAGACACTTTTTTCAAATAAAAGTAACATAAAAAGATCATGCAAAATGTATATATATATATCATGACAGTTAATACTGTATATGTTAAGTATACTCAGAGGACATTGGAAATATGTGTAATCATTTAGTGTCGTCGATCGGCGACTTGAATCTATAATCAATAATATTGTCCCGTTATGATTGGTAAACGGTGAAACTGATGTTTCAATGCCTTGCAGGCTATCACAGCGTCAGAAAACTTTCCCGACATATACAAATATTGATTTATATTAAACTGAGGACATACGGTACTTCTGACATCGTCGGACACCCACGACCGATCCATTCCGTTACTTTACATTCATTGCCCGTGAGATATTTAGTTCACTTTTCGCCGTTTTTGGTAATGATATTTCAAAGGTCGCTTCATAATCCGGTGAAGATTTCAGTCCAATGATAAAGCTCGTTCTTTCATAGTTTCGACAGACTTGTCAAAATAGCGCAGCCGTTGTTATATTTCTAGTCTCTACGCTGAAGAGTATGGATTTTGTAAGCAGTATTATGATTGGCCATCCGACGATGTACTTTTAAGAAATTTTACCTATATTTACCGAACTTACATATAAACATACATGTATATCACTTCTATTGAGCTTTGTGGTTTTAAAGGTGGTAACCGAGAGTTTGGACCAACAATATTGTCATTAAACATCTTAATAAACAATTGTTACCTGAACAGATCTCGGAAAATACAGTTTATTGATGTCCTACACCTGTCTTTAAAAGTGAACCATAACGCCACAATCGGTATTTCAAACATGTATTTCCTATCTGAGCCACGCTGCACAGTTAATTATTTTTAAACTAAGAAAGCCACGTGACCACATATGTTTTAACTCGTCCACATCATTCGCTGTGACGTCGATGTCTATTTTAACAGGAATCACAATCGTTCTTATTTATAGATTTGAAATGAATGAACATATTTCTTGTTGATTAATGAGCTTTACTGCCCCAAGATTGGGATACAGTTGAAAATCGTCAAAGCTTAGACTAAAGTTATAACATTTTCACAAAATTAAAGTAGTATTAACACGTAGTTCCCTGTAGGAATATTTGTATTGTATATTTTCTGTACAGAGAAACTTTTGTCATTTCTGCGTTTGGACTGAACCTTTTGACCTAAAGTAATACGTTTCATTGCACCTTTTGAATTGTGAGTTCTTATTAGTAATGGTCAATGCATGGTCAGTTCTGACTGAGCCCTTTATTTCATAAAATTCTCTGCTCCGATTTTGGCCAGGCGTATGCGTGTCTAGTTTTACGTGCGCTTTTTTGGAAAACATCGCAAGTTACCAAGGCTTGTAGATGTTAAGAAGCCGAATAAAACAGACACATTTTCCTCTGACAGCTCGGCTCTCGGAGCGTGGGTTCGAGTCCTGGCTTAGTAGTAGTCAAAAACTTGTAAGTCCTTTAAATGGTCATCACGTAAATTCGAGGTTGGGGTGAGTTGGAGGGGGTTGGTAGAGCATCGGTGGTTCTACTAGAAAACTGGCTTAGGATATTCCTCCATCAAAGTAGCTAGAATTTAGTCACTTTAACAACCATTATTTTGTCGCTGCAATTTATTTCTGAAAGAAAAAAAAAACGTGCCTTGCAAGCTTACAGTTCGGTTTAAATATAAACTTATTCAGAGTAACATAAAACCACTGATCAGATTGCAGTATATGTTGCTATTTTGTTTCAAATTGGGCAATTCTATCTTTTTGCTACTATGTTTTGATATCATATTTGACCCTTTACATACTGGAAACACCGTTAACATCATTTATTTATAATACACACCTACCTAAAGGTGTTTCCTCTTAAATAATTTAATGTTTAAGCTCCTAAAACAATTTCAATACTCATCTTTCACATGAACACTATTTAAAGTTAATGTCACTTCAGAGTTTCTAGCTTACTTCAATCATACCAACACATCTCATAAAATGCTCTTTAAACAACATTATTCATGCACTTTGCACCTGTGCAGACTGAGTTTCAAATCAAAGCATACTTTTGGTACCCCAAAGTAACTATCATTTAACCCACGTGGATTAAATGAAATGCAATACAAGCTAGTTAAATGGAAAGTAACCATACCGGTGAACAAAGCAATGACATCTAAAAAAAGAAAAAGATTCCAAATCATGCAACTTTATCTGAATTTAAGGGTTATTTGAACTAATAAAATATCACCTGAGAAGGAAACGTACATGTATGACACACATTATAGTCATGAAAACTGAATACAATATCAAGTACAATGAGCACACACATAAAATGCCTCCAAGGAAAGATGATACCATAAAATCATAAACATTTATGTTATAACAAAGAATGTACAAAAATGTTCAATTTAAAACTAAAATAAGATGCAGGATGCACCATAAATCGGATAGTTCAACTACCACTTTAGTCTACTGTACAAAATTTACCAGTGTACACTGCTCATGCAAAAACTTTTCTTTTTGGTACCCCTATTAATTTAATTCCTGCAGAGGGTTTTATTACTGTATACATATAACCAACAAAATATAAAAAAACTCCACTAAATTAGCAGATAAAAAATATAAATATTAAACTGCTTTTCTTTTGACATCTTATATAAAACTCTGCCTTTTGTTTCACATCTTATTATGGAAACATGTCGAACTACTGTTGGTCGTGCTATTAATAGTTTAACTTTGCCTGAAGCAGTAACATTGTATAGTCAGTTACATCAGTGAAGATCCCTTATCTTCAAGGGATTTTCAGATGCATTGTATAAAAGAGTAAAATTTTTTCTTGTAATTTCTTCATTTGTGGTCCAAAAAATAAAAGCCATACACCATTGGAAAGCTCTTGAAATACATATTTTAAGAATGCAATATTTTTAGATATGATAAATGCACAAAGAATTAAAAGTTAATACACATAAATAAATAAAATGATTGACTCATCTTTAAACAAAATGAAGTGTTGTTTTTTTCTTGGTTGTATTTCTTTTATCTTTTAAACTATCAAAATATAGTGTTGATATTTAAAATATATCATAAAAGCTGTTACATTTGATATAAAATTCAGTAAAATAGACTGAAAAATAAAAACACAGTAGTATGTTTAATACAGCACAAATTTCCAGATTTCGGCCTGCATTACCTTCTGCCTTCAAAGATGGCTGCCTTAAACTCTTATTAGTGCCTATGCAAAAAGTGTTCTGATAAGGGTAGTTAAGCTCATATTCACCAGAACCATTCTTAAGCAAGTCATGAGTAAATTAAATTCACTAGTTTTTTGCAACTTTCATGTGTGCAGTGCACTAAATATGTCCTGGCTAATTTCATGAAGAAACATTCGAGCCTGTATGAATAGAAATGGTCAGTGTTGAAAGACAGATGAGCACCATGGTAACTGCATAGCCAGAGGTTAACACCGTGAGTCCAGATAAGAATCATTTATATAAAGTTGTTTGTTGGGTTAAGCCTCCCACAAACAGTATTTCAGTTGCTAGTACTTAGAGCCAGTGTCCACTTGAAGCTGATATAGTGTTGCGTTCACTGTGTACAGCATGCCATGAACACTTGCAATACCATGCCAAGTCACATTATCTTTACACTGTGCCAAACAAATGTGGACCGACACTTATATTTGCTTGAGCATTAGCAAGGGAGCTATACCACTACAGTTTTTACCACTTGGGCATACTGTAACCCTGGATCGACCTTGGATATCCCTTTCTTGGAGTGGTCACTCTTCTAATTGCCCTACAAGATCCAGTCCAGGCCATTTTGAGTAAGAAACTACTTATATGAATAACAATGGTCAATATTGAAATACAAGCATATCCCTCCCACATAGCTTGTGGCTAACTTTTCAAGCTCCGATTGCAGACTTTTCCATACTAGTATAGCATTTCATTGGTAAGATTAAAGGCATACATTTTCCTTGACAAATCACTAAGATGCACTTTGAAATGTTCTCAAAGGTGTGTTTTATAATTCAGTTATAATATTCTTTACTTCTCCAGCAATTCATTTCACATTTCAGTAAATGGCTGATCATTGAGAATTTTGATACATATTTAAAAATTTAAATAAAATTAAGAGAAAAAAATATTTTTATAATGTTTACACATGCTTATTGCAGACCAGGTTAAGATGACCAGACCAACAAGACTTAATAGTGTCTGCATCTGGTCAGTGTTGGCCCTACCAACAATTAGACGGTATCTATGTCATATATAGACCAGCACACTCTTTAATCTTAATTAGAAGCATCTGGCATCAAAGAGGCTGTGTAGCTTACAGTAAATATTAAGAGGTAAAAAGATGACAGCTCAAACAATAGCATTTTGTGTGAAAGGAAGAGAATGAAAGGGCATGTTAATGTAGGCACAGTCTTTTAACTGTACCATGCCCCTTTATACCAACCCTCTCTTCTAACCTCACTTTCCATCTGACCTCCGACATGTTGAGTAACAACATTTTCACTGTTGCTGAGTAAACTACTAACAGTCAGGATCCTGGTAATTATATTATTATTATAATATTGTAAATACTGAGTTCTGTATTTTAATTGACTTGTATTGTTTTCCCATGACTTATAATTGTATTGAGTATTGAAATTTTAGTATGTTTTAGTGTGTATTTGTATTTTACTATGAATTATTTTACTGACCCACTTGGCTTGATTTACAAATCAGCAACCCCTGGCTATAATGTGTGTTGAACTCCAATTACAAAAAGCACCCAAAGTACCCAGCTAAAAATGGTGCCTAACGTAGGGCGCCATTTGTAACATAGTACATTGGGTGCTATTTGTAGCTAATAAATACTAATAATAATACTGTCTTTTCACTCTTTTGAATCTAAGCACATTGTATAGTGGAACAACGTTCTTTATGCGTTGTCCTTGTCAGCACTGCGGGCACATCTGAAACCGAGGTTGTAGGCGGAGCTGTCTGGGGTATTCTGGCTGCGAGCAACGCATCTATATCGGTAGCAGTATGACTGGAAGCAGATATAGTAAGTCATTAGAAGAAACACATTGACAAAATAAAAAAATAAATTGAATCATATACCAAATAAGACAACATCTCTTGAAATGAGTGGATGACTTCGAAAGTATACTGAGTTTTCAGGTCATTATTAATCATGCTGGGATGTTTTGTTGTATTTCATACATAATTTATTGCTGTTGTTTGATATTTAATGAATCATAACACTACAATTGAAGGAAACAATCTCATATGGTCATTTTAGAACAAAAAGTCACTTCACAGAATTCTTTCTTTTGAGGAAGTTTTAGTCCAATAAGTAAAGACATCATTCAGGATGTGGTCCTTCATAACAAGAATTTCAGGCAAAGGGAGATCACTTTCATAAACCTAGTACTCATTAGAATCATCCTGATATCACAATTTCAATGAGTACCAGCAATATAGAGTTTGGGTGAGAATTATCAGTTATATGGTAACACATCACATTAACTCCTCTCATCTGGAAACTCTCTTATACCCTTACCTTATGACACATGAAGGATCCACCCTTCTTCACTTTGTCTGTTCCTGTGGATGGACCTTTCTGTAAAATTTAATACAGAAAGATACCTAAGAAAATGTCAATGAGATCAAAGCCATTTATTATATACAATAACATCAGCAGAAGCAATACCCACAGCAGTAACATCATAATCACCAGCAGTATTACCAGGAACATCATATTATCAGCAATAGCAGCTTCATCATTATTATCATCATAATTAACAGCAGCAATATCATCATTAGAAGCAGATTCATTATCATCAGCAATATAATCACCCGTACCATAATAACAAACAAAAACAAAGCATCATCTTCATCAGCGTTACTAAAAGTTGATGTCTGCTGAAATATCATTCGAGCGTTCGTGGTCTAGTGGTCAAGACGTCAGACTCTGGATCCGAGGGTCTCGGGTTCGAAACCCGAAACTGACCACGTGATGTTAGTCCTTGAGCAAGACTATTTACTGAACATTGCTCCAGGTATTCAGTACCTGAGTACTGGTTCTACCCAGGAAGTGGACAGTCGAGAGGGATTAATATAAGTTAACAGAACTTGTTTCCCAATCGACTATAAACAAATAGGTTTAAACTAAATATCATTTGCCATTTCTTTGTCATAAAAGGTCAATATTAAAGTAATTCTACTAATTAAAATGGCCTTGATTAAGGGGTATCCTGACTATCTTCCTGTCTAAGACATCTAGTCTCCATGTTTAAGACATTTTCACATGTCATAAACTCTTTTTTTTATATCATTTTGTCAACCTGAGCAGCATGTTGCAACTAACACACTGTAGACAGCTGTGAAAAGATGTAACTCTGAACCTGTTTTTATTTTTTTCAAAATACAAATGTAGATAAGACTGATTATTTGTTTGTTTATGTTTTTGAAATACATTGCAGCAACCATTTATGATCATTATAGCAACGTCCAGTTTTTCAGTGGAGGAAGACCCCAGAAACATTTCTGGGTAGAACCACCGGCACATCGCAAATCAGCACAGACTGATCATTTTTTGCATAGCTGACTTTACAGTGCATAGCTGACTTTAGAAATCTACTCACTGGATTGTTCTTGCTATCTGCTGTGTGTTCCACCTCCCACCAATCTGACGTCCACTCCCATACATTACCCAGTATATTTTTCAGACCAAACTTATTCTGTTCTGGGAATGAGGTCACCTACAACACAGTAACCAAATAAAATGTAGATCAATAAAAATGTGTAGCTTCAAAATCTTGTATAGAAAATTATCAAGTCAATAATTTGATTTAAACACAGCTTCTATCATGGATGGGCTTAACATTTTTGTTTCCATTTATCAAGGTTAATATTCATAGTAAAGGGAGAAAACTTATATTTTCTTTAATCTGCAAACATCAATTGTCTCCCATAACAAGTTTATTTGTATAAACATAGTTATTTGTTAATCAGGTTTATCATCCCAACAACAGTTATTTCAGATATTTAGAGACAGTGAAACATAGTGTACTGCCAATATCAATATCATTATGAAAACAGAGAAGATAAAAAATTATGTCAGAATGTAAAATTTAGTAGAAACCACAAAAAACATATACATAATATATAGGTATATATTCTAATCAATCAAAATGCTTAATAAGGGGAAGTGTTATAGTGTCAAATTGTCAACATTTATGTGAAAGTTTGCATTTTTTGTTTTGTTTTGCAGCCATTACTGAATACACGTATGAATAAAGATATGTTAACCCGTATGTTGTGATTAAAAAAAACTGATTTAAAACTTTATTTATCTCGAGCATACAAATATGTAAGATACGACATGGTCCTGTCTGCCAAGTTGCTCTCAATTTTTACCTTTTTTTTTAGTTTCTTGCAAAAACATTTTGTTTTTTACCATAAGTATGATTGGTTATAGGACATATTGTAATAGCAAAACCTATTAGTTAACAAAAAAATTAACATGTGGTTTTTTGGGGGCTGTATTAGGTTGGCAAAAATATCATTGAATTGTGTTTAAAAATAACTATATGGTGCTACTGTTTAATTGGAAAAAGAAACGTTTTTTTTTTCCAATTCTGAAGACTCCAACCTTAGATTTTTTTTCAATTTAGTTGAAGTGTCATATGGGACATTTTAAATTTGAAATCTACCATATCAGATGATGAATGAAAAGAAACCACCCACGTACAGGAGCCGTGGCCAGATATCCATCATCCTGGGTATTCTCCTTGGGAAACTCTCCATGCCAGATGTTCATCCAGTGGGTCTGTTTAGGGTTTTCACTGTTTCCCCAAGCATACAATCTAACAGGAAAAAGTAACAAAATATGCTTATTTATAGTGGTAAAGAAGCTGGACTCAGAATCAGAGGGTCCTGGGTTTAAATCCCAGACCAACCATGGATGTAAGCATGTGTGAAAGATTATTTACTACACATTGTCTCTGGAAATTTAATAACTGAGTCTGGAGTCTGAAAGAAAAAGGATACTCAAGAGGCTGAGAGATTAGTATAAGATTATTTCCCCAATCTACTATAAAGACCAAAAAGTGTCAACAAATGAACCATTTTTGACTGTTTTTAATAAAAAGTCATCATTTTAATCCAAAGTTCTAAACTGGTTTTCATCATCAAAACATTGCTTTACCTATTTACATTTTTTATTAACAAAAGTCTTTAATGGTGAATAAACACATTAAAATGGATTCTCTTCCATACAGTATAAGTGTGTAACAGTCTTGTCACCTTTTCTCTAACCCCCCTCGACAGGCAAACTCCCACTCAGCCTCTGTGGGAAGTCTCTTGTTAGCCCAGTGGCAGAATGCCACAGCATCATTCCAGGAGATGTGTATTGCTGGATGGTCCATCCTAAAAAGATAAATATTTATTAACCAATGCAACACTCAAGAAAAATAAAAAGAATACCAAACATATGAGAGAACTATGTTGTACTCTTATGTCTTATGAAGGCCCTGTGGCAGAATGCCAAGGTATCAACCTACTTAACAAGATGTGTATTACTGAGTAATCCATCCTGATATTAACATATTATTAATGTAAGTTTAACACTGCAACTCTGATTTTATATTTATTAAACTTCCAAAAATAGGTAGGGATGGGACCGATTACTAAATAAAGAGTAATATAAACAATGAATCAACAACAATTTTTCAGTTCGATAAATCTTTTGAAGAATTGACAACTTTCATTTGCAACCATGAAAAACAGGTGTGATCAACATGTTCCATCCACAATGTAATTGAATCCCCCATATTTCTATTTTTGCTCCTGATGGTCATGTGATCTGTTGCATCACATGGACGGGTTATTGCATTTATGGATCATGACCCTATTTCCTACCAAATGAAGCCCCCTGCAGAACAGCATTTATGTCTCTTATAGTTACAAGAACCACTGTAATGGAGGCCGTTTACAATTAGTCATGACTACAGATGTATCTTTTAACCTTTTTGCATACACTCCACAGCATTCACATACATACTATTAAATATAATAAATAGTGAATAAAAAATTTAAGTTATGGCAAAATAGAGGACAGAATAATTAATAATTAAATTCAACCAATTTTGTATTGAAGTCAAACAATGAAGTATTATTATGTGAATCTGAAATAAGAACCTTGCCCATTAAATCTAATTATCCCCTGACTTGCAAAATTTTAATTTTTAAAAATTACCTGTTACCTATTTGACCCGTCAATTAGTCTGCATGATTACAAATTTAGAAAATATTTCCATTCTGATAAATAAGGGAATAAATGTGTGTATATATGTGTGAATCATATTATTATCCATTCTTGTAACTTTCAAGGTGAAATCACATTTAATATGGCAGTGAGCAGTGCCTTAATACCTGTCTTTGACGCTGGAGTCAGGGCCCTCTGGATGTCTCCAGTCGGCACCGTCTACAGGCACCCACCATGGGGCCGCAGCCACCTGTAGAATGCAGTACAATTTAGTATTCCTTAACCAGCCTCAGATGTTTACCTTACCATGCTCTTTTTGTTAATTCCTCAGGTTTTGGCTTACAACCTCATGCGAACATTAATTTATATTGCTGAAGACTAAGCAGTAGAAGTGCAGATCCTGATCAGACAGCTACCAGCAGGAGATGGCTGATCTGGGTCAAAACTTTTTGTCTAAGTCTGGTCAATTCATGCTTAGCAGATAAAGAATTAATAACCTATTATAATTCTCTTAGTCATTTGCTAAACACTAAAAACGGGAATATCTAAGTCATATTGACCCAGTATCAAATAGTTTAGGTTCTAAGCGAGAGGTGTCTGATCTAGATCTGCAATATTTGCTTTAGTGTGATAATTTTTGGTTTTGTTCCATTGCACTGACATAATTATGGTCATATTGGCAACATCCACCTAATTCTTGGTGAAGGAAGACCCAAACCTCACTAGATGAATCAACTGGTGCATATATAGCAGGCTTAAGTTAATATATTGTTTCAATATTGATTTTTTATTTTGTCAAAACAATTTTAGCTTAGTCCTATTCATTTGAGCATCCTTGGTCTTACTGATAAATGTACTAGACCCCAGATAATAGAGGCCTGGATTCAAACCTTGACTGTGTAGGATATCTGTCCCTGAGCAAGACTATGGATATTGTCCAAGGTAGTTGTTACCTGAGAACTGGTTTTACCCAGGTTAAGGGCCGTCATTTTGGGATTTACTTATGTATACTAATTCAGCATTTACTTAAAATAAATTAATTTAAAATGTTGAATTCATTTATGATCAATTGTGATCTATGGGGTAAATACATACTGCCTGTGTGATTTTTTCCAAGTTCTTTTCATCCACATACTTGTCCATGACAAAGGAGTTTCCAAATGACTCTGCCTGCAAATAAGCACAAGCAATAACATAGTATCTTATTTTATTGTCATAACAAGATATGTTTATTAAATATAAACAGTATAATAGGCTTTTTAAAGTTATTTATTGCATATAAAAAAGCTAATAAGATTGTTTTATTTAATTAAAAAGTGAAATTTATAAGAAAAGGTCTATGTGATGTAAGCTTGTTGCTGGGCAGTTAAAGTCACTAGCTTATAACTCTGGCATCTTTCAGCTTGAAGTTTACAGGAGATTTGAATTATTTTCCCAGAGAGACACCTAACTGAAAGCAGTGATTTAGACAGACGTTTTTGGTTAATAATTTTAGTAAAATTGTCATAAGACAGAAAGAAATTGGATTGTAATCCACTGCCTATTCATTATTGAGTTAAGGTGTGTTTCATGTCAATTTTTACTTTCTGCAAGCCATTTAAAATATAGATCAGTATGGTGACTAATAGCCAACTGTCACAGTGATATGTACAGTGTGAGGTGGGCAGAAGTGTAGTTTTGTGTCAGTTGTCTGTATGGTGGGGATGTTCACAATTCCAAACATAGATAGAAAGTATAAACATTGAAATTCTTTACCTCCGACTTGTATCCTGTTGAATTCACAAACAGTTCAAACTCAGCATTGCTCACTTCATATTTGTCCATGTAAAAAGGATCCACTGTTACTTGTCTTTCCGGGCCTTCTCCATCTGCTACAAACACCGGGCTGTTGGTGCCCATTGTGAACATCCCTCCAGGTATATGAACCATTTGGTTTGTCCTTTCATATGGACTCTCTAAATTGTTGGAATCTGCCAAATATTTGTCTTTTTTCTCATCATTATCGAAATTCGTCCCATCTTTTAACCGGGTGGAATCGTCGGTTTTTCGACTTATTGAGCACCCACAGCCAGTGTCAGTTGAGTCTGGTGAATTTGACTCATTGCATGTATTATCCTCACAAACATCTGATAGGAAGACATGAGAAAATAAAGCGAGAACAAAGATAATTAATAAATTTTTAGCTGCAGCTGTCAAACCCATTTTGTAGACGAACGTTTTACGTGCCAAATCGCTCGTTTCACAATAGTAGTATGTGTGATAAAACCCAAGACACCCGCATGACCATGACTTTATTGTCAAAAGCGCGGATACAAACGAAATACTGGGTATTTAATCGGTAAATAGTGCGCAAGAAGAAAAAATAACAGCCATAAGGAATGAGGTTAACACTATACTGTCTCATTAGAAATTTGCATGGAAAATAATGGTAACAAATATAATCAAATGCATTCTAATATGAAAGCCTAAACATGGTCTAAAATATAGAGACAAAGCATACGTTTCCCTAATCAGTGGCTTAATTCGGTAAACAAAGGTTAAAAGTTCATGTCTGCTTCTTGAGTCAGCAAAGAATCGCGGCCATTTTATACCCCTAGACGGTTCCAGTACTCAGACATACACAGTGTGCATCCTGAAATCCTATTGGAACAGGCTGAGCAATGACTGTCCTAATACAGGGACAGGGTCATTCAAAGGTACACAATTTACAGTTATATTAATGTAAACAATAGGTAATGGTACATGTGTCCATTTAAATGACAACTGCTCATAAAATGTAATAATAAACTTAAAGGGCAAAATATCAAAATACGTATTTCTGCTACACGTAAATATCGTGTTGTAGATACGCAAAAATGTAATGATGTAAGTATAATCAGAACTGACATATGATAAAGTTACATGACATGTGTGTTAGGGCACGTGCAAAATGGACAAATCAGCAGCTAATGGTAATGGGCTAATTTATTGGCTGTTTTCATTTCCACTCTTGTACTTAGATGACCGTAACTAATTTAAGATAGTACCTTCCACCATTACACTCGTACAAAATAACAAAATTTCGGATTTAATATATACATGTAACGTACGCGTTTAATAGAGAAAGTGGGCGTAACTTGACATAGTATAAAATATTTAATGTATTTCTACAACAATAGATCCGAAAACATTTAAGTTCTGAAGGGTTAAAAGCTTGCATTTACTGAATCTTAAAAAATGTTTAACATTATAACTATTAATTCATCTGTTGAATCACAACAACAAAAACAACAACAACAAAAAACAACACACACGCACACACTCAAAAACAGCAAAAAACAAAAACAATAAAAGACAACAACCACAACCTACCCAGCACCCCCACCCCCCTCCAAAAAAAAAAAAAAAAAAATACCCCCCCCCCCCAAAAAAAACAAAAAAAAAAAAACAAAAAAAAAAACCCACACACAAAACAACAACCAAAAAACAACAACACAACAACAAACAAAAAAACAAACAAAAACAAAACACGCAACAATACAACATCATCGATAGACAATCGCAGCCTGCAGTAATTTAAGGACAAAATAGTGTCACATAAGAGTTTCCCGTCGTCTGCTATTTGACCTTGTGACGGTCGCATTTCAGGGCTCTACTTACATCACTGAATATACGTCACTCATTGGCAGAATGTTCTCTGTCACGTGATATTGATTTGTATAGACGCTCTATTAAATTCTAGGATGTTTTTTTTGGGTGATGCAACTTGTTATTTTATATAAGAAACGTACATTTGTGAAGCATTTTATGTTAAAAGAAGTCCCATTTTTTTGGAAAAGCAACAACAGCAACACACGTTGTTAAATTATATTATTCAACGCAATCGCCAACTACAGCCATCAGAGAATTAGCAAAACGGCATCCAGAAAAGAAAGGGATATATCGATTGAAGATAAAAAGAATTGTTGACAGGTTTGAACCTAGCAGTTCTGTAACAAATGGGCTTTCATCAAATCCCGGGCGGCCAATGTCAGTGCGTACGGCTGAAAATATCGCAAGTATTCAAAATGCGCTTGAAGAAACACCCCACAGGTCAGAGAGAAAGATGAGTAAAAGAAGTGCGCATAGGATTTTGCGATATGAATTAAAATTATATCCGTACACGCTTTCGGTAATGCAGCAATTGAACAATAATGATATTGACCACCGACACTGGGTAAAAAACAAATCTGACAATGTCACATTCTATGATTTAGTGATTAATCACATTTTTATGTAAATGCTGCTTTGAATAGGAAAAACTGTCGCTATTGGGAGGACTGAGAAACCAGACTATCACATTGAAAAGCCTCTAGATAGCGAAAATATTACGTTTTGGACAGCCCTCAGCAAGCATGGCGTGATTGTGCCTTACTTCTTTGAAGACGAAGACGGAAACGCTGAGACGATAAATGGTGACAGATACCTGAATGTCCTGAAGCAGAAATACATACTAGCTTTATGAAGGAAGGGATTTGATATCAGTCATCAATGGTTTCAACAACAGCAAATCCACACACATCTACGATCCTTCTGAAATGGCTCGAAGAGACATGTGGAGGAAAAGTGGTGTCCCTAAAGACGCAATAGGCATATGTGTGGCCCCACACTCACCTGTCTTGAGGCCTCTAGACTTTTATTTGTGAGGATATCCAAAAGACAGATTAAACAAACCAACACCAACTTTCTTAGCGAACTTAAAAATAAATATTAGGAGGCAGATTAGGTGTATCAGCATTGAAACGTGCCAAGCTGTTATTGAGACTTCAAGATCCGCTGCGACGTCGTTATTCAACAAAACGGACGTCATGTGGAACATGTGCTTTAAACCAAGAATTGCTATTGTCAGTGCATGTATGCATATTTTGTTGTTTTATTTACACTACATAAATTTTCATTATGTCACCTTTCCTGTGGTATAATTTTCTTACTATTACTACTTTAATAAATATGCTTAGATAACGCTTAAAGTAGTAACGGATATTATGGGAGACCCTGTATATGAATAAACATTCTTAGGCAATCCAATTTAGTTCTCCGGTGCTATTTCGGGTTATTTTTTTTGTCCATATTAGAACCAACTGTTTTATTTCCTTTTAAATAAGCTTTTGATTTGCAAGTTGATAATTTTTCAGAAATTCATGATAACGGGACAATTAATAATGGTTCAGTATAATGAAGATTTACCGAAAATATTTGGTACAAAATGACAATCATTACAGTAGCGAGTTTCTTTATTCTTAAAATTTATTTACATTTACATTATTTTTCATGCATTTTTTGTTGCGGGTGTCAGTTTTTATTTATTTAATTTTATTTTAAAAGCAAACATCTGGTGGTCATTTGGTGAAGCGATTGTGATTGGAAACAATTTCTTGATCAAAAGTGAACTATAATAATTTTGGTCCTCCTGAACCTCAAGGTTTATGGGAATGAAAACACAAGACTATGTGCATTCTACATTATAAGTTTTATTATGAGTACAGCAAACAATAAATTAAAATGAGTTGAAAATTATAAATTATGGCAATGACATATTTAAAAGCGATCAAAGGAGAGATTCGTGTCTAACAAAGTGAACAAAGAGGTATAATATCACAATGTTAATAAATGTACATGTAACAATAACAATGAGATATCGGAGCAGCATTCATGTGAACAAATAAACACAGTTTCACGAACGTTTAGCATGTAAAATGAGACAAAAACGTAAAATTTGTAAATAATATCTCAAAACACGAATTGCATAGTTTAAACCACAACTTCCATATTCTAGTGGTAACATTTAAGGATGCACGACATCAATTATACAAAATGTCATTGAAACAAATCTGCACATAATTAAGTTATTCTGAGAACAATACAAAATGCTCACAAATTAAATTATTTGATGAAATATTTAGAATAATAGCACCTTCAGCAGGAACACGTCAATTCAGTGGAAATGTTTTTACTTGACCGGACTTGCAATTTCTTTTTGTTGTTTTCTAGTGAGTGTATTTATCGTCGTATTTCACGCAAGTTTTCAGCTGCGGATGGAATACTTGTGTATCTTTATCGCTCTTGCATTCCCCTTGATAGACAACCCGCTCGTTCTCACACATGACAAAGAATGGTGACCATTCTCTTCCGGCCCACGTGTTGAGACCATCAGCACTACCGGTGCATGACGGGAACCGGATGTGGCAGGGTACACAATGTGCGGATTGACACTGGTTGGCTTGGTAGTCGCCTGGAAATATAATAAAAGAGATTATAGACTACATACATATGTATAAAACAAGCTTCAGCTGATAAAAACGTGCTTTTGAATTTGCCAAATAGTTTGACAATATGCCTACAATTTATGGATTTTTAATATTCCTCATGTTATTAAATGCCCTATTAAACATCGTTATCGGAATAAATCGCACTCAATGATTTTACAACGTAAAAATGTGTAAATGAGTTAAATGTAATCTTACTATTCATATTAAAAGAATGGCTCGTACGCTACCTTTGTAAAAAATACTTGCCATAAAAGCGTGTTATTTTAAAGGTAGTACCTACTCAAGAAGAAAAATTCAGATAGACTTCACATAATTTCGCAACACTTTTGTCACTTCACCAGTTGATTACAAATGTAACAAGTCTCAAGGATCAGATACCTTGTTACCAGTAAATCAAGTATGGGAAATTAGAACTTACATGGATTTTTTGGCACCATCTGTCCCGGCTGACATTTGACGTTCTTGTAGTAGTCACATTTCCCAGAGGATGTGTCAAACAGAAGAGGGTATGGGCACTCCATATCAATTGTCGCCATGGAGCTCTTGCCCATTGTAACGCATTCGGAAAACTTCGCACAGTTCGTCGGATTGGCTTGTTTACCACCCAGTTGACATGGCGATGGGGCAAATAGGTTGTCTTGATGCGCAACCACATCTTTTGACGTACCTATGGAGGTTTACCAAAATTTTAAAATCAAGCTTCTAACACGAATCGTGTCAACAATGCGTTCAGAAAAAAAAGCGTGTAGCAAGTAAAATTATGTACGTTCTATAAAACTGTAGAAGTGTTTGAATTGGTGGCAGAGCTTCGTTAATAAAGTGGCATTGTTAATTTGTTCCAAGGAAATCCATTTATACTGATAGCTATTGATGGTTGTATTTGCTTAACTTAGATATAACAACATAGGATGCTAAAGATCTAACGAGGTATTGGCTTGTTGCAAACAGATAAAGTATTGCTTATGATTAAGAAACTTCGACAAAAAAGAAAGCCATAATTCCAACAAAAAATTGGTACTTACAATCATCGAGAGCTGATCCTTTGAGAACACATGTCTTGTCATCCCTAGCTATCACTTGGCCCTCGGGACATAATTGAAATGTTACGGCCTTTCCAAGAACACACATGTATAATGTGGAACAGTTGCCCGGAATTCGCCTCCATGCTACGTCACTTCCGGTTCTACACAGTTCGTCAGCAAGAGTATTTTCAGTAAAGAATGTGATGGCGATTGCAATTACGAGCACAGTGATGACTTTGGACGTAAACATTTTCGTAAGTATTGTAAACCCAATAACTATTATAAACACAAAATAAATTAGAGTTGCTGTTCAACAGTATTTGAAATTGTTACAATCCTTAAGTTTATAACTTCGACGTCTTTATCTCAGTGTTTGTCCAAGTTGATTGTTAAATGAACAGCAGCTTACAGGAGCTTTTATACCTTCGGTCTTCATTCTAGAATTCTCATCCTACAGCAACGTCATCATGTCTCATTCATAAATAACGCAGTTCTTATCAGGACCGTGGGAGGATTCAAAAGCTAAATTTAGGTTCGTTTCAAATGGGTAGACGGTAACACCTCACTAAAATTATACGATATAATATGATAATATTTTAAATTATATATCATAAAATAAAATTTAATTGAACTCTGGACATAATATTTTAATTACGATGCTAATAAAGTGGATTTTCAGTTTCAAATGCGCAAAAATGCCGTGTAAACTTATAAATAAAATTCGTTTTAAGAAAATATCTTCAGCATTTTTCTTTGTTGAAAAATTGCTCGACGAGTCTCTAGAATAGGTAAATAAGAATAGGTCCTATCAAAATTTCCACAGATATTTAAATTTTATTTACCTGTAGTGTAGACAAAGCCAAACAAGGTAAATCTAAATATCAAATAAAGACATAACACGCAAAAAGAAAAACAATTAGTTACCGTCTTAGAACGGTCAGTCGGCAAAAGGGCCAACTGGGGTGCTTAAACCTGGTTTGTGGAGCGCTCCAACCTCGCACTTCCTGAAGGTTTTTCTATCAAACAAACAGTGTAAATAAAAATATCCCATCAAAAAAAAGTTTCATTTTGAATTTTTAAAATATCACAGACCTATACTGACGAAGAGAGGCAACTTGTTTTAGCGGAATGTGTGAGTGTCGTATAAACGGAGGAAAACGTTTTTACAAAATAGCACATTCTATTTGTTTATGTGATATGCTGATGAATATATTACTTCTTAGTTCAGTAAAAGTCAATAGTAATGCTTACTTAAATCCCAGCAAGTTTATGTTCACCACATTAAACCCAAAACCAGGCAATGAAATAAACACGAACCATTGAAGGACATTTAGTGCAGTGTGTTTTCGGCTGATGCAAATTATCTTCATGGGTGGAAACTATAACTTGCTACAATGCATAGTAACATTGACATCTTTGGAATGAATCGTAGTACACCTTCTACAAATATGGACGAGCCGTGTAATCTCAAATAGATAAACGTCAATAATTGAGAAAAAAAATTAACATGAAAAAAATGCAAGTCATCCCTTCAGAAATTGATAAGGGGATACCTCTTAGAATTTTGTCAGGCTGCCAAGGACCCGTAGTTTAATATGTAAACAGATAGCGATTTTGTTATATTGTCCCATTGACAACTTCCAACTTACTATTTGTAAAGGAATACCCTATACATGTCTGGTTAGATCCACCGGCCCACCGCAAATCAGCTGGAAGACCTCTGGCATGAAAATTCTCGTCCCGGAAGGCACCTTAATCCACACGGTGAGTGAATGAGGTGTAACAAGTCGGCAACTTTCCATGGTGTGCTACGTGCACATACTCAAAACAAAAGTATTTTACTTGTAATAATAATTAACTAATAATCTGACCATTCCGTCAAAATTTGATACTTAAGCAGTGACCGAATTTAAAATACAATTCCTTATTAGGCGATTATTGCCTATTTGGTCTTTATATAATTATGTTATTTTATGGTATTTTATTTTTACGAGACAGCATTTGCAGACCATAATTAGGCGAAATATATTATGTGGAATCATATACATAACAGGAAATAAAAAGAAGAAATATACAGCTTTTTTTTTTAAAAAAAAGTCATTATTTAAAATGAAAATATGACAAAACTCCACAAGACTAATAAAACGCGGTCTCACTCTAAATCCTAATGATAAGACGAAGACGAATAAACAAATAGGACGACCGACAGAACCAGTTTAAACACGCCCCCAACAAGTCAAAGGTCAACGCCGACAAAAATTAAAATGTCAACACAATTTCGTGCAGATTTGACAATAATGCAGTGTACTTTTCGATTACGAACATAACGCAATAGATAAGCGATATATATATATATAATGCTAATATACCCTAAAATGAACACGAAAATGTTTGTTTCTTTACTTTGAATTACCTTTTAATCAAATTATGATACAATTAATGTACTGTTCGTAAAAGGACTCATTAACCGTTGTAAATACACTTTCCAAGCATAGGGAAAATCATCTGAAACCAATGATCACGAACTTATTACCATTTCTCCATTTTTCTGAGTTGACAAATGTAAACAAGAAACAATGCTGCCCAGAATCGAGTTCTCTGATTGGTCGGGCCACCGGGAGTAATCATTTCGGGGCGTAGCTGTTCATCAGTCAATTACAGATCATTTTAAAACATACGTCCTCATTAGGTCAAAGTCAAGGTCACTGTCATAACAACCATGTTAGTAAACATTGAAGAGAAAGTATAAAGAACAAAATAATAATAATAATAATAATAATAATAATAATAATAATAATAATAATAATAATAATAATAATAATAATAATAACACCATTCAAAAAGATATATATAGGCTTGCTTTTTGGATTTTGCTTTCCATGATAGATGATGTAAAATCTAAGGTTAAACAATCTGCAAACCACACAGATAAGAAAAAGTATACAGTATTTTGTATAACGTGTTTTTGTTGATAGGACACTATATCATTGTACAAATTCAGCATACAAAAGAGAATATATATATATATATATATATATATATATATATATATATATATATATATATATATATATATATATATATATATATATATATATATATATATATATATATATATATATATATATATATATATACTATATATAATATATATATATATATATATATATAATATATATATATATATATATATATATATATATATATATATATTACCATATCGAGCACTTGTTCATATAGTTTCAAGCGCTTCCATACGACATGCTCATTTGTGTAATTCAGCTAATACCAGGCCAAAATGTTAATTTGTTAATTGAAGAATGTACTTTTTCTAAGAAATACTACCTAGCATTTTGCGAGTACTTAAATTATTTTGGAGGAAATGGACATTATTAAAACATCCAATCGCAACTAAGAACAGACTTTCATAAATCTGCAAGCAACTTTTCACGTACTTTACACAAGGAAAGGCAAGTGCGATCATGTATCCATTTTTAGCCATTTATGATTATTACTCAATAGTTAACCCTTTATCTAACTCATTTTTACATTAACTATATGCATGGATTTACTATAGGTCATCTTAACAACAAACTGCCAATCACCGACCACAGCACAAAGACCGAGTCCTGCTTAAATCTGTTAAGAATATACATTGTGCAGTGACGCACGAAACCATTGCCCGGTCTTACTTTCCACAATACCTATCTACACAATTCCTTTACACAAATGATTTCCAGCCTTTCCGTAAAGCTTGAAATGTGAAAATTACCTTTGCACCGATTTACTTTACACATTACCTTTGCACTGACTTATTTTACACAATATCTTTGCACGCAAATTCTTAACACACTAGAATTAAAACGTTTTGTTAACTTTCAAACTTTCAAAATGTAAATATTATTTAAGCACCAACAAACTTTATACAAAACCTTCGCACACAATTCCTTTACACAAAAGAATTAATGAATTTTTTTAAGCTAAAGTAATGCACAAAATACTTTTATACTGACTTACTTGACACAATACGTTTACTCAGAACACCTTTACAAAAATAATTCTGCAAAGTTAAAAATCAACATTTTGATGAACAGTTCACTTTTCCACTGACTAACTTACACAATACGTTTGCACACAGTTCCTTTGCACCAAAGAATCCCAACATTTCTGTAAAGCTTGGCGGCAGGGGTGACGTCCCCTGCTCTAATAATTCGGAGATTCGCTAAATATTGAAAAGCACATTATGGACGTATACAGATAAATTGTTGCGAAGACGCATGATTTAATGTTATCGGTTTAATCAGAACTAAGTTATGATACTGTTACATGGCATGAATATTCAGTAGGGACGTGCAAAATGAACAAATCATCAGCTTATCGCAATTGCCACTTCTGAATTTATGTGTCCGCAAGCAATTTAACATGGTACCTTCCACCATTACACTTGTATAGTATTACGGAGTTAAAATGCAATGCACACGTTTAATTGAAAAGGTGAGCGCCATTTTACACAATGAATAAAATATTGATGTATTTCTAAAAAATAGAATCTAAAATAACTTCTTGCTTTATAACTATTATCATATGAATCACCTTATTGCGTAACGATATACTATTGATGGCGACGCACAACCTACAGTTGTTAACATTTCAAAGTGAATGTTTTTATTTTATTTATATACTAAACATAGACGTGCATTCAAGCACAAACTAGAACAAGCAGTTAGGTGAATATTTAGTGATCTCGATCTGACCTGGGAAGTCTACTTGTTTGTTAATTAGTGTGACACAAATATTGCAGAGATATGCATCCAGTTTTAAATACAACACTGTTTCTTTAGGTTAAAAAGATGTATACGTATCCTGGACAGTAGGAACTATATATATTAGGAAATATAATTTATATTTTAAATTGGCGCCTAAATCATAATGTATGCTGGGCAATTGGCCATAAACAAGTTGCCCTCTGGGAAACAAAGCGCTTGAAGGTAATCTACAGTCCTATTACTTAATTTGCTAATTGAACATCAGAAACAACATCACGCAATTATAGCAAACCTGCCATTTCATATGATAAAAAGCACATTTGTAGAGCAATTTAAAGTGAAACCATTCCCATAAATTTGCGCTTGTACTGCTTTATTTTATTTGAAACTACTCTCTCATGTGGAATTTTTTGGTTGCCGAGGCTTTTATCTACTGTACATACTGTACATATGTTGTTTTATTACTAGTTATTATGTATGTACATAAGTTCATTTTATCTGTTTTAACTCCCGATGTAGGTGCTTACTGTTAGTTGTTTCACTTTGACGGGATATTTTTATTTACACTGTTTGTTTGATAGAAAAACCTTCAGGAAGTGCGAGGTTGGAGCGTTCCACAAACCAAGTTTAAGCACCCCAGTTGGCCCTTTTGCCGACTGACCGTTCCAAGGCGGTAACTGATGGTTTTTCTTTTTGTGTGTTATGTCTCGTCTCTGTGTTTTTTGTTTTTGTCACATTTACATTTACCTTGTTTGCCTTTGTCTACAGGTAGAAAAAAAAATTAATGTCTGAAAATTTTGATAGGACCTTTTCTTATTTACCTATTAACCCCCCCCCACAACAACATAGGTCTAAAGTCAGGCTTGAACATCTTTGCGTGTATCATACATGTATATGAACAAACATTCTTGGAACAATCCATTTCAGTTTTCGGCCGATCTTTCGGGTTATTTTAGTCAATATTAGAACCAACTGTTTTGTTTGCTTTTAAATTTTCTTTTGAGTTAGATAAGATAACACGACAATTAATAATGGTTCAGTATAATCAAGATTTACTTAAAATGTTTGGTACAGAATGAAAATCATTACAACAGCGATTTAGATAATTCTTAAAACTTACTTTATTTATTTAAGTTTATCTTATATTGCAGGTGTTAGTCTTTCATGTAATTGTATTATAATAGCAAACATCTGGGGGTCATTTGGTAAAGAGATTGTGATTGGAAACAATATCTTAATCAAAAGTGAACTATAATAGTTTTGGTCCTCTGAACCTCAAGGTTTATGGAAATGAAAAAACAACACTATGTGCATTCTACATTAAACATTTTATTATGAGTACAGCAAACAATAAATCAACATGAGTTGAAAATTAAAAATTATGGCAATGACATATTTAAAAGCGATCAAAGGAGAGATTCGTGTTTAACTAAGTGAACAAAAAGGTATAATCTCACAATGTTAGTAAATGTAGACTGTACATGTAACAATAAGAACGGAATAACGAAACAACATTTATGCGAACAAACATACACAGTTTCACGAACGTTTAGCATGTAAAATGAGACAAAAACGTAAAATTTGTAAATAATATCTCAAAACACGAATTGCATAGTTTAAACCACAATTTGCATGTTGTAGTGGTAACCTTTAAGGATGCAGGACATCAGTTATACAAAATGTCATTGAAGCGAATCTGCACATAATTAAGATGATCTGAGAACAACACAAAATGCTCACAAATTTAACTATTTCATTTAACAACCATATCTTAGAATATTAGCACCTTCAGCAGGAACATGTCTGTTCAGCGGAAATGTATTATATGTGACCGGACGTGCAGTTTCTCTAGTGAGTATATTTATCGTCGTATTTCACGCAAGTTTTCAGTTGCGGATGGAAGACTTGTGTATCTTTATCGCTCTTGCATTCCCCTTGATAGACAACCCGCTCGTTCTCACACATGACAAAGAATGGCGACCATTCTCTTCCGGCCCACGTGTTGAGACCATCGTCACTACCGGTGCATGACGGGAACCGGATGTGGCAGGGTACACAATGTGCGGATTGACACTGGTTGGCTTGGTAGTCGCCTGGAAATATAATAATAGAGATTATAGACTACATACAAATGTAAAAGAAACAAGCTTTATCTGATTGCAGTTTGCTTTTGAATTTGCCAAAATAATTTAGCAATATGCCTACAATGTATGGATTTAATATTCCATATGTTATTGAATGTTTATTTAAACATCGTTATCAAAATTAATATCACGCAATAATTAAAAACAATATTTGAAATATTTTTCAAGATAAAAATGTGTAAATGAGTTAAACGCGATCTTACTATTCATATAAAAAGAATGTCTAGTACGCTACGTTTGTAGAAAATACTTGCCATTTAAGCGTGTTATTTTAAAGGTACTCAAATGGAAGAAAGTATACTTCAGATGACCTACTCATAATTTTGCAACACTTTTGTCACTTCACCAGTTGATTACAAATGTAACTAGTCTCAAGGATCAGATACCTTGTTACCAGTAAATAAAGTATGGGAAATTAGAACTTACATGGATTTTTCGGCACCATCTGTCCCGGCTGACATTTGACGTTCTTGTAGTAGTCACATTTTCCAGAGGATGTGTCAAACAGAAGAGGGTATGGGCACTCCATATCAATTGTGGCCATGGAGCTCTTGCCCATTGTAACGCATTCGGAAAACTTCGCACAGTTCGTCGGGTTGACTTGTTTCTCACCCAGTTTACATGACGATGGAGCAATTAGGTTGTCTTGTTGTGCAACCACATCTTTTGACGTACCTACGGAGATTGACCAAAAGTTAATATCAAGCTTCTTACACCAGTCTTGTCAACAATGCGTTAAGAAAACCCGTATAGCAACTAAAAGTATGTACATTCTGTATAACTGTAGGAGTGGTTGTATGGTTGAATGGCAGATATTCGTTAAGAAAGTGGCAGTGTTCATTTGTTTCAAGCAAGTTTATATTAGCGCATTGCTATTGATGGTTGCTTAAATTAGGTATAACAACATTGAATGCTATAGATATATCGAGGTATCGGCTTGCTACAAACAGGTAAAGTATTACTTATTATTAAGAAACTGGGACAAAAAATGAAAGCCATAAGTGTAACAAGAAGTTGGTACTTACAATCATCGAGAGCTGATCCTTTGAGAACACATGTCTTGTCATCCCTAGCTATCACTTGGCCCTCGGGACATAATTGAAATGTTACGGCCTTTCCAAGAACACACATGTATAATGTGGAACAGTTGCCCGGATGTCGTCTCCATACTGCGTCACTTCCGATGCTACACAGTTCGTCAGCTAGAGTATTTCCAGTAAATAATGTGATCGCGATTGCAACTACGAGCACAGTGATGACTTTGGACGTAAACATTTTCGTAAGTATTGTAAACCCTATAACTATTATAAATACAAAATAAATTAGAGTTACTGTTCAACACAATTTGAAATGGTTACAATCCTTAAGTTTATAACTTCGACGTCTTTATCTCAGTGTTTGTCCAAGTTAATTGTTGAATGAACAGCAGCTTACAGGTGCTTTTATACCCTCGGTCTTCATTCTGTAATTCTTATCCTACAGCAACGTCATCATGTCTCATTCATAAATAACGCAGTTCTTATCGGGACCGTGGGAGGATTCAAAAAGGTAAATTAAGGTTCGTTTGAAATGGGTAGACGGTAACACTTCACTAAAATTATACGATATAATATGAAATTATATATCATAAAATAAAAATTTATTGAACTCTGGACATATTATTTTAATTACGATGCTGATAAGGTGGATTTTCAGTTTCAAATATGCAAAAATGCCGTATAAACTTATCAATAAAATTCGTTTTAAGAAAATATTTTCAACATTTTTCTTTGTTGAAAAATCGCCCGAGAAGTCTCTAGAAGAAACAAATTTTCTTTTTGTATTTTTAAAATACCACAGACCTATACTGACGGAGAGAGGCAACTTGTTTTAGCGGTATGTGTGAGTGTCGTATAAACGGGGAAAACGTTTTTACAAAATAGCACATTCTATTGGTTTATGTGATATGCTGATGAATATATTACTTCTTAGTTAGTAAAAGTCAATAGTAATGCTTACTTAAATCCCAGCAAGTTTATATGCATCACATTTATTCAAAATTCACAAACACAAGCAATGAAATAAACTCGAAATAATTTAGAAGATTTAGTGCAGTGTATTTTTGGCTGATGCAAATTACCTTCATGGGTGGAAACTATAACTTGCTACAATGCATAGTAACATTGACATCTTTGGAATGAATGGTAGTACACCTTCTCCAAATATGGACGAGCCGTGTAATCTCCAATAGATAAACGTCAGTAATTGAGAAAAGAAAAATAACATGAAAGAAATGCAAGTCATTCCTTGGGAAATTTATAAGGGGATACACATAAGAATTCTGTCAGACTGCATAGGAACCATAGTTTTTAAACTAATAGCTATTTTGTTATATTGTAATATTGACTACTTCCAACTTACTATTTGTAGAGGAAGACTCGATACAAATCTGGTTAGAACCTCCGGTGCACTGCAAATCAGTTGACATGAAAGTTCTCGTCCCTGCAGGGACTGAAACCCACACGGTTAGTGACTGAGGAGAAACAAGTCGGTAACTTTCCGCCCGGCCACGCTTCCCCTTTCCTAAGTGTGCTACGTACACATACTCCTACTTGTAATAATAAATAACTGAACATCTGACCATTATGTTAAAATTTGACTCTTAACCAGTGACCGTATTTAAAATACAATACCTTACTGGGCGATTGCGACTACTTTAATCAACATTTTTCTTATTTTATTTTTACGAGACAGCATTAAAAATATAACCACATTCAACATAACTAACACACTCGGTCTCACTCTAAATCTTGTTGATGAGACGAAGACGAATAAACAAAAAGGACGACCGATAGAGCCAGTTTAAACACGCCCCCGACAGGTCAAAAGTCAACTCCGACAAAATTTGAAATGACAACACAATTTCGTGCAAATTTGAGAATGATGCAGTGCACTTTTCGATTACGGCATAAAGCAATAGATAAGCGATAAAGAGAATACTTATATAAAATATAATTTAAACTGGGAAATGCTCGATTCTTCACTTTGAACGACCTTTTTGTTATTTATATAAAATATAATATTAACCATAAAATAAACAGGGAAATGCTCGATTCTTCACATTGAACGACCTTTTTGTTACCGAACCATGTTTGGTCTAAAAGCAACAACCAAATTATGATGCACTCAATGCACCGTTCGCAAAAGGACTCATTAACCGTTGTAAAGACACTTCCCAAGCATAGGGTAAATCATGTGTAACCACTGATCATAAACTTTTCACCATTTCACCCAACTATCATGAAATTTTGATAGGAGGGTATGTTTAGAAAAATGCTTATAACGTTTCCAAAAATTGTGATAGAAGTATACAACTGGTACTCAAAGGGTTATTAAATTGCCATTAAGGTCATGTGTCAATTATGCAAATTAGCACTTATGAATATTAATTATATTAACGATAGTCTAAAAATGTTGGTCTTAGTTTCATATGATTTGGTTCATTTTATGATTTTTATGGTTTGTTTTATTTTATTTTCATCCAAATATCGCATATTCAATCTCAATGCATATTTTGGCTAGAAATCTTATGCGTATATCTAACCATAACTTTGAATAATAACGTTTGTATCATTCTTTAAGTGGAAGCTATCACTAAACTTAGAAATGAAAAAAAAATCTGCAAATTAACCGACATGAATATTCGTATGTCTTAATGAGAATCTAAAAATTGACTTTATTTTTGAAAAGTTGATTAGAGTCTTTTTATTTAAAAGCAATTTTCAAACATTCTCAACAGTTTCTAAAGTTATCTACAGACCCCTAAAAGTGTAACACATGTTACATTAGCTATCGATAAACTTAGAGATTTAAAATGATAAATTACGCAAATTAGCCAACATGAATATTCATACATCATTTCATTTTAAAGCCACATTTAAACAAACTGTACTGCTTTAAAATTTAAGCAGGCACCCCTCTTAGTATGATACATGTTTGTTTAAGTTTTGAATGAATTTGTACATTGTTTTTATTTTGTATGATTTTTTTATTAATTTGGTCTGGGTTTTCCTCATTAATATTGTTACAAACGAATATGTTAAAATCCTACTTATAACTATTCATAATTTGGAAATAACAGTTATTGACAAGTCCTTTGTTGAATTAAGATTTAAAATATAAATATTTCAAAACCCTTAATTGTGTGCTTACACTGTGCATTTTAACACTAAATAATATTTCGGCAATTATTAAATTCGTTGTATTTATCTTCCTTTTTCATACTTTTTAATAGGATCTCAAGCATTTAAATAAAATCTTTCTGCGTGTAGTTGAAAGTTTCTAGTAATTGTTGTATTAATGATTTCATGCTACACCTTCAAATTCCTATAAACTAGGTAATATTAATTTATTGAAATGGAATAGTGTTAAATGCTTAAAATTCTCTATTCTCTTTCACCATCATTATAATACATTGATATGTCTAAAAATCTAATGACCGATGCATTGTTTGAGTAATTTGTTGACAACTACATGTAAATGTAACCAGACTTGATTGCTAAAGACTCAGCAGCAACTAGTGCAGATTTTATTCAGGCAGATACTAACGAGAGCTGGCTGATCTTGATCCAGAATATTTGCCTTAGACTTGTCATTTTGTGCTTAGCAGGCTAAGAGTTAAGTTAGCCAATGTGGTGAGCAGAATGAGTGACAGATCAAGTTTAATTGAGGACATAATCTCTCCTCAAATATAATTAGTTTTGAAACAATGAAGAATTGTGCTAATTGTCATCTATTCACGACCATTAAGGTTTGTTGTGGTAGAGTCGTACTGACTGTTCAGAACATGCAGTTACAAGCAGATGTTTGTTGTTGTATATGTATATGTTGTGAATATTGATATTCTCAAAGTATACTTTTTCATAGGATCTTAAGCATTTAACTAAAATCTCTCTGCGTGTAGTTGAAAGTTTCTAGTAATTGTTGTATTAATGATTTCATGCTACACCTTCAAATCCCTATAAACTAGGTAATATTAATTTATTGAAATGACATAGGGCTCAATGATTGAAATTGCTTTTTTTAAGTGAAATAATTATTTTTCCGATTTTTGTAATGAATGAAGTACACAATTTTCTTGACTTTATCGTTAAGGTTAAGATGGTGTATTCTCTTACATCATCATTATAATACATTGATATGTCCAACACTTCAAAACATTTGTGGACAACTCATTTGCATGTTTAGGGAAACTTTTCGCGATATTTCCAGGTAGATAGGCAAAACCACATCTATTAATGCAACAAATATGTCATTTGACTTAGACAAAATGTTGTTACATTGTTTCCTTCCATTGTCTTATTCTTTGACTTAGGAAATGAAACTTTTACTTTTATTATGCTAAAACTGCAACAGGAAATCAGACTTTATAGACTGAACTATTTATCTCATGCTAATGTCTTGATATATAAAGCACTAAACTTGCCTTGTTATGCTTCAGTTTTCTAACTTATTCAAAATCTTTGCCACATGCCAACATCAAGTAACATTTAGCAACAATGTGTGCTATCTAGTACTCTTTTCTGAGAATGCAGGGATTTATTCTATCAAACAACTAAGCTGAATGTCAATTTTAATGTTAAGATTGTTTTTCTTTGTGAATTGGGTCAGTTCTGAGTCAAGTCAGTAATGACATCGTTTCTATCTAATCCCCCGGATAATATCATTTATTAACGAACGCTATAAAAAATATATATACATGTAAAAGCCAATCAAGTTAACGTGACAATTATATTTTTCAGTTATACAATTACACATATAAGATAATTATATCAAAAGCAAGATTAAAAGATTAAAATAAACAATTTTGGACTACTCTACTTTCACTTTTGCAATATCGATTACATAAATTTAACTGTATATCTCATTTATTGAATAATGAATAACCGAGTTATTACGAGTGGTGATTAGGCAGTTTCGTGTGCTCATTTATAGCAATATTGACTTCCTATCCAACATTGGACTGAAAACTCCAAGCCCTTACATTCTCGGAATGCTCCATCTTACATTAGTAGACGAAACCTTTGTTGGACATTAAACTCACGTCATTTATGGAAATCATCAGAGGGTTTTATGTTCTGGAAACATATCTGGTGGCCACTGTGATATGCTTGGACAGGCTGTCAGTATATTAGATACATTAAAATATGATAAATGTATCATGCACCGAAATGTAAATGTGGCACCATATGGTAACTCATCTCGGTTGTTTAACACATTATTGAACATCAAGTATACCCGTACTTTGTAAATCAATTACAACGCTATCCTTTTTTAACAAGGAACATTTTCACATTAAGTGCAAACTTTATTTCTTGAAGCATTATGCCAGATAATTTGCTAGTGAATCTTCTTTTCACTTGTATCAATACATGCACAGTTTAACTTGACTTTATTTGGTTAGAATATTAAGGTTAACCTTAGAGTAATTAACTGCTTATATTTTACTTTGTAGAACACACATTTGAGAAGAATAAATCAAGGAAATTTAATTCAATCTACAATTGCAGACAGCATGTTTTTAAGAGCCATACATTACTTATAAATGTTTTCACATGCCTTAAAATAATCAAGTGACCAAAGTCACTTGTTAAATATATGTTTCAAATGTCTTAAAAAATTGTAATCTGTACTCTGTAATATCACCTTCAAAAAAATCTTTGATTATAACCCCACTGAACCAGATTTCTTTCTAAGGAATGCTTTACTTTCAGCTTGAATGAAGAATTTGTATTTTCTTAAATCCAAACAAAAGGTTAATTGAAGAAAAACAGAGATGTTCTCTGGCTGGGCCCATAGATAATTATGGTTAGTCAATCGTACCGTTAACTGAAAAGATAAGATATTAGACACCAGAGGAAATTTTTATGTTTTTTTATTTTATTTTTATTCACTTTATTACCTTGGTCATATATATCCATTATCGCATTGTTTAAGTTTACTTGATTTCAATGTAATAATTAGACATCACAATTGCAAAATTATTACAAAAGAACATTTATAAAAGATCTGGAAAGACATTGCAGCATTTGATAATGGAGGAAATTATTGTTTTTCATTTTTAACGAGACATTTTGACACCCTCTTTAACGTTATATGGTTAAAATATACTAAAATAATATCACGAGAAATAAAAAGATATAATGAATTCATTATCATGAAAAATAACTCGTACTAGTCAATAAGAGACTTATTTTATTATAAAAAGATATAGCAATTTAAATATATACAAAGTTATATGGTCACTCATTTTACCTCTTAATTAAGATTCATGAATAATATATTGCTAACTTGCATACATATTAATTTCAAATCTTCTCTTAGTGATAGTCTTCGATATAACCATGGTCTAAAACTGATTTTACCTACTAATCTCAATGATGAAAATTCCTATGAAATTAAATACAATAGCGAAATTTATCGAAAATGAGATCATTTTATACAAAACTTGAATCAACTTTGTTTGCTTGAATATGGCGTTTAAAAAAAATAAATTCTAATAAATCTTTTGAAATTAAAGTCTATTTTTCGATTCTCATTAAGTTATATAAATACTCATTTTGGCTAATTTGCATAATTAATAATTTCATAACTATGTTTAGTGATAGCCTCCACTAAAGGGACGATACAAAAATTATTCTTCAATGTTAAGGTTAGTTATAAGCAGATTTCTAAACAAATCATGCATTAAGATTGAATGAGCACAATTTGGGCGAAAAAAAACATAAAAAACATAGAAAATTATAAAATGATCCTAATAATATGAAACATGTGTTAGACAAGTAGTGGTATGTATATAACTTTAGAAAAGTTTGAATTTTTTTATTTGGGCTTTAAAAAGAATAAAATAAACTTTTCAAAATTAAAGTTTATTTTTTGATTCTCATTAAAATAAATAAATATTCATAAGTGCTAATTTGCATAATTGAAAAATTGACACATGACCATTCAATAACCTTTAATTGACCTTTGAAAAAAAGTCAGTTATTAGCGTTTTTCTAATCATACCCTCTTATCAAAAATTCATTATAATTGCCACGGAAACCATTAGTGATATAACTTTGTCCTGTACCTTTTCAGAGTTTTGTATATGTTGCAATGCTTATAGGACCGTGTCATATATTTTTATTCATGATCACAACAATGTTACTTGTGCAGTGTGGCGGTCGTAAAGAATCTCCCCGTGCATGTAATCTATGTTGTCATTTAATTCATCATATAAGGATTGTTTACGTGTATTTGCTTTGATGGATATTGGACTTTTGTTCCTCAATTCCATCTTCACATGAAAAAGATGCTACAACCATTTATTCTTCTCTGGTCATATTTGTTCTTGATACAAAAAGTTAAACTTACTTATAATCAACATTTTTTGTGTAGTTTTTCTAAACAAAATAATACCCCTTTCTTTTCTTAACACTATGTGGACATTTTTTTTTTCAATGACGTCACTTTTTTCGTCATAAATTATCAAAGAAAACATTAGCGCTTGGACATTTTGTATTCAAATAGATCAGTTTTCTTTTCATTGCTTGCATTTGAGAAACCCATCAGGAAGTGCGAGGTTAGAGCTCTGTAAAACCGGTTTAAGTACCCCGGTCGGCCCATATTGCCGACTGACCGTTCAAATAATGATACGATTACTTGGCATAAATGTACAGTAGGCACATGCAAAATGAACAAATTATCAGCTAGTCGCAATTGCCACTTGTAAAATTAGGTGTCCGTAAGCATTTTTAAAATAGTACCTTCCACCATTACACTTCTATCTATAGTATTACGGATCTAAAAGGCAATGCACACGTTTAATCGAAAAGGTGGGCTCCATTTTACGAAATAAATAAAGTACTGATGTATTTCCGAAAAAAGAATGTAAAAATAATTTCTTGCTTTATTACTATTAGTATTATCATTTGAGTCACCAAAACTTTTGATTACGTAACAATATACCATCGATGGTGACGCGTAACCTACAGTAAGTTAACATTTCAATGAGTAAGGTGTTATTATATTGATGTACTAAACATGGACGCGCAAGCAAGCACAGATTAGGACAAGCAGTTAGGCAAATATTTAATGATCTCGATCTTACTTGGGAAGTCGACTTGTTTGTTCATTACGGTGACACAAGTATTGCAGAGATATGTGTCAAATTTTAAATACACCGTTGTTTCTTTAGGTTAAAAAGATGTATACGTATCCTGGACAGCAGAAACTATATATTAGGAAATATAGTCCATATTAAAACCAATTGTTTAATTTGCTTTTAAATTTTCTTTTTAACCAGATAAGATAACAGGACAATTGATAATCGTTCAGTATAACCAAGATTTGTTTAAAATGTTTGGTACAGAATGAAAATCATTACAACAGCGATTTTGATAATTCTTAAAACTTACTTAATTTATTTTAATTTATCCTATATTGCACGCATTTTGTTGCAGGTGTTATTTTATTATAAAAGCAAAAACTCTGGTCGTCATTAATGAAGCGATTGCGATTGCGATTGGAAACAATTACTTGATCAAAAATGAACTATAATAAATTTGGTCCTTTGAACCTCAAGGTTTATGGGAATGAAAAAACAACACTTTGCACATCCTACATTAAACATTTTATTTTGACTACAACAAACAATAAATCAAAATGAGTTGAAAATAATAAATTATGGCAATGGCATATCTAAAAGCGATCAAAGGAGAGATTCATGTTTAACCAAATAAACATAAAGGTATAATCTCACAATGTTAGTAAATGTAGACTGTACATGTAACAATACCAATGGGATAACATAACAACATTCACGTGAACAAACATACACAGTTTCACGAACGTTTAGCATGTAAAATGAGACAAAAACGTAAAATTTTATATCCCCAAACACGAATTGTGTAGTTTAAATCACAACTAACATGTTATAGTGGCAGCCTTTATTGATGCACGGCATCAATTATATATAATGTCATTGAAGCGAATCTGCACATATAAGTTGATCTGAGAACGATGCAAAATGCTCACACATTTAATTATTTGATTTAACAACAATAACAATATTAGCACCTTCAGCAGGAACACATCAGTTCAGCGGAAAATTATTACACTTGACCGGTCGTGCAGTTTTGTTGAGTTGTATTTTAGCGAGTATATTTATCGTCGTATTTCACGCAAGTTTTCAGTTGTCTGTTCAGCGGAAATGTATTATACGTGACCGGACGTGCAGTTTCTCTGCGTTGTATTCTAGTGAGTATATTTATCGTCGTATTTCACGCAAGTTTTCAGTTGCGGATGGAAGACTTGTGTATCTTTATCGTTCTTGCATTCCCCTTGATAGACAACCCGCTCGTTCTCACACATGACAAAGAATGGTGACCATTCTCTTCCAGCCCACGTGTTGAGACCATCAGCACTACCGGTGCATGACGGGAACCGTATGTGGCAGGGTACACAATGTGCAGATTGACACTGGTTGGCTTGGTAGTCGCCTGAAAATATAATAATAGAGATTATAGACTACATACAAATTTAAAAGAAACAAGCTTTATCTGATTACAGTTTGCTTTTGAATTTGCCTAAATAATTTAGCAATATGCCTACAATGTATGGATTTAATATTCCATATGTTATTAAATGTTCAATTAAACATCGTTATCAAAATTAATATCACGCAATAATTAAAAACAATATTTGAAATATTTTTCAAGATAAAAATGTGTAAATGAGTTAAACGCAATCTTACTATTCATATAAAAAGAATGTCTAGTACGCTACGTTTGTAGAAAATACTTGCCATTTAAGCGTGTTATTCTAAAGGTACTCAAATGGAAGAAAGTAAACTTCAGATGGCCTACTCATAATTTTGCAACACTTTTGTCACTTCACCAGTTGATTACAAATGTAACTAGTCTCAAGGATCAGATACCTTGTTACCAGTAAATTAAGTATGGGAAATTAGAACTTACATGGATTTTTCGGCACCATCTGTCCCGCCTGACATTTGACGTTCTTGTAGTAGTCACATTTCCCAGAGGATGTGTCAAACAGAAGAGGGTATGGGCACTCCATATCAATTGTCGCCATGGAGCTCTTGCCCATTGTAACGCATTCGGAAAACTTCGCACAATTCGTCGGGTTGGCTTGTTTCTCACCCAGTGTACATGACGATGGAGCAATCAGGTTGTCTTGTTGCGCAACCACATCTTTTGACGTACCTATGGAGATTTACCAAAAGTTAATATCAAGCTTCTTACACCAGTCTTGTCAACAATGCGTTCAGAAAATTATGTACATTCTGTATAACTGTAAAAGTGGTTGTATGGTTGAATGGCAGATATTCGTTAAGAAAGTGGCAGTGGTCATTTGTTTCAAGCAAATTTATATTGACGCATTGCTATTGATGGTTGCTAAAATTAGGTATAACAGCATTGAATGCTATAGATCTATGGAGGTATCGGCTTGCTACAAACAGGTAAAGTATTACTTATTATTAAGAAACTGCGACGAAAAATGAAAGCCATAAGTGTAACAAGAAGTTGGTACTTACAATCATCGAGAGCTGATCCTTTGAGAACACATGTCTTGTCATCCCTAGCTATCACTTGGCCCTCGGGACATAATCGAAATGTTACGGTCTTTCCAAGAACACACATGTATAATGTGGAACAGTTGCCTGGATGTCGTCTCCATACTGCGTCACTTCCGATGCTACACAGTTCGTCAGCTAGAGTATTTCCAGTAAATAATGTGATCGCGATTGCTACTACGAGCACAGTGATGACTTTGGACGTAAACATTTTCGTAAGTATTGTAAACTCTGTTTCTATTATAAATACAAAATAATTGAAATTGTTACAATCCTTAAGTTTTGTAAACTTCGACGTCTTGCAGTTGTTGTCCAAGTTGATTGTTAAAAGAACATTAGCTTACAGGAGCTTATATACCCTCGATCTTTATTCTAGAATTCTCATCCTACAGCAACGTCATCATGTCTCATTCATAAATAACGCAGTTCTTATCAGGATCGTGGGAGGATTTAAACGCTAAATTTAGATTCGTTTCAAATGGGTAGACGGTAACACTTCACTAAAATTATACGATATAATATATTTTAAATGATATATCATAAAAGACAATTTAGTTGAACTCTAGGCGTAATATTTTAATTACGATGTTGAGAAGGTGGATCTTTAGTTTAAATATACAAATATTCCGTTTAAAAATTATAAATAAAATTCTTTTTAAGATTTTTTCACCATTTTCGTTAGTTGAAAATCGCTTGAGAAATCTCTAGAAGAAACAGGTTTTCAGTTTGTATTTTTAAAATGACATAGAGGCAATTTGTTTTAGCGGATTTTGTGAGTGTCTTGTAAATGGGGGAAACCGTTTTTACAAAACTGTTGATTTATGTGATATATGCTGATGAATATATTACTTCTTAGTTCAGTTGATAATAATGTCTACCTAAATTTCAGCAAGTTTGTGTCATCATATCACACCCAAAAATCCACACACATAAGCAATGAAATAAACTCGAACCAGTTAAGAAAATTTAGTGCAGTGTGTTTTAGGCTGATGTAAATATCTTCATGGGTGGAGACTAGGACGTGATACAATGCATAGTAACATTGACATCTTTGGAATTAATAGTAGTACACCTTCTCCAAATATGGACATGCAGGTTGGTCTTAAATAGATAGACGTCACTAATTGAGGAAAATTAAACATCAAAGAAACGCAAGTCATTCCTTGAGAAAGTGATAAGGGGATGCCGCTTAGAATTCCGTCAGGAACCTGAGTTTAATATGTAAACTGAAAGCTTTTTTGCTATTTTTATCATATTCCAGCTAATTACTTATAGAGGCGACCAAAGACATGTCTGGTTAGAACCACCGGCGCACCGCAGATCACCTGGAAAACCCCTGACATGAAAGTCCTCGCCCCGGCAGGGACTTGAACCCACACGGTGAGTGACCGAGGAGTAACAAGTAACTTTCCCCTCGGCCACGCTACCCCTTTCCTTAATGTGCTACGTACGCATACTCAGAACGATAAGTACTCCTACTTGAAATAATAACTAACCGAACATCTAACCATTCCGTCAACATTTGATACTTAACCAGTGACCGTATTCAAGATACAATTCCTTACTGGGCGATTATTGCCTATTTGGTCATTATATAATTATGGATGATTTTAATCAACGTTTTTCTTATTTTATTTATACGAGACAGCATTTGCAGACCATAATTAGGCGCAGCATACCATGTGGAATAATATATATAACAGGGAAACAAACATAAAAAATATACAGCTTTATTAAAAGGTCATTACTTAAAACAAAAATATAACAACATTCAACGTGACTAAAAACACGCGGTCTCACTCTAAATCTTAATGATAAGACGAAAACGAATAAACAAATAGGAAGATTGATAGAGCCAGTTTAAACACGCCCGACAGGTCAAAGGTCAACGCCGACAAATATTGAAATGTCAGCACAATTTCGTGCAGATTTGGCAATGATGCCGTGTACTTTTCGATTACGGACATAGCGCAATAGATAAGCGATGTATAGAATGCTTATATAAATTATAATATAAACCATAAAACGAACACGGAAATCCTCGATTCTTCACATTGAGTGACCTTTTTGTAAACGAACCATGCTTGTTCTAAAAACAACAACCAAATTATGATATACGCAATGTACATTTCGTAAAAGGAACCATCATGAAATTTTGATAGGATGGTATGTTTATAAAAAAATGCTTATAACTTTTCCAAAAATGGTTATAGAAGTATACAACTGGTATTCAAAAGGTTATTAAATTGCCATTATGGCCATATGTCATATGTCAATTATGCAAATTAGCACTTATGAATATTTATATTTTTTCACGAAAATCTAAAAATATACTTTATTTTTGAAAAGTTGATTTAACTTTTTTTTATTTAAAAGCAATTTTTAAACAGTTTCTAAATTTATCTACCTACCCCTACTAGTGTAACACATGTTGGTCCAAGTTTCATATGATTTTGTTCATTTTGTGACTTTTTATGATTTTTTTTATTTTCATTCAACTTTTGCTCAGTCAATCTTAATGCCTAATTTGGTTTGAAGTCTGCTTATAACTAATCATAACGTTCAAAAATAATTTTTATATCGTTCCTGAAGTGGAAGCTTTGCTAAATTTAGATTTAAAATAATAAATTATGCAAATTAGCCAACATGAATATTCATACATATTAATGACCATCTAATGATAGATGTCAATTTAGGACAAGTTAATACTATTCATAACTTGGAAAAAACAGTTATTGACTAGTCCTTTGGCGAAGCCTATCATTAAGCTGAGATTTAAAATAATTATGCAAATTACTTCTCATGATTATTCAAAACCCTTAATTTTGAGCTTACACTGTGCACTTTAACTCTAAATAATTTTTTGGCCATTATTAAATTTGTTGTATTTTTTCTTCCTTTTTCATACTTTTACATAGGATCTCAATCATTAAACTAACAATCTTTCTACGTGTGTATGAAAGTTTCTTATAACTGTTCTATTAGCGATTTTATGCTGCAACTTCAAATCCTTATAAATTAGGATATATTAATTTATTAAAATGGAATATGGTTAAACGCTTAAGATTAATTTTGTTAAGTAAATAATTAATTATTTCTCCGATTTTCTTAATGAATGAAGTACACTATTTACTTGACTTTATCTTTAAGGTTAAGATCGTGGGAACTGCTAAACTTTTTTATAAGTTTTATCAATTTCTATCATTTTCAAGTTCACTTTATATTGACATTTGATATTGTATTATACTCTTTTAAGACATTTAATGTCTATTGTTTACTGTGTAGGTTTTTAAATGGTAAAATCAGTAATTGTTTAGTATCCCATGTGGTGCATTCTCTTTCACCAACATTCTAATGTATTGATGTCCAACACTTCAAAACATTTGTGAACAACTCCTTTGCATGTTTCAGGGAATCTTTCCGCGATATTTCCTAGTAGATAGGCAAGACCATATCTATAAACACAACAAAGATGTCATTTTACTCTACAACAATGTTGTTTCATTTCCTTCTTCCATTGTATTATCCTTTGACTTAGGAAATAAAACTTTTACTTTTATTAAGGTCAAACTGCAACAAGAAATCAGACTTTATAGACAGAACAATTTATTTCATACTAATGCCTTGTAATATAATTTCTATCTCATCCCTTGGATAATATCATTTTAATTAATGAAAACTATAATATAAATATATACATATAACATCCAGTCAAGATAACGTGACAATTGTATTTTTCAGTTTTACTGACAATTACATCACAAGCAAGATGACAGGATTAAAATAAAAAAAAAATCACTTTTGTATTTTTACCAAATTTCTGCAATATCGGCTGCATATATTAAAGTTTATATCTCAGTTTATTGAATAATGAATAACCGAGTTATAACGAGTGGTGGTTAGGCAGTTTCGTGTACTCATTTATAGCAATATTGACCTCCTATCCAACATTGGACTTAAAACCCCCAGGCTTTACTTCCTCGGAATGCACCATCTTGCATTAATAGACAAAACATTTGCTGGACATTTAAAACTCACGTCATTTATGGAAATCATCAGAGGATTTTATGTTCTGGAAACATATCTGGTGGCCACTGTGATATGCTTGGACAGACTGTCATTATATTAGAAAAAATAAAATATGATAAATGCATCAAGCACTGACATTTAGATGTGACACCATCTGGGAGATACCAGATACTGATTTCAATTACTAATCGCAGTTTTGAACACACAACACCAGATATACCCGTACTTTGTCAATCAAAAGGCTATCACTTCTTAACAAGGAGCATTTTCACCTTCAGTAAAACATATGACATGACTTTATTTGGTTAGAATATTTAGGTTGACCTTAGAGTAATTAACCGCTTATATTTTACTTTGTAGAACATGCATTTGAGAAGAATGAATCCATTATTGCAACTTATTTACAATTACAGACAGCATGTTTTGGTGGCCATAAATTACTTATTAATGTATTCACATGCCTTAAAATTATCAAGTGACCAAAGTCACTTGTGATATATATGTTTAATTAATTTAAAAATGCCTTAAAGAATCTGTACTCTGTAATATCACCTTCAGAAAATTCTTTGATTATAACCCCACAAGGAAATGTAATCTTAATTATTGAACTAATCCAAATCTACCTTTTTAACCTCCACTTGTATCTGTTTTCCCCAATGAAACAGGTTTTTTTTTCTAAAGTATGCTTTACTTTAAATTGAATGAAGAAATTGCATTTTCTTAAATCCAAATAAAAGGCTAATTGAAGAAAAATAGAGGTGTTCTCTGGCTGGGCCAATATATAATTATGGTTAGTCAATAGTACCATTAACTGAAAAGATAAAATATTAGACATAATAGGAAAATATTGTTTTATTACATCCCCTTGGCCATATGTTTTATTCATTTCTTTGTTTTAGTTTACTTGTTTACAATGTAAGAATTATATATTACAATTGCATAATTATTACAAAAGAACATTTATTTTAGATCTGAACAGACATTCAGGCATTTTATAATGGCAGAAATTATTGTTTTCCATTTTTAAGGAGCCATTTTTAAACCATCTATAACGTTATATGGTTAAAGAATATAATAATGAATTCATTATCATGATTTATCATCATTTATATAGCCCAAATGACTTTATTTTTTGTGTACATTGGAGATTCTGTTTCTAGTCCCCCTAGCGGACATTTTGGTATCCATGAAAAATGTCTAACTGAGACGGGGGCGGGAGGGTGCGTGGTAACCATATGCAGCTGCCGGACTAATGTTGCACTGACTGGTCGGGTCCAAGAGAGTAATCATTTCGGGGCGTAGCTGTTCATCCGCCAATTACAGATCATTTTAACACATACGTCCTTACTATTTCAAAGTCAAGGTCACTGTCATAACAGCCATGTTAGAAAAAATGGAAGAGAAAGTATAAAGAACAAAAAATAAAAATAAACACACCATTCAAAAAGACATAAACATGCTTGCTTACAGGGTTTTGCTTTCCGTGATAGGTGAGGTAAAATCAAAAGTTAAACAATCTGCAAGCCACACAGATCAGAGAGAGGCATACAGTATTTTATATTACTTTAAAGAGTATGTGTAAGTCAAGTAAACATTCTGTGTATTTAAGACTCTTAACATTTTGTACACAAGGCCTTCAGCTCGTTATACAAAGTCAGCTAACAAAGGAGAAAATATATTATCATATCAAGTACTTTTGCTGATAGTTTCAAGGCAAGTGTTCCAAAAGTTAAAAGAAAATAATGCAAAGACGCATGGAAATTAAGTTTGATTCAACAGCGCTTCCATATGACATGCTCATTTGTGCAATTCACCTAATACCCGACTAACATGTTAATTGTATAATGTACCTTTTCAAAGAACTTAATTTATTTTGGAGGAAATGGACATAATTATAACATCCAATCGCAACTAAGAACATTTTACGTACTTTACACAAGGGAAGGCAAGTGCGGCCATGTATTCATTTTTAAACATTTATGACTACTACTGAATATCTAACCCTTTTTTTCATTCACACTCTGCATGGATTTACTATAGGTCATTTTGCAACAAATTGCCTATCACCGACCACAGCACAGAGTCCTGCTAAAATTTAAGAATATACGGTGTAGAGTGACGCGCATTACACAGTACCTTAGCACTGACTTATTTTACACAATATCTTTGCATGTAATTCCTTTGTACGTAAGAAATCCAACGTTTATGTAAAGTTTCAAAGTGTAAACATTATTTGTGCACCAACTAACTTTATACAATACCTTCGAACACAATTCCTTCACGCAAAAGATTTTTTACATTTCTGTAAGTTAAACGAATTTACACTGACTTTCTTTACACATTACACAATACGTTTACACAAAACTCCTCAAAAAATAACTCCTAAGTTTCTGTAAAGTTAAAGTGGTTACCGTTGCACTGAGTAAATTAAACTGTACTTTTGCACACAATTCCTTTACACCAGAGAATTCCAACGTTTCTCTAAAAATGGCGGCAGGGGAGACGGCCCCGCACTAAAAAATCGGATATTCGCTAAATATTGTTATCATATTATGGACGTACATTTGTATACAGATAATGTGTTGTGGATACGCATAATTTAATGTTATTGATTTAATCAGAACTAAGATATGATACAGTTACATGGCATGAATGTTCAATTGGGACGTGCAAAATGAACAAATCGTCAGCTAATGACTATTATTGACAATTATTGAGATATGGTGTCCGCAAGCAAATTAAAATAGCACCTTCCACCATTACACGTGTATAGTATTATGGATTTAAAATGCAATGCAAGCGGTTAATCGAAAAGGCGAGCGACAAGTTACATCATATAAAATATTAATGTATTTATAAAAATAGATCAGATATCATTTAAGTTCTAAAGGGTTTTTATCATGCTACATGATGAAATTCATTCACTGAATCTAAAAATAACTTCTTGCATTATAACTATTGTCATTTGAGTCACCAAAATGTTTTATTGTGTAACAATATACCGTCGATGGCGACGCGCAACCTACAGTTATTAACATTTCAAAGTCGAAGGTTTCATTTTATTTATGTACTAAACATGGATGTGTAATCAAGCACAAACTAGGACAAGCAGTTAGGCGAATATTTAATGATCTTAATCTGGCTTGGGAAGTCAAATGGTTTGTTAATTAGTGTGACACAAGTATTCCAGAGATATGCGTCCAATTTTAAATACAACAATGTTTCTTTAGGTTACATTGATGCATTCGTATCCTGGACAGTGGAAACTATATGTTAGGAAGTCTAATTTGTATTCTAAATTGGTGCCTAAATTATATTGTATGCTAGACAACTGGCAAAAAACAAGTTGTCTGTCTGGCAAACACAACCTTTGAAGGTAATCAACAGTCCTATTACTAAATTTGCTAATTGAGCAGTTTTTCCACATCGGTTACATTTTAAGTTAAACCAATCTAATAAATTTGAAAAGAACGACAACTACATACGTCTTAAGTCAAGCTTCAGTTCTCTAGCGTTATTTCGAATTATTTTTAGTCCATTTTACAACCTGCTGTTATGTTTACTTTTAAAAAATCTTTTGAGTTGCAAGTTTATTCATTATCCGAAATTCAAGAAAATGGGGCAATTAATAATGGTTCAGTATAATAATGATTTTCTTAGGTACAAAATTACAATCAACAGCGGTCTTGGTGTGTGTGTGTGTGTGTGTGTGTGTGTGTGTGTGTGTGTTTTGAAATCTTAAAACTTACTTTATTTAAACTTACCCTATACTACACGAATTTTTGTTGCAGGTGTTAGTGTGCGTGTGTTTTTTTTTAATTTAATTTTATTATAAAAACAAACATCTGGGAGTCATTTAGTGAAGCGATTGTGATTGGAAACAATTTCTTAATCAAAAGTGGACTATAAAAATGTTAGTCCTCTGAACCTCAAGGTTTATGGGAATAAAAAAACAACACTGTGTGCATTCTACATTATAGGTTTTATTATGAGTACAGCAAACAATAAATCAAAATGAGTTGAAAATTATAAATAACGGCAATGGCATATTTAAAAGCGATCAAAGGAGAGATTCGTGTATAACTAAGTAAACAAAAAGGTATAATATCACAATGTTAGTAAATGTTGACTATACATGTGACAATAACAATGGGATAACGGAACAACAATCACGTGAACAAATATACACAGTTTCACGAACGTTTAGCATGTAAAATGAGACAAAAACGTAAAATTTGTAAAGGTAAATAATATCTCAAACACGAATTGCGTAGTTTAAATCACAACTTACATGCTGTAGTGGTAACCTTTAAGGATGCACGGCATCAATTATACAAAATGTCATTGAAACAAATCTGCACATAATTGAATTGATCTGAGAACAATATAAAATGATTATACATTTAACTATTTGATTCAACAACAATAACTTAAAATAATAGCACCTTCATCAGGAACACGTCAGTTCAGCGGAAATGTATTTCACTAAACGTGCAATTTCTTTTTGTTGGATTCTAGTGAGTGTATTTATCGTCGTATTTCACGCAAGTTTTCAGCTGCGGATGGAAGACTTGTGTATCTTTATCGCTCTTGCATTCCCCTTGATAGACAACCCGCTCGTTCTCACACATGACAAAGAATGGCGACCACTCTCTTCCAGCCCACGTGTTGAGACCATCAGCACTACCGGTGCATGACGGGAACCGGATGTGGCAGGGTACACAATGAGCGGATCGACACTGGTTGGCTTGGTAGTCGCCTGGAAATATAATAATAGAGATTATAGACTACATACACATGTATAAAACAATCTTTAGCTGATTAAAACTTGCTTTTGAGTTAACCAAAATAATTTGATATTATGTCTACAATTTGTAGATTTTTTTTAAAATTCCATATGTTAGTAAATGCAATTTTAAATATAACGTCATCTTGATTATCCATGACCGTTATCGGAATTATGTGCACAGATTAATTTTGACAAAAATGTCTAAATGAATCTAGTGTACATCAGCTTTATTATTCATATCAAGAGAATATCTCGAACACTGTAGAAAATAAGTGTTTTTTTTAAGTTATAAAGGTCTTAAAGTTATAAGCAGTGCACGGACCACTTTGCTGTTCAGATACCTTGTTACCAGTAAATCAAGTATGGGAAATTAGAACCTACATGGATTTTTTGGCACCATCTGTCCCGGCTGACATTTGACGTGCTTGTAGTAATCACATTTCCCAGAGGATGTGTCAAACAGAAGAGGGTATGGGCACTCCATATCAATTGTCGCCATCGAGCTCTTGCCCATTGTAACGCATTCGGAAAACTTCGCACAGTTCGTCGGGTTGGCTTGTTTCTCGCCCAGTGTACATGACGATAGAGCAATTAGGTTGTTTTGTTGTGCAACCACATCTTTTGAGGTACCTAAAGAGATTTACTAAAGGTTTATATCACACTACAAACCAGTACGGTCAACTATGGATTCAGAAAGCACGTATAGCAACTAAAATAATGTACGTGCTGTATTACTTCAAAAGTGTTTGAATGACTTAATGGCAGAGCTTCGTTAATGCAGTGACATTGTTCCTTTGGTCAAAGCAAATTCAATTTGCCGTCTGCTATTGATGGTTGTATTTGCGCAACCACAAAGAAGATTGACTAAAAGTTTACATCAAAATACTAACCAGTATTTGCGCAACTTAGATGTAACACTATTAAATGCTATATATCTAACGAAATATCGGCTCGTTACAAACAGGTATTACTTATTATTAAGAAACTTCGACAAAAAATAAAAGTCATAATTCTAACAAGAAATTGGTACTTACACTCATCGAGAGCTGATCCTTTGAGCACACATGTCTTTTCATCCCTGGCAACCACTTGGCCCTCGGGACATAGTTGAAATGTTACGGCCTTTCCAAGAACACACATGTATAATGTGGAACAGTTGCCCGGGTGTCGTCTCCATACTGCGTCACTTCCGGTGCTACAAAGTTCGTCAGCTAGAGTATTTCCAGTAAAAATTGTGATGGCGATTGCTACTGCGAGCACAGTGATGGCGTTGGACGTACACATTTTTAAAAGTATTGCTATTATAAATACAAAATAAATAAGAGTTGCTGTTTAAAACAATTTAAAATTTCTACAATTCTTAGGTTTTGTATACGTCGACTCTCTGCTTGTGTCCAGGTTGAATGTTGAATGTACCGTTTACGGGAGCTTTTATACCATCGGCCTTCTTTCCCGAATCCTAGTTCTACAGCTACGTCATCATGTCTCATTCATAAATACCGCAGTCCCTATCAGGATCGTGGGAGGATACCAATGCTAAATTTAGAATACTTTCAGATGAGTAGACGGTAACACTTCACTAAAATCCTACGATAATGTTTTTAAATGATATATAATTAAATTATATTTTTTGAACTCTGTGAATAATATTTTAATTATGATGTTGAGAAGGTGTATTTTTAGTTTAAAGCATGCAAAAATGTCGTTTAAAATTATAAATAAAATTCGTTTAAAGAATATTTTTCACAATTTCTTTAGTTGAAAATCGCTTGAGAATTCACTGGAAGAAACAGATTTTCATTTTGTATTTTTAAAATATGAAAGACCTATACAGCTGGAGAAAGGCAACTTTTACTAGCTGATATTGTGATTTTCTTAGTGTCGTATAAGTAGGGTAATTACTATATTTACTAATAAATAGCTAAATTCTGATGGTTAATGTGATATTTTATTGATGAATATATTACTTTTGTTAAGAGTAATGTCTACTTAAATATAAGCAATTTTACAAATCTGATTAAAATTATGTCCTAAAAACCGCTCCGCTATCAGGATGTGACGACGAGTCGATAAACCCTTCCCAATCAATCAGATTGTCGCCTACAAAATCGCAGAAGTAAATGATATGCATTACGCTCTCTGATACAAAAATAGTTATCGGGAAAACCATTCTTGTTTATAGACGGTATTTGCGGGCCGTCATCAGATCTTACATTGTGTAAGATTTTACTTTAATAAGAATTCAATTTTATATTCACCAGTTTGCCATACTTAACCGAAATCTATACATAAAACCACACTTAAATAAATTTAATAAACTCAAACGAAATAAGGAAATTTAGTGCAGCGTGTTTTTGGCTGATTTGTCTTCATGGGTGGAAACTGTGACTTGCTACAATACATAGTAACATAGACATTTATGGAATGAAGCGTAGTACACCTTCTCCATGTATAGACATGCAGGATTGTCTAAAATAGATAGACGTCACGAACTCATTGGACACAAAATAAACATGAATAAAATGCAAGTCATTCGTTGAGAAATTGATAAGGGAATCATTGCACGTGCTTATGCAATGCTGCGATTTTATTGAATGTTTTAATTAATCAAACATGCATTATATTCTAATAAGTATTTGTTATATATTTTAAAGAAAAAATTATTAATGTAAAATCTGGACAAAAGTAATTGCAAATAAAAAGCAGAACTTATTTTCGCTGGTCATTTGCGGGAGCTTCGTATTGAAAGTATAGTTTTATTGTGTATATTTGCTAAGTTGTATGAAGTTCTAATTTGTTATTTCTTTTAGGACAAATCATTGATCACTTAATTTTCCTTGGTTAAAAATTAGTTTCATGGTGACCTAAGCAAACGTTTTACCAATAGCTTTATGGTGATGTATTTGTATATCGCATATTATTTTCGTATGGATCTGCTGACAATAAGAATTTTGTCACGCTGCATATGTACCTTAATTTAATCAGTAGACTGGTCCCTTTTTTGTTACGTCATTTTTGGCGATTTTCAGCTAAAAGGAATTGTAGAAGATCTCTACAATTGTCTTGGTAAAAAACCACCAGCGCACCGCAAGTCAGGTAAAAATCTGACATTAAGGTTCTTGCACTGACGGGGACTCAAATCCACACGGTGAGGGGCTGAGAAGTTACAAGCCAGTGACTATCCGCTCGGTCACGCTGCCCCTTTTTTGCATTGCTAGTATACCTAAACAGAACGAAAAACTTGTAATAGCAATTAACAGAACATCACATCATTCCGTCAAGATGCGATACTTACTGGATGACCGTATTTAAATACAATTCCTAATTGGGCGAACATTGCCCATTTTGTAATCATTTAATTTTTCAACGTTTTTATTTTTTACGAAACATCATTTGCGGACCATAACTTGGCACATTATGCCATGTATACCTGTGGAAACATATACATAACATCGAAAAACAAACATAGACATATACCGCTTTATTTGAACAGGTCATTACTCAAAACCCCAAAAATATATATCTAACATTCAAAGTGACTAACACACATTCTCACTTAAAATCTGAATGATGAGATAACGACAAATAAAAAAGGACAACAGAGCCAGCTTAACCACGCCCCCGACAGGTCAGAGGTCAATTCAGACAAAGGACTTTTTTTAAAATGAACAATTGTTTTGGTCTTAAGAACAACCAAATGCAAGATACAATGTGCTATTCGTGAAAGGACCTATAAACTGTCATAAACACAATTCTTAAGCATACGGTAAATAATTTAAAATCATGTGAAGCCACTGATCACAAGCGCTATGTAACCATTTCTTTATTTGTCAAATGTAAACAACAACGTTGCCGAGAATCGAGCTCTCTGATTGGTCGGGCTCCAGACAGTAATTATTTTGGGGCGTGGCCGTTCATCCGTCAATTAAATATCATTTTAACACATTTGAAACAACAATATAATGTACACTCTGAAGACTTATTTAGTCTGGCTTTGCCGTGTAATATAGTATGTTGATCGATGTTTCTGCATTGAATTGGGTCAAGGTCATTGTCATAGCAACCATGTAAAACATGAAGGAGAAAGCATAAAGACCTCATTCAAAAAACCCAAACATACTTGTTTAGAGGCTTTTGCTTTACATGACAGATAAGGTAAAACCAAAGGTTAAAACAATCTGCCAGCTACACAGATCGAAAAAAGTATACAGTATTTTATAAGTAATGTACTTGTAAATTTAGTATAAAGAAAAACATTCACATATTTGTGTAATTAAGACTAAATTATTTTTGTACAAAAGGCCTCCGGCTCATTATACAAATTCAGTAACAAAAAGGTTTGTACAAAAGGCCTTCGGCTCATTATACAAATTCAGTAACAAAAAAAGATAAATTTATACATGTATTTATATTATCATAGCAAGCACGATTTTTAATAGAGTTTCAAAGCAAGAGTTCAAAAATAATGCAAACACGCAGGGAAATTCAGTTTGATTCAACAGCGCTTCCATATGACATGCTCACTTGCATAATTCATGTAATAACATACTAAATTATTTACTGAAGAAGGTACCTTTCTATGAAATATTGCCAAGCATTCTGTAAATACTTATTTATTTTTGGAAATGGACATATATAAACATCCAATCACAACTAAGAATAGACTTTCATTAAGTCTGCTAGCAACCTTTACACGTACTTTACAAAAAGAAAGGCAATTGTGGTCGTGGTTCCATTTGTCACCATTTATTATCACTACTCAATAGTTTATCCTTTTCCATTTTTTCATTCACCCTATGCTTGGATTTGCAATAGGTCTATCAACAAATTGCTTATCACCGACTACATATTTTTTTTTTTAAATCTTTAAGAATACACATTGTGCAGTGACACACAAAAACCTTTGCATTGTCGTACTTTACACAATACCTTCGCACATAATTCCTTTAAACAAAAGATTTCCAACCTTTCAGTAAAGCTCAAAATGTGCAAAGTACCTTTGCACTGACTGACTTTACACACTGCCTTTGCGCATACTTATTTTTAGACTTTGCATGCAATTTCTTTACACAAAAGAATTCAGACGTTTCTGAAAAGCAAAGAACAACAACACAACATACACACATTACCTTTGCACTGATTTACTTTACACAATACCTTTGCACAGAATTCCATTACAAAAAGAATTAAAGCAGTGTACGTTTTACCTTTGCACTGACTTACTTTATCACATTACCTTTGCAATGACTTATTTTACACAATACCTTTGCATAGAATTCCATTACACAAAAAGAATAAAAGCAGTGTACGTTTTACCTTTGCACTGACTTACTTTACACATAGAATAACCTTTGCCCATATTACACAAAGAAAATGTATTTATTCAGTCAACATTGCCATTGAGTTTCTGGATAACAATTGACTGCACACAAATAAAGTAGCATTTTTTTAGTTTGGATTTTTCTCATCTCTTGATTTTTTTCTTCTTTCAATTATCTGCTTAGACACATTTTACAACTTCTGTGTTATACAAATTAATGATCTTTGCTTATAAGTTATATTCCGTACACAGCTGTATATTTATTTATTTACCCATTGAGTACATTATGTAAAGTTACTTGCAAATGATTGGACTGGCGGACTGTATGTAGATATCTAACTTCTATATACTAGGTTGCTATAGACAGGATAAATAAAATACTTTTCAACACTGAAATATTAATATCTAATATAACATAGCAAACATATATTTTCCAACACCATTTATCTTATAACCAACATTGTGTGCGCATTGTTTGACAATGACCTTGACCTTTGGAGTAAGCATCAAATGTTACAGCATACATGTTTTCTTTCATTTAAAATTCTTTTGTTTTTAATATTGCAAAAACATACACAATTTTTAAAAATAATCATACCATACAATCAATTCTTTATTGGTATATTTTAGAAAATCTTACATATATATTATAAAACAATAAGTCACATCATACATATTGTGTGTCTCAGCACAGTTATGTTAAAATACCAAAAGCAAACATGTAAATGTTAAACAGACAGTTACCATTATTTAGATATGATTATATTTATTTATATACATTCAAATTTTAAATCATTTGACTTATGCTTTTTAATACTTTCCTAAATAAATAATACTTTAAAAAAGGGATCTATCAATCAATTTTGCGTGTTAAATAAATGACCTTCATATAAGTTTTGCAGATTCAAATAAGTATTGCAAGCTAAAACAATACATGTAAATGAATATGATAAAACCTAAAAAAAAATTAAGTAAAAACATGAAATTAAATGAAATGTGAATGTCTCCAGAAATTATACACGATGACAATAAATTAATTCTTCTCCTTAAAATACAAATATACATATGGAACCATCATCTATTCATAATTAAGAAGACACTTACAAAGTTAACATCCATACCATATTTAACACTTATTCAATTTCAATTTTAGCAGTCTAATATGATGTCGATGTCCTTCAAGGTTTGTTGCATTATGTTTAGTTCTAAGATTTTATAATAATATGACTGAGTGAAATATGTATTTCATCATCCCAAACAAGTTTTGTACATAATTAAAAAATAACTTGTCCTGCTCAGTAGTGAATGACATACCACCTTAGGTAGCTGCACAACCTACTAGCAGCAACTTCTAGCTGTAGTTGCAGGGTCTAAATAAGCAACAGATTGCCAATGGAAATAACTTAATACAATACTTAAATTTGTTTTTTGTTGGGGCTGAATTTCAACCAGAGGGATTCATTGTTCCGTTAAAGTCCCAGTGTGAATTGTTGCGAGGCAACAGCTGACTAACCTTATTTATGTCTTCCTCATTGTCATCCATTTCTCTCCTTAACAGCTCAAGATGCTGACATTGATCACAGAAACTTCATGTTTGATAAGCATTATTATCAGGCATCTAGTAAGTGGCTAAACCCAGATGTCTGCATTTATCTGATGTTTATTTTGTTTTTTATTACATTGCACAGACACAATTACAGTCATATTGGCAACATCTAGCTTATTATTGGTGGAGGAAGACCCCAGTCTTATATCTGGATAGAATCATTGGCGCACCGCAAGGTTAGGTGGAAAACCTCCCCACAGGAAAGTTATCGCCCCGACCGAGACTTGAACCCACGCATTTAGAGGCTGAGGAGTTTCAAGTCAGCGACTTTTAACTGTTCTGCCATAGGCACCCCCTCTGATGATCTGTGTCTATCTTTTTATTGACTCTAAAAAGATATTTATATAAAGTTTTTGTAATGTTCCAAGTGCATTGGCTGGAACCATTGGAGAAATAGAATAAAATTGCACAAACACATTCCTCTATATGCATCATTAGTATTACTCCACAGACTTTTCTTCTCTATGAGGATGATGCTCAACTTTTTTGGATGTCTGGAATTTCCATCCCGTCTAGAGCCTTGTCACTGATGCAAATCATGAAATACTTTTAGTCATGCTGATGTAATCGTTTCTGTATAAACTGGTTTGTTTGATATGTCTATTTCCTTCTCACTGACTGGCACAGAGGGGGCGTTCTTACTCTTTTACAAGTAATCTTTCCTCGCCTATTCCTGTCACAGCTCTATGTTGCGACAGCTGAGTTGAGATCGCAAACTGTTAGATTCTGAAAGTTGACGTCTCAATGATGGATGGGTTCAAAGTTGACACTTCTAGATGGGTCAGTGGGGAAGACTGACTGTGCCTGAGTCATGATTCTTTTTAATCCCTGGAACAGTTCAAACAGAATACACTAACATGTACCAGCCTTTTATTTTTATATATTTTGTAAACCTACTCTTTGTCATACTAACAACCAAACGTGCACCTTTCATGTTATTGCTCCAAACATTACTGATATTTCTCAGACAGGATGGAAAGGGTTTTCTGGCATGAAATGTTTGCACACCTTTTGGACATAAACCCAGTTAAGGTAGTGTTTTGGTTTAAAATAGCAGGATGTAGCTTGCTCCATTTCTAATAAATACTGACTTAAATCTACAAATGGTAATAAAGCTTCCTCAGAAATAGATGGGTTTTTTCCCCCCAAGTACCATTTAGCATTAGCTTTTGTTGAAATACATCACAGCAACCAATGACATCATTATAGTAACGTCCTGCTGTTTTGGTGGAGGAAAACCACCCACAAATGTCTAAGTAGAACCACTGGTGCACCGCAGGTCAGCTAGAAGACCTTCACCCCAAATAGTACTCTAACACATGTGGTGAGACACTAAGCAGTCAGAGGAGTTACAAGTCTGTAAATCTACCACTGTGCCATAAACGCATCCTCACCCCCCATTCAGCTTTGTTTTATAATGCTGGGAACTTGGATCATGTTATTTATTCAGAGCATGTTATCATTCAGTAATTAATCTGCTACAGTCAATGGCTGAATGACTCTTACTGGCTCATATGAACTAACAGAACATGAAGTCTTGTGATTTAAACTGACTGTTCAGGTGAACTGCCCATTAAAATGATTTTTGAATCTGAAAACATTACACATGTAAAAACAACACCCAGTAATCACTTTCATCTAGCAGATACCTACCTGAATGTACTTCCTCTGTGTCTCGTCGTTCAGTACATGAGCCACATATCTGGATGAGATCTTCTCACGACCGGTACGTGCATGGATACCCACCATAGTTACACCAATAGGCCATGGAGCATTGCCTATAGCCATTTCAAGGTAGGCATCATTGGCCTGTCGGGTCAAAAAAAGACACTCATATGACTTTTTGTATTTTATATGTGTCAAACCCTGAATCTAAATCACTCTTTTATCTTTTAATTCAGAGTTAAATTTATGAAATTTTTAAGAAGAAAAATAACTGATTTCTCTACAGTCAATCTCAATTTACAAATTAAAGATTGGCTAATGAAAACTATCACTGTAAGCCATCTGGAACGCCTCCTATCTTGAGGAGTGTTTTACCCAAGTGGGTATCCATCTTAAAGGCAGCTGGCATGTAAGTAGATCACTTTCAATTCTCTTCAAACATGGTGTACTTTGAGACACAAATCCAGCCTGTTCAAGAAATAATTTGTTTAAGACAAAATAAGGTCTTTGTTCTATAATTGTGCACTTTTTAAGAAAATTCTCTGACTATATTATACCTTAATGTAATCCTTCTCTAGTAGGTGATGCATAATCTGTACTAAACACTCCAAGATGTCAGCCTGCATTTTCTGAAATATCATAAAGTAGAATGTTTCAACTGACAAGATAGAAAAGCTTCCATATTAATGAAATTAGGAAGAAGATTGTTTGTTTATTGGGTTTATCGTCCCACCAACAGTATTTCACTCATCTGGAGACGATGTCCACTTGAAGCAGATATAGTGCTGCCTTTACTGTGTATAGCATGCCGTATACACCTGGCATGATACCACACCCAGTCACATTATCCTGACACTGGGCCAACCAGTCGTGGAACTACTCTTATATTTGCTTGAGCGTTAGCAAGGGAGCTATACCACAACCATTTTTAACGACTTTGGTATGTCGCAGCCCGGGATCGAACCCGGGGCCTCCCGTACCTGGAGCCAAGAAAGTTGCATACATTAGATGCTTTATGCATTCTTTTTATGAACTTTTGTTGAAAGGGATAAAGTTCACTAGACAAGCAAGGGCTGTGCTTAGTTGTCATTTTTTTTATTTCTCAAGACTTTATTAATAATTATACAAATACATGTTAACTTAAAAAAAGCATCTAAGCTATAATTCAGTGCTAACACATAGGACAATTACAAGGGATCAATGTGTCAATAAATATATACTTTTTATATACTTTTATATTCAAATATACAAGTATACTGGGGAAGAAAGGCATCCTATATTATCATTTCTTATCATTTAATACCTACTCTACCAGGTTTTTATAAGCTGTAGGTTTTTATAAGCTGTAACAACTGCATGACAAAATATGTTTCCGTTTTTTTCAAATATGGCAGCGCACATAGACGTTTGCAAATATGTAGAGACCAAAATTGTTTATGTTTAACTCGTGAAAATTTGAGTGAGAGTGTTTTCAGAAAAAAAATGTTTTAGTAGTCTAGTAGTCCCGACCTTGTTTTTCAGTTTCCTGAACATAGGTTTCATGTATGACACAGTCTGGGCATGCATGGCTCTGCTCATTTTCCCTTTGAGGCTTCTCTTCTCCTCATCACTCCAACGATTAATCTCATTTCCCCACTCTTTCAGGATAAACTGAAACAAAAACATACAGTTGGTTATTTTATCAAATTTAACTTAAACAAATATAGATAGAAGTTGGTTATATTAAGTTGTTACTGGAACAAAGGCAGATAGTTGTTGGTTATATTAAGGTTTATATGTTCTGTTTTTTGTTACATCACACCGGCACAATTATGGTAATACTGGTGATGGCTAGCTTTTTACTGGTGGAGGAAGATCCCAAACTTACATCAGAATAGACCCACCCGTACACTGCAGGTTAGCTAGAAAACCTCCCAACATGAAAGTTGCAGGGCTTAGGAGTTACAAATCATCAACTCTAACTGCTCGCCCATGGATGCACCCCACATTAAGTTGCAAGAGGAACAATTACAGATAAAATTTGGTTATATTAACATTTTTCTGGATAGGAGGTATACACCAATCTAGCTATAAAAAGGTTCTTAACTTTACTAGGACAACAGATTAAGAAAAGCAAGTATCAACTAGTAATTTACAGTTTCATTTAAAGGGTAAGGGATTGGGATTTGCAAAAAATTTTGCCGATACTGTGCAGCGACATTTCTATCATTATAGCACAGGGGCACTTATGAGGTGCCCAGGGACTGAACCCGGCCGGTTCATTATACTGACACCGACAAGTCAGGCGTAATGCTGTCCCCTTAGCATCGAGCATTAGGAAGGAAGCCACTTCTACCAACTTTAAATTCTTTGGTTTGACCTGGCCGGGGTTTGAACCTGCGACCTACCGATCCGCAAGCTCTACCGCTTGAGTTATTGTGGCCAGTTTTATGAGGTAACATTTCTCATCACTGTACAGGTGGATCAACTTGCAAGGATAAACAGTAGAGCACCAGTTCATAGGGGAACCATTAAATCTTCACATGTAATCCAAGCCTTACCTTTAGAAAACGTAAAATGATTTCCTGATCTTTGTCACTGTCTCCTTTGCCAAGTTCTTCCTTCATTTTCTGAAAATAAATGTTAATTTATTATTTGTACAGATCACATATTGTATACCTAACTGCTACTTTATACTGGCATTAAAAGTGTGCTTTTCAGTTAAAATTTCATTTGAATACCAGTATTCAGTTATTTTTTTCCTTAAGCATCCATCTTCTATGATAATGAAGCAAATTTTAAATGAACAGGCATAATACTTGATGTCATGGCTAGACTTAAATGGGACTAACTAGCCAGGTGTCAGATTAATGTGACATTAAGAAGTAACAAGAGGTGTCACAGAACAGTGTGCTCGACTATCTACAAGCTTGATAGAAGGAGGTAAACTTGGTAATAGATGCAAGCAACATTTCAACCTGAATGTTCATGCACAAAGATTTTCTCAGACGATCAAGGGCACATGTGGACTTTCCAACCAATCTTTGTAAATGTTAATGAGATGTGTCCTTGATAAAACTTGCAATCTTTAATGATCCGATATTATCAGTAGATATTATCTCTAGGAAAACATGTGTACACTATCATACCTACCAATAACCTGGTTATTAAGATATAAGCTTAAAAGTGCTTTTATACAAAACTTTAACCTGAGATATGTGACAGCACTCAGTCGTTCAGGTCACTGGAATAGCAGTTGTTATTCGTAGAAAAAAAATGAGCTAAAAAGGCACAACGTTAAAGTCACACTATCACACATTATGCTACAAAACAAGATTCACTCAATATTAATTTTTTCCAACAAAACTTTTTCATGAAATAAAGTTGTTTTTTTTACATAATTTTTAAGTTATTACCAAGAAACTATGAAGTTTGAAAAGCATTTAATTAAATGATCAAATATATATATTTTAAAACTGTCACTTAATTCATCAGAATGCAGTGAAGTATGTCCATCAATACATTTCTTGTACCTCAATATCTTCCTTGGTTGTACCATCGTCCTTGATAGAGACAGTATTTCCAGGCTGACTTTTCTCCTCAGACTGTTTCATGATCTCCTCATAATAATCCTGGTCCACCTTCTCCATGGCAGCCTGGAAGTCATTGGACCCTACACCTCCTCCCTGAAGAGTGCAGAAACGGGAGGCAATATTATAGAAGAAATGTGCTGTAAATTAATCTATTTCATATATACTCATATTTGAAGACAAAAACACATACTAAGTCAAGTAATCTTTTTCAAGAAAGGCAGTTATGATTGCTAAAGTAAAAAATATACTGCCCAAGTATTTTATAAAAAGAAATAAGTATAATTATTGAATAAATTTAAATGAATAAATTTAAACAAATTTCTAATTTATGTTACTTCCACTTAAAAGAAACACAGGGTCTAAAATATTACTAAACTTGTTACTTCATACAAACAAAACACAGACAAAATGTACTCAGCAATAATTGGACTTGGTTTTTATTTGTATAAGGGAATGCTCATCTTAAGCAAAAATAAAACACACACAAGATATTTGTTTTACAGAATATTAAAAATATAAAAACAACTTTTTTCAAGATAAATGCCAATCATTCATTTTCAGTAAAGCATTTATACTTAACTGAATAAATATTCTTCATTTAATGTCTTAAATCAAAAGTATTTCATCAATCAGTATAATATATGGCATGTACAAAATAAAATAATATATATTTAAGAAAATGTGCTTGTGCTTACCACACTAAAGTCTGGTTCGGCTGCCTCGAGGGCCTTTAGTCTCCTAAAAGCTTCAGCTTCGGTCTCACCAAACAGTAGGATGGGCTCATGGAGTTCTCGGAGACGCCGGATAACCTAAATATTAGCACAAAGACGGAATATATATGCTAGAAATAAGTCACAATCAAATGCAGACAGACAGATGTAAAGAATTTTTAAGAACCAAAACTGTGCCAAAAGGAAGTATTTTATAATGAAAATTACCTACAAAACACAGAATTATACAAAATTAATCACATGATTTAGCTTAATCCCATCAACATACTGATGTTCCCTGTTAAACATTGCATATAACTGTTCAAAGGATAATCTGAAAATAAAAGATTCCTTTTAGGACTTGAATCAATTTTAAGAATAGCATTTGTTGTAAAAAAACAACAATTTACCCATTATCCATCTGTGCACTAATATGAACTAACAACAATTATACAATTAAAAAGTCAGTAATACACAAGAATTAAACAAAGTTAAATAGCTCATTAGTCTTATATGAAAAAATAAGACTACTAGTAATGATATTATAAGAAATAATTGAATTGACATTTAACTAGTAAAAGAAGACAATGAGGAAAAAAACACAGCTGTGACAGCTCACATCCTTCCGAGGTAAGATCTTTTCTGGGGCTTTTCCTTTTTCTGCTATTTTTTCTACATGCTCATCCTTCTGCAAACAGAATACAAAAAGAACAAAAATAAATACACTGTATGCTATTTATACAGAAAAAAAATGTTGACTATCACTGATAGGAAAGAGCAATATTTTGTAGGTGACAAGTGTAAGATATAGTTTCCTACAAATAAAAATGTCATTGCAACAAACATTTTTATCTAGCACAAGTAATCCTTCTTACAAGAAGTAGAACCCTTCCTTGACATGTTTTCTTTTCACTAGGTGGTTTGGGCTTTCCACATCAAGTTTTAAATTTGTACCTTGTCTATAGTGTGGGTAGCAATAAAAAACAAGGAAAGCTGAGGGTTTAAATAAACATGTTGAATTCTCAACAGATTTTTACTGGACATAGTACAGCAGTAGGTAGCATGTAGGGGGTGCAAACTCAGGCTGTGATGTTAAGTTGTAAAAGATGGTAAAAGTATGGCTATAGCAAATATAAAGGTAGCTTGGCCAGCCTGGTGTCAAGATAATGTGACTAGGTGTTGAAACATACCAGGTGTTTGTTGCATGCTTTACACAATGAAGGGAGTGTTGTATCTGTTTCAAATGAACATTTTCTCCGAACAGCTGGAAGATAATAAACCCAACAAATATGTGTTTTATATGTATATCTAATAGAATACAAAAACATACCGGTGCATGGTCTTCAATATGTTTCTGATGCTTTCTCCAATATTCTTCTTCCTGCTTTTTGGCTAGGTCACCTCTTTTAAAAAACTTCTTGTTTGGTGCCTAGATAAAATTTCAAATAGGACACATATTTATAAGAAACATTATTTATGACAATGAAAAAAAGAAAAAAGAAATACTTCAACAACCACTGACAGATTGATAATGCCAATGTTACCACATCTCTGCAGTATTTCTGCTAACTTGGAATTTATTGGTCATTTGCGACTCACATCATTGAAATTTGGGGGAAGTTCAGAAATATTAAGGGTCATGCTTTCAATAAAAGTATCAGTAGACATACAGTCAAATCCTTATTATTTGAGGTCTGTTCATACAAAATGATTGAGTAGTAGAATAAAACCCCAGGTTCAGGATGAATTGGTTCTTAATTTAATGCACAAAATAGAATGCTAGATCAAAAGCAGATAGAATAAAAATTATCAACTAGTAATACATTTTCCAGGTACCCCAGGAACAATCAACAGTTGTGGCATGGTTACATAAAGTGGGTTAAACACACCAATTATAAGACCTAGTATATCTCAGGATTATGCATGCAGTACATCAGATGATTTCAGTTTATTACATAAATGTCATTTGCATTATCCTGTATCCTACCTAATTGAACAAAATCATTAAACACTAATCCTGTTTATCCTTTTGTCTTTGGTGAACATTTCTGACTTTTTGAATATTGTGTCAAACTAACCCTTACAAGCATAATCTCATTATCTGCTGCTGCTCACTTGTAGCTGATAATTCTAATTAATTGATCTCTGGGACATTTTTTTATTTTTCTCAAGCAGGGTCTTTTGATCCCTATTCTCAAGATGATCCATAACTTTAATCAGTTTTCACTATGATAAACATAATAAAATGGATTAGGAATATCCACAGAGCTTGCACCAGTGCCATCCAGTGTGCCACTACACACCATAAGGACCACTGCTCTTCCCCATCTACATATCATATTTTCTGGATAATAGTATACAACTTTTTCTCCTTAGAATCATAGCATGCCAAGGAATCTACCTGTGTGGCTTTTATAATATCAAAAATGTCTTTCAGTCAGTTGGCCAGTATCTAATAATATTGATTGATATTCTGCAGTGACCAGGTTTTTGGGTGGTGTTGCCTGTAACACTGTCCAGAGTTATAAGAATAAGCTTATAACAGGGTTCGACGTTTACTTTTTTGAGAGCTGGACCAGTGGTCCAGTAACTTAGAAAACTTACTAGACCTGACCTAAACTGGACTAGACCAAAATGTAAAACGCATAATACACATACAAGTCATACTTAAATCAAATTGTTATATGAGTTCAAGCATTGTCTTTCAATAACATACCAATATAACTAAGTATGCGACATTTATGACTAGAAAATTAGTATGAAACTTAACACAACTGAACAGGCTAGGCTCACATGATTGTCAACCTGCTTTATTTTCCAAGTATAGGATGCAACAAAAGTAGTGAGCTGTACTTAAGATCATATTTACATTGGTGAGATATATGGGATTCAGATTTAGAATGCCCCTTTATATTATCGATTCTGAAATCGTCCGTACTGACAACAAATGTGCATGTCTTACAAAACATAAGATTGCTCTTTTTTCTTCAAAATCTAGCCAACTAAACTTATCTGTTCATTTTTGACAAAACGATCTTATCCGCTTTGTTTTGTCACACAGTTTCATTGAAGATTCCTTGCTATATCGTTTCGTACTGTCGTCCATCTTTTTTTTTGTCGGACGAAAAATCAAACTTAAGTACATTGCTCGACATTTTTGTGTCGTCTGCGCATAGTGCGTTATAAACAAACCGTATTATAGTCTGTTGTCGTAATACTTGAGATCTCAACATTACAGATAGTATTCGTGCTTTTGTATCCCTCGCATTTTCAGGGCTCCCCCTGGGTTTTTTTTTGGTCAGAGCCAACCAATGAGCCAAATTTGAAAATTATGAGCCACTTTTTTATTTCATGAGCCATTTTTATAAGCCAAATTTACGCGTCAATTTTAATGTTATTTTTGAAGTATCTAATTGTTTCATTTATTGTTATTAATAGACAATCCGGTACTGTCCAATTAACGATCGCAACAAACATTCGGCTAGCTGCTTTATTATCGTCTCGCAAATTACACTAATCCTTCCCTGAGGCGATGTTTATTCGGCAGTTATGTACACAACAATGCCCTCAAGGTGAGGGCCGCGCTAGCTTGACTGGCTATCAAGCTTTTCCTTGCTAGCGAATCACAGTATGCGTAGAAATGGTTACCAGTCTTGGCCGCTTAGTGATTCACAAAAAATAATGCAGAAAAAATCGTGCACCGTAAGGATGCACCAATTTTGAAAAAAATGAGCCACTTTTTTTGTTTTCGCGCTAATGGCGCATGGCAGCAGGAGCCCTGAACAGTGTTCCAATGCCTATGCATTATCTACTTTAGCGAGATATTTGCAATATCCAGATATGTGCCTAACTGCCTTATGTGGCTCTATACCACATTACAACAGAGGTAATTCATACCATCTCAGCATCTCAATCTTTAAGTTACTGTTACTTCGCCACTCAGCCTCAAACAAATAGCAAAAAGTTCAATGTCTAAATTAGATCATCCACCCATGCCACCAATCACCATCACAGTTCAAGGAGTTGATAAACTATTGACAGGACCCAACCCCAATAAAGCCCAAGGTCCGGATGAGATCTCACCTCGGCTGCTTAAAGAATTACACACAGAGATAGCACCGATTCTTACAATCATATTTCAGAGGTCACTGGACACCGGTATTGTTCCTAAGGACTGGAAACATGCCATAATCACACCAGCATTCAAAAAAGGGTCAAAGTCAAAACCAAGTAACTACAGACCAATATCACTCACAAGCATAGCATCAAAACTAATGGAACACATCATTGTGTCAAACATGATGGATTACTTTGACACTCACAACATACTTTGCCCTCAGCAACACGGATTCAGGTCAAAACACAGCTGTGAGACTCAACTCATTGGCTTCACACAGGAAATAGCAGACAGTTTAGATCAAGGTCAGCAAACTGATGTCATTGTCATGGACTTCAGTAAAGCGTTCGATAAAGTTGATCACCACAAACTCGTTCACAAACTGAAACACATGGGGGTAAACCCATACATCACCACATGGATTAAAGACTTCCTACATAACAGGTCACAACAGGTCTTAGTCGAAAACAAGGTCTCTCACAGTCTCCCTGTACATTCTGGTATCCCACAGGGCTCGGTTTTGGGCCCAAGCCTATTTTTAGCCTACATTAACGACCTACCAGGAAGTGTCAGGAGTCGTGTGCGTCTGTTTGCAGACGACACAATAGTTTACCTCACAATAAAATCACACGCATCTGCACAAAGTCTTCAGGAAGACTTACACAACCTAGAACTTTGGGAAAAAGAATGGTCAATGGAATTTAACCCTGACAAGTGCGAAGTTCTCAGAATACACAGGAAAAAGAAACCGGTTATCTTCCCATACACACTTCATGACACCACCCTCAGAACAACAGAACACGCAAAATATCTCGGGGTCACTATCAGTAGTAACCTCGATTGGTCATCTCACGTAAACACCATCACAAACAAGGCCAAAAACAGTCTGAGATTCATCTGACAAAATGTCAAAACACAGAACAAACAACTAAAAGAGGCTGCATACAGAACATATGTACGCCCCCAGGTTGAATATTGTTCAACTATATGGCACCCATGGCAGAAACACCTCACACACAGAATAGAAATGGTTCAAAGGTCAGCCGCAAGGTATGTTCAAAATGACTACCACTACACAAGCAGTGTCACTAACATGCTCAGAGAGTTAAAGTGGTCTACTCTCGAGCAACGCAGAATTCAAGACAGTCTCAAAATGCTACACAAAATACATAACAAACAGGTCAATGTCGATCACTGTTATCTCACAACTACACGAAACAACAAATTCCTTATTCCCCACTCAAAAACAAAACACCAAATGAACTCATTCTTTCCGCGGGCTATACGACTTTGGAACAGACTACCGACTGAGATTAAGGATGCCCCAACTGTACCTGCATTTGCAAGTGGCCTAAATAAGTTTTATGCTTTTTAATTGATATTTTAGATTATTAGTCTTAAATTGTCAATGTTCAGGACTTGCGCCTGCCTTATGTAGTCAGTACTGACTTTTGGCAGTACAAAGTTGAAGTTGAAGTTTTCAGAAAGGAGTGTGCAATCAGATTGGTTACCGGTCACTTCGGTAAATGACCCCTTCAGTAAATTCATCTTATGTAAGGATGAGTCCGGTCGTTTCGGTAAATAGGTAAGCATATAGTATAATACCTGATTGAGACGGAGAATTGGCCCTATGTCCATGTGTTTAATCATTTACTGTCTTTTTGTTTCAGCTAGCAGAGATGCGTGTCATCTAGAAAACTTAAATAAAATAATGTAACAAAATAAAACTTTAAGCATCTAAATATACACCACCTAATATTAAGCATTACAGATACGTTTGATCATAATACATACATAAATATTCATATTTATTTTATTTACATCCTGAGTTTTTGGTGCAAAGAAAATGTGATGGGACCCAGATGTTAGTACTTTCTAGTTGACACGTGTCTCTGCTAGCTAAAACAAAGAGACAATAAATAAATTAATAAATGATTAATATGTCTGTCTCGGGCTGATGTGTGAAAATCTTTTCACACCTAGACATATCCAATTCTCCGTCTCAATCAGGTACTATACTATATGTTTACCTATTTACTGAAACGACCGGAGTAAAACTTACATAAGATTAATTTACCAAAGTGGTCATTTACCGAAGTGACCGGCACCCATCAGATTTAGTGTCTGATCACAGGGGTAGAGTTTTGATGAAACAATTAACTGGCAGTTAACTTCGAATTCAATACATTATTTGCATTCCTGTAATATCAAACAGGATTAGACTTACACCGCCCTACCAGCGCTATGATTAAAATACTGAATCCATCAGAAGTTAATTGTGAAACATACGATGCATCGTAGCATTTTCATATATTTGATTGTTTACATTGTAATCTTAACAGTCTTACGGAATCATCAAAACTTACAAGTATGTCACTGTTGTTCTGTAGCTGTCGTTTTTTTCTTTCAAGTTCTGCTTTTAGTATGTCCATTATTACAACGTTTATTTACCATCACATGAGAACCAGCGTGCTTGTGAATTGGGAACCATCAGTTTCATTACCCCGTATGCGATTGGCTTGGCTGGCTGGAGTGTATTGACTTTTGTCCAATTGTTTGCTCTCTTACAGTAAGGTTAAGGGAGCTAAGGATACTAGGTTCCCGGATGATAACATCTCCCAAGAAATTGGTAACACTAGAACATTTTGCACCAGAAATAACAGGGAATAAATTAGAAAAACAATGCTGTTGAGAATTTTCTTAATACTTATTGTAATTTTGCCTGCATGCCATGGCATAGTGGTAGCTACCTTCAACATATGGAACACTATGTTCAACTGGAACGTCAGAAAATGGAGCATTAAAAATATGGTTTGTATCTAGTAAATTAGTCATTGTTGATCCCCATTCCATCATAGGTGTTTAATTTGTATTATGTTATTAAGTATTTCAAGGGAAAAGTGAGTGCCCGATGTGGGGATCGAACCCATGATCCCCGGATCACCATTCCGGAGATCTATCTACCGAGCTAACCGGGCCACCTGCTGGCCTCTCGGCTCAGGGAATAGTCGTACCACTACAATCTCATACCATTACAATTTCGTACCAAATTGGGAATAGTCATATCACATATAAGATATATGCGTAAATGTTTAATATGGGTATTGTATGTAACAACTTAAAGGATTTTATCTGCACTTAATTTTTTAAACATGTATTGATGGAAAGTGATAGTGTTTTGTAATATTGTAGTTGTTAAGATCGACGCTGTTGATTTTATGTTCATTTTTTCATTTTACGCACTCAATATTGTAAACATATGTTATTTTTGTGTGTGAGTATTAAAAATGATATTTAATTTGATGACAATTTGTTTGTTTTCACTGTCCAATCAGTTTTGGTATCTGACAATTATCCCTTAATTAATTATAATGAGTTTTAGACAATTAGAGATATGAGTGAACTTGCAACTGTGTCAACAGTTTGTCAACAGGTTGCCAATTAAGCAAGTTGATTACGCTTTTATAAAGGACCAGCTTCTGATGGACATTCAGTCTCTTGTGACAAGCCAAACTACGATGACTTTCCAATGCGTACAATGCGACCACGCTGTTACAACAAGAATGCATGCTATCCAGTGTGATAGATTTGATGCCTGGCAACACCGAAATAGTCAACCTCCAGGTAAGACTGATATCTGAACAGCTTCTTTCTTACCAGAGGTCAGTGAAGGATCTACAAAAGGAGTCATGGACGCCTCTTCGAGCTATGGGATCTATATGAAGAGGAACAGATCAGCATGACACAGTTGCTGAATGATTGCAGTTTCATAATGGGTTTAGGACCTGTAGCTGCACAAGCTGTAGATCAGCATGATTAGGTGTTGTGAACTGAAACGAATGCGTGATGAACTGATCGCAACTATATGATAGGTCTATAAATACTTAACTATTGGTTGTATTTTTCTTACATTTCGTGGCATTTCGGTAAGAAAAAATGTATATACTTCTTCTGTGAGTTTTATGATAGTGTATTTATCTTGAAATCTTCCTTTTGTTTCGGTGATTTTTGGAAAGGAAGATACAATTATTCAATACTTAAATTTCGTATTTGTGTGTCTTTAATTGGCACTGTGTAGTATAATGTATTTTAAATATGTCTTTCATAAACATACTTCTTCTGTTTTCTTCAACCTGTAAATATAAAAACATTGTAAATGAGGATTTTGCCAAGAAATTATATCAAAAACCTTAATAAATGTAATCATTTATTCATTCAATGCTGTGTTTTTTTCATTTTTTTATTTTGCTTTAACTGATGTGATTTACAATTCGTTCATATATCTTTCACAAAGACAAATAACAAATTAAATATTCTGATGAATTTTGAGTGAGAAGTGACAACTATCTAATTAGATGTTAATTATTAATCACAGGAATGCATGAAAGATAAATGTTTGTCATGCAATTATCTAATGAAAAGACCATTGTAAATACTGCCACTTCTAAGCCTGATTATCACCTCTAAACCCATTACCCCGTTCCTATACAAATCATATATGGTACGACTTTTCCCAAAATGGTACAAGTATTCCCGGTACGAGATAGTTATGGTACGACTATTCCTGTACCCGGCCTCTCCACCACACCAGCACTAAACTCCCCCCCCCCTCTTATCTTTCTGGGCCCAAGCCCAACTTAGGACAGCCTCACCAGGCTTCTGTTTACTTCTGACACCAGTAAAGTATTTTAGGGTAAAAAATGAGTGCCCGATGTGGGGATCGAACTCATGACCCCGGATCACCTTTCCGGAGTTCTACCTACTGAGCTAACCGGGCCACCTATGGGCCTCTCCACCACACTGGCAATACACTTGTATAAGGAACTAATGCATTATAGCAGTTGCTTATATTGGGAGTAAGTAATTTGGAACCTTAATTCAATATTTACTATTTAATAAACAATATATGTCCTATGGTTGTTTTAAAACCAATCAGCTGGGTATTTCAGAACTAATCTTTCATTTATGTTGGTTATTTCAAAACCCAATCAATTTTGATATTAAAAAGAGTGTAACTTGTATGTATGTATAGTTGATATCAATAACTCTGATCATTATGTTGAGAGTACTTATTGTAATGATAATATTTGTTTATTGTCCAACTGGTAATGTTCAGGGTTGGGCGGTAAATACCTCCCCTGGTATTTATGGGTGGTATTTACCGGTATTAACCGGCCTGGAAAATACTCTTTAAAGTGGCAAATACTGGCAAATATACTACACAGATGAGGTTTTTTGCCTTAAAATACTGCAGAAATCTTAACTTAGTTGACTGCTATTTAAGTATAATCATAATTTTAATTAAATATCACATCATGTGATTATTATAAGCACTAATAACTTATGTTGTTTATTGTCATTAACCCCCACCCCACCCACCCTACACACATTGTAGAGTTTGTGTGTGTGTGTGTGGGGGGGGGGGGGTTGGATGCTAGAATGATGTTGTCTATCCATCAGGGGTTGGTGGGGGGGGGGCATGATTTTGTCCATGCTTCACCTACAGTTTATGATATTTCACATGTAAAATTTTATCTTAAGTAATATAGGAACCTGTGCTATTTCTGATATGATCAGATTGAAGGAGTTGTTGTCTCTTTAAGCCATACTTTTCACATTGATATAATAGAGAGATTTATAAATGCTGACACAGCCGTTAGGGCTGTTATGGGTATCCAAAAAGTGAATATTTACTTACAAAATAAAAAACAAAGTGAATATTCGCCACTGCAAAGATAATTCATTTGTGATCTTTGATCAGAATACTCCTTAATCATCATTTAACATCCATTGTCTATCATTTTGGGGATGGAGGGTTGCATGATACTTGTTATTTGTTGAAATGTAAAGGAAAAATTATATCCTTAGTACCACAGACCTCCCCAATGGTAGTGTGGTCCTCTACCAACTAAGCTATAGGGGCTCTTTGCAGGTAATAACAGTAAAACTGCCTCAAATTCAATATGGTCTTGTATGATTCAGGCAAAGTGACAAACATGTTTTTAATTTGCAACAAATACCTAAAACAAATCATGAGTTATTATTTTATGTTCTGACACCAACAATTCTTAAAAAGTATACAGTTTTAATATCAAAACTGTTTGTTTGGTTACAGAATGGCCAATTTATCTTTAATAAAGCAATCAGATTTGCCATTTACAAAATTCTATGGTTATAAATATTAATAACAGTAAAAAATGCTTGTTAACAATAACAATTTGCTTTTAAAGGTGGTATCTGAACCTTTGTCTGTGTCAAATACATGTAACAATATCTTGCAGCATAATTTCATCAATAACTCTTATTTTTGTCTAAGTACCATTTTGACACTAACTCAGATGTTAGACAGTACAAATCATAAAATAAATTGCACTAAATCTCTAGGGTCTCAAATCTTTAATATGCATATTTGTGCAGCGTGGCTCAGATAAGAAGTACAAATTTGTGATAATGAGTAGGGTGTTATGCTTAACTTTTCATATAGTTGTAGGACGTCAATAAACAATGTTTCATTGGAACTTTTCGGGGAATTACAATTTATTTGGCTATTTGAGAAACCAAACATTGGTCAGCCTGTTGGATATCACCTTTAAAATATCAAAGTGTAACACTTATATAATTCTACAATTAACTATAACTCTTTTGGTTAACAAAAAAAAGGGAATAATACAAATAATGTGCATTCTACTAAAGAAGGAAGTGTACCTATAACTTTTAATTTCAAATGAACTTGAAACATGCATTTACAATTAGTTTTAACCTTAAATGGAACATATAGATAGGGAAAGCTGATGAACAAACACATTTTTCTTGCAGTGGACACATACAAGTGCTTTGAATTTGTATGCGTTTACAGGTGTTTGTTTTAAATATGTAAATGCTTACATGAAAGAGTATTGTAATAGTTATAATATTACATACCATTTTGATTCTACCTTCGCTGGATATGTATAAGTTAATAAAACAGAAATATTGATCTAGGAAAGTGATCACATGCACCATGCTAAACAAAAATTATGTCACATAAATGATGTCAAATTTACAAATTTAAAATATAGCCATCCTTGCTTATTTTATCTCCGAGAGCAGAAACAACATTTTAAACAATCACAGGCACTGGCAATGTTTTGTTAGTTTTAGCGACTTTGGAGGCCTTATATATATTCTTATTTTTTGTATGTGTAAATATCTAATATTATTCTCCATTTAGGTCAAGATAAATGCCATTTAAGATGCAGTTTGATACTTTTTACCAAATTTAAGGTCAACAAATGCCTAAACTTTAACATTATTATTGTCTCTTTGCTATAAATATAAAAGTATGTAATAAACCAAGTAAAAACTAACTTTTAGTCTATATATCATTGTTTAAACCTTTTTATTGCTGTATTTAATTGACTTTGGATTGCTTTTAGAGGCAATATCATGCTACCCAGTTCCTTAATATTATAAAAACCTCAAAACAAATTGTTATTTGTATAACATTTTATTTTTTTAATTTGTGGATTCATCGTTTTTCAGATTCGTCAGTATAATATAGATGTCATTGCTTTCCAAGAAGTGAGAAGTAGTTTGAACAGAGAGAAAGAGAATCAGCTAGTAGAAATAAAATCTTTACTGCCAAACCAGTATAGATATAATGTCTACAGAGCAACAACAAATGTCACATTTGTGAAAGACACAATCAACAAGCATTATTCCGAAGAAGGTGAGTAATGAAGTAAAGCACAATTTCCAATGCCTTGTCAGAGGTTTATAATACATGTACCAGAGTAGTTTCGACTAAAAAACTGCACAAGAAAATAAATAAATAATAAAATATCTCATCCCAACCAACTTTAAATGAAATATTTTAATTTTAATTATTTTACAACCCTTTATTTATAAAGTGTCTCTATTGTTTGTCGCTTATGTCCTTGTATTTTTTTTAAGACATCAATTTATTTAAGCAGAAGTTAACAATAGATCCCTTTATTATGACTGTTAGTGATTTGGTACATATTTTATTCTGTTAGACATCATTATGCTTTAACCCTTAGCTTGCTCCCTATGTTAATAACCCATACTAATTCTGAATTACCATCAATGTAAAGGTGCCAGAAGTGAAGGGTAATAATCTTCTTGTCATGTTATGACATTTTTGCTTTTTTATTTCATCATGTTTTTGTTTTATTTCTTTACAAGAATTTACACTCAAATTATTATTTTAGGCATTGGTGTGTTGAGCAGGTTGCCAATTTTGAGTCATTCCAGTCATTTTCTGATGCCAAATGCTCGAGATCCTGACAAAAATCGGCGTGTACTGTTGCACGTTGTTATAAAGGACAATTCAGGGAAACTTTGGAATGTTCTGGCAGTTCATCTATCCTACTACAGGCAGCAGCAGTGCAGAAACATTGCTGAAATAGTCAATTACATACAGAGTAAGGTTTGTTTGTGTTTACTTTCCTACCAATATTCTTTCAGGTGTACAGTGATCAGAGAGTGTACTGCCTGTAATGTGTTATCATACAGTATGATTGGCCACCCAAATTATCCTGATATTTGATCAACTTGCCCAAGAATCTGAATAAGTTGTGTGTAAGCCAGAGAGTATTTAGAAGTTTGGACAGCTAGTGTATATTATATATGCCATGCCATAAATGTACAATTTAAAATAGATCATTAACTGCATGACATGTTTTTGTAAGGCCAACTACCTGACATGTATTTCTAAGGCCAGTTTATCTCATTATATACATGTGCATTACTTTTCATAATTTGATAATCAACAACAGCATATTGATTAAATCTATTGTAATAGAAAGGATAGATCAAATAGTATCTTTTATATTATATTTTTAAAACTTGTTAAAGGATATTTTCTGTTGAAATCATTTCTTGTAAATTTCAGAACGCCAGCTTCAGAATGTGATACTGCTGGGGGATTTCAACACTTACAATGACTATGAGGGCCCAATAGAAATTCTTGAAGGAGCTGTTGAGAAAACAAATGATTGCTGGAAAGAATTGAGTGTACCACTGCTGTTTCATACATACCAACAATTAAGTGATGTTTGGAAACTTTCCCGTTCAGTGAAACCAGGTTTCACATTTAGCAATATGGTAGGTAGTACTGTGTAAATACAGTAATGTTTGGTAGTTTTAACTTACTTATAAGTAATTTGTATTTTATTTTAGGGCTCTCATTTGTATAAAATGTTTTATGTTAACCCTTTTAAAACCTGTACTTTAAGAGGGGGCACCTGTGGCATAGTGGTAGAGTTGCTGACTTGTAACTCCTCTGACCGCTTAGCTTGGGTTCGTGTCCCATTTGGGGCAAAGGACTTTATTATTAAAAAATATGTTTTGAATATGTGTAAGTTCTATATCTTTTATAAATGATGAAACATAAAAATTTAAGGCAAACACAATGTTTTTATTTTTATTTCTCTTCTTTCAGCCATCACCAGGCTTTATAAGCCGCCCAGATCGGATATTTGTTAGTTCTGGTTTGACTGCTGAAAATCTAAAGATCGTTGGGGCAGGTTCTCGTTACAAGAGTCGCTACAGCTTAAATATCTTCTGGGAGAGGTTCCAGACAATTGTACAAACTAGCGATCTTTCACAGCAAGGTGTGAAAGGTTACCCATGTTTGCAAGACTGTGGCCCACATGGTTCTTGCATCTGTGGTGTTTGTGCAGCTATTGGAAATGAAAAAGATTGTCTTTTACCCAATTGTGATATATGCAAACAGAGCTTAAGCTTTGAAGTAAACATTTTTGTTATATTAGTGGCTGTTGTGGCATTTCATCTGTTCTTTGGTGTGTTGCAAATTTTCATTGTTGCAGCTGCATCGTACACAAAAGTGAGTGGAAAACTTAATTCTGCCCTAGGTCTTCAATGTTGTTTGCTCAATCCACAACTCTGGGGAAGCAGCATGAGAGAACATCAGCGAAAGTTTAAAATATTAAGAATATGCCGCAGCTGGCCCCTGTTCAATCTCCCACCATACATACAAGTGCTCATTGCCTTTATAGCCCTGTATCTAGTCTATGCAAGTTTTAATGTAGTGTTTGCTCAGGTAATAGAATTGACTTACAATGCACTAAATGAAGAGTTTTTCCCGTCAGATCATCTCATGTTGATAGCTGATATTAGTTAAATTGGTGCATGTTTTGAATGATGTTTTCCAGATGTTTTATTTGTGAATAAATTTTTAATTATTTCTAGCCAACAGAAATTTTGTGTAATTATTTTCACTCCTTTTTTATTGTGAGAAAGGAAATCTCCGCTTGTTTGCTTCCAGGAAAAGATAAAATTGAGTAATACATTCACCAATCAAATGTACTGATTTAAAGTTTTTGTATGGATTGGATTTTTATAATCAAAAGTAGTGAAAATAACCTTTCATACATATTTGATGAATAATGATGTACATGTATATAATGGCTGTTGGTCCATAATTTTATTTCAAATGTGTCATTAACAATAATATTCATAAACTTTATAAAATATGTTGGCACTATAATATTTAAACCAATTTCGTTTGTATCTCTAAATAATCAGATCAGTTAATCAAGTGTTAGTATTATCCTGTCAACACATAATGATGCCTCGTTATGTATGCATCAATACCAAATAATGGTGTGCTATGGGAAAAGCCCAATCCAGTAGCATGCATCTGCAGTTATGTTTATTCTTCAGTATCTGCTGAAGTTTTAAATTCAGGGACTATTATGATAAGCCCAAATAGATTTTTAAATATGATCAAACCTTTCCTGTGTTAATGCCTTTTTGCGGAGAATGAAGGTAATTATGGATCCATATTGTCTATTTAAATGTTGATCCTTTAACTATAAAAGGCAACATTGCACACTGGGGGTGATGGAATTCATAACATATATGACTATAACCTCAGTGTCATTTTCAGGAAAATCTGAAGATAAAAATATTCTCTTTATTTACTATGGTATGTTAGCAAAACCTTACCTAGGCTCCCTTTATGAAACCTTTAATATAAGATATCAGTTCAACATTTGTCGAAGTTGATCCCTAACCTGTTGAGGAGAATTAGCAAACTAGCTCTGTCATTCAGTCAATTTGAAGGTCTTCAGTAGGTAGTGGATCATCTCCAACTGGGAAAAGAACTTTGTGGAAAGTGAAGAAAAAAAGAATGACAATTAATTTGAAACTATCTTTCATTCTCATTATAAATCATTATTTTAATTCTTTTATACAAGCATTCAATACAATATCATGACACATTTTAAGTCAGCAAAAAACTCTGACTGAAAAAACAAAGAACATAAAAAAAAAAAAAAAATGGCAAAACGTGAAACACACTGGAAAAAAACAAACTGTATATTGGGTGCTGACAAATAATCATCAAACAGCAGCAGATTCAGCATCGATTGATTGTTATGCATGTTTCCAGTAATAAGACAAGTTTTGAAGAAAAAAAAAATATGTATAATTTTGATGCCTATATTTTTCTAACAAGCAAAGTAACAATATTGATGTAGTGATTTTCAAATTAAAGCTTATGCAATAATATTTTACCAATTTTTCAGCTCTATTGTTTGTTTCGTTGTTCTAATAGTTAGATGATGCAACAATTTTATCATTGCATGTTGTTTTTCTTTTGAATTTAATTCATAAAACTTCAATTTTATTTAGACTAAGATATCTCAGAGAGGCAAATGAAGCTAGATTATTAAAACTACATCTGATGCAACAGTTAATTCAGCTTGGCTAAGTTAACCTTCATGTTAGAAAAATTAAATCACATGCCAACAAGTGATGAATGTAAATACTAAAAATATTTTTGAGAATAAACAAAATATAATGGAAACTAGATCATGAAAATGACAGTATAACTAAGGTGTTTCTAGTTAACTTTAAATAATTCACTGAAATACCTATTTTAACAAATAACAGTAATTATGAAACATAATTAAAATGGCATTATAACTTATGGTTGCTTAAAAATTAACCAAAAAAATTATTGAAACGTTCCCTTTTTCGAAGCAAGATAAGGACAAGGTTTGATTAATTATTTTACAACATTAACAAATTTCCAGATAATGGAACATTTAACTTGTATAAATAAATAAAACTACACAAACAGCTGCCCTTGTTGATTGATAATGCATGCATGTGTACCCTGTTCACTTGGCGACAACCTCTTGACTGAAAATGCATATAGACGTGTATTGTTCACTCAACATGTATAAAATCACATTTATATATACTAATTGCCAAACAGAATGATATATAAGAAAAAACCTTAAGACACATTTTTTCATTTTATTTTAAAACAAGTCATAAAAATAAATCTGTAAAAATGAGTTTATGAATGATAGAATTACTAGCTTTTGTCACAAAATCAGTATCGAATGTCTCCCCTTCCCCGCATAAAATTTCCATGATTTTATTCAGGTTGAAATTGCTATTAATGGATTGGGTTAATAAATATGAAGGTCTCATTTAAGCATTTGGCTAAAAAACTGTTCTTTTTCATGTTCATATAACAATATTAGCAAGAGTTCTAGGGAATTGAGCATAATTTTTTGTGCTTACATCCTTAAAACTATTATACTGTGTGTGCTTTTAAGACTTATCTACATATGGCAACTTCAATGAGAACCTACAATACAGGTTTTGAGTCAAATTAAATATATTGTCATATGAAATGAATAATGATATTTTTTAATATCTGCTTTACTCCTGATTTTAGCCATTGTTTGGGGCAGCTCTTTTGTAGAACAACAAGTAAGCATTTTCTCGGATTTCACGTGTGGTGATCTCATATTCCATATTGACGTCCCATACAAGCTCATCATCAAACTTGTACCACACTTTATCAGGCCCCTGACAGTAACAGATATAGTGCCCGCAGGTGGTAGACTCTGCCCCTAGATGAACACAAACAGCATACAAATCATAGATCTGAGACTTGTGCCCTGCTGTCAGATCTTCACGATTTGCCACATTGTCATAAATAATATTTGTCAAGTCTAAGCCTCGAAGGGGAATGCTTACTGGTGCGTTTATTTTCCTAGACTGATGAGAAAACTGATTGTAGGTGAATCGCAGTAGCTGAATCACTAGACAGTCTGATAATTGCCGCAGCAGACATCGTCGCTGAGCGTCCCTAAGTCTAGGCACAGGAAAAGTAAACCTGACCTGGTCACCCAGAACTGGGGTGGAAGTCCTGATTACATTGTCATGGAAACCACTATCATTCACTGCGTCTGGCTGACCCGGAATCGGTGACATCAGAGTGGCTGACATTGATAAATGCATGGCAGAATCAGAAACACTTGGAAAATGTCTGCGAGCATTTGCCTGAGGAGTCTTTTGCATGTTCCTGGTATTTATAGTGCGCCCATGGTTCTGTGCAAAAGGAGAACCCTGAGCTGATGGATTACCTGAATTCTTGTTGCAGTAGCTGCATTCTATACCCTCGAGACCAGTGAGGTGTTCGACATTACAGAACTTAGTGAAACAATCCTCCAGAAACACCATGCCTGAGACCTCCCGAGGTGCCACAATAGGTACAGGTAGAATGTTGAATGTTTGTGTGTTGACTGTGAGATGATGGTCAGCCAGACAGTGGTAGGCCTCAACAAGCTGGCCCGTGAACAGGTTGTCAATTACAGAGTGGTTTATCTTTTTGTATGTGAGCCACTCCAGATCAGACAGTCGCTGGATTGGCTCTGCGTAACTCTCAGTGTCCAGGCCGTTAGCTTCACTGATCTAGTCATACAAAATACAAATCATGTTTTAGCTGGGAATAAAAATAAACTTATTCTAGAGAAAAGAATATCTTATAAAACAAAATTTATGTTTTTACATAAAAATAAAACTTTTTAATCAAATGAAAAGGGTAAAAGAAAAAACTAGTTAACTTCCTGTTAAGTTGTTAATTGTTGCAACCTACAATGTCTATAGTTATGTTCTTTATAAACAAAAACAAAAATCTAATTAAATCTAATGAGAATTTTTTTTTTAAGTATTGACAGGGCCAGTGGACATTACTAGTAAACAAGAGGGCCATGATGGCCCTTAATCGCTCACCTGATGACACAGGCTTTACGTAGGCTCAAATCTGGCATTAAGTAATTAAGAGTTATATACTTTAGAAATCTTTGGTGAAGATTGGACCATTAGTGTGGCCACTGGGTTGATAACATTTTCTAGAATTTTACCAAGTAACCTACTGAATCCACATGACTCACTTCAAAACATATGTAAGATTTCATACTGGCAAACATGATGGTCAAGTTTGGTGAAGATTGGGCCATCATTGTAGCCTCTTAAGTGTTTTCACAAGCTTTTTCTAAAATTTGACCTAGTGACCTACATTATGACCCCACGAGACCCAATAACGAACTCATCCAAAAGTTCATGCAGACAAACATTCTGACCAAGTTTGATGAAGATTGGCCTATAAATAGGGCCTCTAGTGCGTTTACAAGCTTTTTCTAAGATTTGACCTTGTGACCTACTTTTTGACCCCACGTGACCCAGTTACGAACTCATCCGAGATTTCATGCAGACAAACATTCTGACCAAGTTTGGTGAAGATTGGGCTATAAATGTGGCCTCTAGTGTGTTCACAAGCTTTTTCTATAATTTCACCTAGTGACCTACTTTTTGACCCTACGTGACCCAGTTACGAACTCATCCAAGATTTCATGCAGACAAACATTCTGACCAAGTTTGGTGAAGATTGGGCTATAAATGTGGCCTCTAGTGTGTTCACAAGCTTTTTCTATAATTTCACCTAGTGACCTACTTTTTGACCCTACGTGACCCAGTTACGAACTCATCCAAGATTTCATGCAGACAAACATTCTGACCAAGTTTGATGAAGATTGGCCTATAAATAGGGCCTCTAGTGCATTTACAAGCTTTTTCTAAGATTTGACCTTGTGACCTACTTTTTGACCCCACGTGACCCAGTTACGAACTCATCCGAGATTTCATGCAGACAAACATTCTGACCAAGTTTGGTGAAGATTGGGCTATAAATGTGGCCTCTAGTGTGTTCACAAGCTTTTTCTATAATTTCACCTAGTGACCTACTTTTTGACCCTACGTGACCCAGTTACGAACTCATCCAAAATTTTATGTAGACAAACATTCTGACCAAGTTTGGTGAAGATTTGGCTATAAATGTGGCCTCTAGTGTGTTCACAAGCTTTTTCTAAGATTTGACCTAGTGACCTACTTTTTGACCCCACGTGACCCAGTTAGGAACTCATCCAAGATTTCATGTAGGCAAACATTCTGACCAAGTTTGGTGAAGATTGGGCTATAAATGTGGCCTCTAGTGTGTTCACAAGCTTTTTCTAAGATTTGACCTAGTGACCTACTTTTTGACCCCACGTGACCCAGTTATGAACTCATCCAAGATTTCATGTAGACAAACATTCTGACCAAGTTTGGTGAAGATTGGGCTATAAATGTGGCCTCTAGTGTGTTCACAAGCTTTTTCTAAGATTTGACCTAGTGACCTACTTTTTGACCCCACGTGACCCAATAATGAACTCATCCAAGATTTCATGCAGACAAACATTCTGACCAAGTTTGATGAAGATTGGATAAAAATTGTGGCCTCTAGTGTGTTCACAAGGTAAATGTTGATGACGGACAACGAACGACGGACGAAGCGGTATCACAAAAGCTCCCCTTGAGCACGTTGTGCTCAGGTGAGCTAAAAATGGTCAATACTGGTCATTTGAAATAAATGTGTAAAATACATGCCTATGACCTGTCTTTAAGTAATGAAACTATGAATGAAACCGCCCCCCTCCCCAGTGCAAGATGTAGTTAGCACACATCATGTAATGACCATCTGTTTTTATCAGTGGCAATACAAGAAAAATCCAGCCGAGTTAAATGTACTATTCATTATGTTCAGTTGATTCATAATATTATACTTTAAACTATTAGAATAGTAGATTTTTTTAAGCATTGTGTTTTTGACCCCTTTTCAATTACATTTTGATATAAATATTGAATATGGAAGGCTTTAAAATATTTAAATTATGTTTAACATCAACGAAAGGAATGTCTGGTAGTTGTGTTGGCATTCATTTACACCAAAAACACAAACCATGTTTCTACAAGCGAGCTAAACAGTCTGGTAAAGTATTATAAAATTCGTTTTATGACCTTAGCTACTAACCTGTCACTCCATTATCACCCACCACACATACTGATCAACCCCTCCCCCAGCTTAGTCTATCCCTTGGTCCAAGTCACTGTTTATTGCCCTTGGTCCAAGTAACTGTTTATTGCCCATGGTCCAAGTTACTGTTTATTGCCCTTGGTCAAAGTAACTGTTTATTGCCCATGGTCCAAGTAACTGTTTATTGCCCTTGGTCCAAGTAACTGTTTATTGCCCTTGGTCAAAGTAACTGTTTATTGCCCTTGGTCCAAGTAACTGTTTATTGCCCTTGGTCCAAGTAACTGTTTATTGCCCTTGGTCCAAAGTAACTGTTTATTGCCCTTGGTCCAAGTAACTGTTTATTGCCCTTGGTCCAAGTAACTGTTTATTGCCCTTGGTCCAAGTCACCATTTATTGCAAATAGGCCCAAGTCACTGTTTATTGCCCTTGGGCCAAGTCACTGTTTATTGCCCATGGTCCAAGTCACTGTTTATTGCCCTTGGTCCAAGTCACCATTTATTGCCCTTGGTCCAAGTCACTGTGTATTGCCCTTGGTCAAAGTCACTATGTATTGCCCTTGGTCCAAGTCACTGTTTATTGCCCTTGGTCCAAGTCACTGTTTATTGCAAATAGGTCCAAGGCACCATTTATTTCTCTTGGTCCAAGTCACTGTTTAACGCCCTTGGTCCAAGTCACTGTTTATTGATCTTGGTCCAAGTCACTGTTTACTGCCCTTGGTCCAAGTCATTGTCTATTGCCCATGGTCTAAGTCACTGTTTATTGCCCATGGTCCAAGTCACCGTTTATTGCCCTTGGTCCAAGTCACTGTTTATTGCCCTTGTTCAAAGTCACTGTCTATTGCCCTTGGTCCAAGTCATTGTTTATTGCAAATAGGTCCAAGGCACTGTTTATTGCCCATGGTCAAAGTCAGTGTATAATGCCCATGAACCAAGTCACCGTTTATTGCCCATGGTCCAAGTCACTGTTTATTGCCCTTGGTCCAAGTCTCTGTTTATTGCCCATGGTCCAAGTCATTGTTTATTGTCCTTGGTCCAAGTCACTGTTTACTGCCCTTGGTCCATGTCACTGTCTATTGCCCTTGGTCCAAGTCACTGTTTACTGCCCTTGGTCCATGTCACTGTCTATTGCCCTTGGTCCAAGTCACTGTTTACTGCCCTTGGTCCAAGTGACTATTTATTGCCCTTGGTACAAGTCACTGTTTATTGCCCATGGTCCAAATCACTGTTTATTGCCCTTGGTCCAAGTCACTGTTTACTGCCCTTGGTCCATGTCACTGTCTATTGCCCATGGTCCAAGTCTCTGTCTATTGCCCTTGGTCCAAGTCATTGTTTATTGCCCTTGGTCCAAGTCACTGTTTACTGCCCTTGGTCCATGTCACTGTCTATTGCCCATGGTCCAAGTCACTGTTTACTGCCCTTGGTCCATGTCACTGTCTATTGCCCTTGGTCCATGTCACTGTCTATTGCCCTTGGTCCAAGTCACTGTTTACCCCTTGGTCCATGTCACTGTCTATTGCCCTTGGTCCATGTCACTGTCTATTGCCCTTGGTCCAATCACTGTTATTGCCCTTGGTCCATGTCACTGTTATTGCCCTTGGTCCAAGTCACTGTTTACTGCCCTTGGTCCAATCACTGTTTATTGCCCTTGGTCCAAGTCACTGTTTACTGCCCTTGGTCCAAGTCCTGTTATTGCCCATGGTCCAAGTCACTGTTATTGCCCTGGTCCAAGTCACTGTTTATGCCCTTGGTCCAAGTCACTGTTTATGCCCTTGGTCCATGTCACTGTCTATTGCCCTGGTCCAAGTCACTGTTTATGCCCTTGGTCCAAGTCACTGTTTATTGCCCTGGTCCAAGTCACTGTTTACTGCCCTTGGTCCAAGTCACTGTTTATTGCCCTGGTCCAAGTCTGTTTATTGCCCTTGGTCCAAGTCACTGTTTATGCCCTTGGTCCATGTCACTGTCTATTGCCCTTGGTCCAAGTCACCGTTTACTGCCCTTGGTCCATGTCACTGTCTATTGCCCTTGGTCCAAGTCACTGTTTACTGCCCTTGGTCCAAGTGACTATTTATTGCCCTTGGTACAAGTCACTGTTTATTGCCCATGGTCCAAATAACTGTTTATTGCCCTTGGTCCAAGTCACTGTTTACTGCCCTTGGTCCATGTCACTGTCTATTGCCCTTGGTCCAAGTCATTGTTTATTGCCCTTGGTCCAAGTCACTGTTTACTGCCCTTGGTCCAAGTCACTGTTTATTGCAAATAGGTCCAAGGCACCATTTATTTCTCTTGGTCCAAGTCACTGTTTATTGCCCTTGGTCAGTCACTGTTTATTGCCCTTGGTCCAAGTCACTGTTTACTGCCCTTGGTCCAAGTCATTGTCTATTGCCCATGGTCTAAGTCACTGTTTATTGCCCATGGTCCAAGTCACAGTTTATTGCTATTGGTCCAAGTCACTGTTTATTGCCCTTGGTCCAAGTCACTGTTTATTGCCCTTGGTCAAAGTCACTGTCTATTGCCCTTGGTCCAAGTCATTGTTTATTGCAAATAGGTCCAAGGCACTGTTTATTGCCAATGGTCAAAGTCAATGTATAATGCCCATGAACCAAGTCACCGTTTATTGCCCATGGTCCAAGTCACTGTTTATTGCCCTTGGTCCAAGTCTCTGTTTATTGCCCATGGTCCAAGTCATTGTTTATTGTCCTTGGTCCAAGTCACTGTTTACTGCCCTTGGTCCATGTCACTGTCTATTGCCCTTGGTCCAAGTCACTGTTTACTGCCCTTGGTCCATGTCACTGTCTATTGCCCTTGGTCCAAGTCACTGTTTACTGCCCTTGGTCCAAGTGACTATTTATTGCCCTTGGTACAAGTCACTGTTTATTGCCCATGGTCCAAATCACTGTTTATTGCCCTTGGTCCAAGTCACTGTTTACTGCCCTTGGTCCATGTCACTGTCTATTGCCCATGGTCCAAGTCTCTGTCTATTGCCCATGGTCCAAGTCATTGTTTATTGCCCTTGGTCCAAGTCACTGTTTACTGTCCTTGGTCCATGTCACTGTCTATTGCCCATGGTCCAAGTCACTGTTTACTGCCCTTGGTCCAAATCACTGTTTATTGCCCTTGGTCCAAGTCACTGTTTACTGCCCTTGGTCCATGTCACTGTCTATTGCCCTTGGTCCAAGTTACTGTTTACTGCCCTTGGTCCAAGTGACTATTTATTGCCCTTGGTACAAGTCACTGTTTATTGCCCATGGTCCAAATAACTGTTTATTGCCCTTGGTCCAAGTCACTGTTTACTGCCCTTGGTCCATGTCACTGTCTATTACCCTTGGTCCAAGTCATTGTTTATTGCCCTTGGTCCAAGTCACTGTTTACTGCCCTTGGTCCAAGTCACTGTTTATTGCAAATAGGTCCAAGGCACCATTTATTTCTCTTGGTCCAAGTCACTGTTTATTGCCCTTGGTCCAAGTCACTGTTTATTGCCCTTGGTCCAAGTCACTGTTTACTGCCCTTGGTCCAAGTCACTGTTTATTGCCCATGGTCCAAGTCACTGTTTATTGCCCATGGTCCAAGTCACCGTTTATTGCTATTGGTCCAAGTCACTGTTTATTGCCCTTGGTCCAAGTCACTGTTTATTGCCCTTGGTCAAAGTCACTGTCTATTGCCCTTGGTCCAAGTCATTGTTTATTGCAAATAGGTCCAAGGCACTGTTTATTGCCCATGGTCAAAGTCAATGTATAATGCCCATGAACCAAGTCACCGTTTATTGCCCATGGTCCAAGTCACTGTTTATTGCCCTTGGTCCAAGTCTCTGTTTATTGCCCATGGTCAAAGTCATTGTTTATTGTCCTTGGTCCAAGTCACTGTTTACTGCCCTTGGTCCATGTCACTGTCTATTGCCCTTGGTCCAAGTCACTGTTTACTGCCCTTGGTCCATGTCACTGTCTATTGCCCTTGGTCCAAGTCACTGTTTACTGCCCTTGGTCCAATTGACTATTTATTGCCCTTGGTACAAGTCACTGTTTATTGCCCATGGTCCAAATCACTGTTTATTGCCCTTGGTCCAAGTCACTGTTTACTGCCCTTGGTCCATGTCACTGTCTATTGCCCATGGTCCAAGTCTCTGTCTATTGCCCATGGTCCAAGTCATTGTTTATTGCCCTTGGTCCAAGTCACTGTTTACTGCCCTTGGTCCATGTCACTGTCTATTGCCCATGGTCCAAGTCACTGTTTACTGCCCTTGGTCCATGTCACTGTCTATTGCCCTTGGTCCAAGTCACTGTTTACTGTCCTTGGTCCATGTCACTGTCTATTGCCCTTGGTCCAAGTCACTGTTTACTGCCCTTGGTCCATGTCACTGTCTATTGCCCTTGGTCCAAGTCACTGTTTACTGCCCTTGGTCCAAGTGACTATTTATTGCTCTTGGTACAAGTCACTGTTTATTGCCCATGGTCCAAATCACTGTTTATTGCCCTTGGTCCAAGTCACTGTTTACTGCCCTTGGTCCATGTCACTGTCTATTGCCCATGGTCCAAGTCTCTGTCTATTGCCCATGGTCCAAGTCATTGTTTATTGCCCTTGGTCCAAGTCACTGTTTACTGCCCTTGGTCCATGTCACTGTCTATTGCCCTTGGTCCAAGTCACTGTTTAGTGCCCTTGGTCCATGTCACTGTTTATTGCCCATGGTCCAAGTTACTGTTTACTGCCCTTGGTCCAAGTGACTGTTTATTGCCCATGGTCCAAATCACTGTTTATTGCCCATGGTCCAAGTCACTGTTTATTGCCCTTGGTCCAAGTCTCTGTTTATTGCCCATGGTCCAAGTCATTGTTTATTGCCCTTGGTCCAAGTCACTGTTTACTGCCCTTGGTCCATGTCACTGTCTATTGCCCTTGGTCCAAGTCACTGTTTACTGCCCTTTACTCTGTATATCTCAGCTCTAAATAAGGTTGTTGAAAAATATTCTGCTGCGAGTCTGTATGGTTACGCAGATGACCACAAGCTTGCCTTGTCCATTGAGGCAGGTAATCCTAGTAATGTATCCTCAGTGCTCGCACAGCTTGACTGCTGCCTGAACGATATTATTACATGGATGACAACCCATAAACTTAAAATGAATCAATCAAAAACTGAAATAATATTCTATGGAACTAAACAGCAATTGAATAAACTAAATATAGAGAAAGTGAATGTTGGAGGTATTAATGTTAAATGTGTTGACCAAGTCAGGGACCTTGGAGTGATCATGACTAATACTCTGAGCTTTGACCAACATATCCAGAAGAAATGTCAAATAGCCAATATTCAGTTACACAATTTAAGAACACTACGGAGACATCTTACTCAAGAATCTACTGAAACCTTGGTACATGGATTAGTTCACTCTCACATTGACTTCTGTAACAGTCTCTACACTGATATTCCAGCATACCAAGTCAACAAACTACAGCGTGTGCAAAACCATGCTGCAAGGGTTGTGCTAAATGTTTCGTACCACCATCCAAGTGCTGAACTATTGAAACGACTTCATTGGCTCCCAGTTAAAGCAAGAGTTATGTTTAAAGTCCTTGTTTTGGTCTTTCGAGTAATCGCCGGAACAGCTCCAATATATATCAAGGATATGTTTGTTCATAAGAATACAAGTCGATATAGATTGCGTTCACAGAGTGATGTCAACTTTCATATTCCCAGACGGCGTACAAAACTTGCAGACCGGTCATTAGCTGTAGTTGGCGCAAAACTGTGGAATAATCTTCCAAGCTCTCTTAAAAACATTCAATGTGAAGTAACATTTAGGGCTCGACTCAAAACACACTTGTTCCAACAGTTTCACAATTAATCTTGCGGCATTTCCAGTCTCACTGATTTAGAAAACTGTGTTTATCATAGGGTACATAGTGTTGTTCTTAACATGATTCAAAATCTTAGGACTTGTGTGAAGCGCAATAGAATATGTCTACATAATTTTTGCGCTATATAAATGCCATGTAATTGTAATTGTAATTGGTCCATGTCACTGTCTATTGCCCTTGGTCAAAGTCACTGTTTACTGCCCTTGGTCCAAGTGACTATTTATTGCCCTTGGTACAAGTCACTGTTTATTGCCCATGGTCCAAATCACTGTTTATTGCCCTTGGTCCAAGTCACTGTTTACTGCCCTTGGTCCATGTCACTGTCTATTGCCCATGGTCCAAGTCTCTGTCTATTGCCCTTGGTCCAAGTCATTGTTTATTGCCCTTGGTCCAAGTCACTGTTTACTGCCCTTGGTCCATGTCACTGTCTATTGCCCATGGTCCAAGTCACTGTTTACTGCCTTGGTCCATGTCACTGTCTATTGCCCTTGGTCCAAGTCACTGTTTACTGTCCTTGGTCCATGTCACTGTCTATTGCCCTTGGTCCAAGTCACTGTTTACTGCCCTTGGTCCATGTCACTGTCTATTGCCCTTGGTCCAAGTCACTGTTTACTGCCCTTGGTCCAAGTGACTATTTATTGCCCTTGGTACAAGTCACTGTTTATTGCCCATGGTCCAAATCACTGTTTATTGCCCTTGGTCCAAGTCACTGTTTACTGCCCTTGGTCCATGTCACTGTCTATTGCCCATGGTCCAAGTCGCTGTCTATTGCCCATGGTCCAAGTCATTGTTTATTGCCCTTGGTCCAAGTCACTGTTTACTGCCCTTGGTCCATGTCACTGTCTATTGCCCTTGGTCCAAGTCACTGTTTACTGCCCTTGGTCCATGTCACTGTTTATTGCCCATGGTCCAAGTTACTGTTTACTGCCCTTGGTCCAAGTGACTGTTTATTGCCCATGGTCCAAATCACTGTTTATTGCCCATGGTCCAAGTCACTGTTTACTGCCCTTGGTCCATGTCACTGTCTATTGCCCATGGTCCAAATCACTGTTTATTGCCCTTGGTCCAAGTCACTGTTTACTGCCCTTGGTCCAAGTGACTATTTATTGCCCTTGGTCCAAGTCACTGTTTACTGCCCTTGGTCCATGTCACTGTCTATTGCCCATGGTCCAAGTCACCGTTTATTGCCCATGGTCCAAGTCTCTGTCTATTGCCCTTGGTCCAAGTCTCTGTTTATTGCTTATTCAGCGAGTGGCAATACCACTTAGCAAAGCAACAATAGTAAGGATCACTCGCTTAGTATTTTTAGATGTTTTAGAAAAGTACTGTCCATTTAGACATAAATTTACAAATTTCATTTGACCAGTATTAACTATATTTTAATTAGTGAGACAACATAAAATTAAGATTAAGTTTAAAGGCACATGGATGGTAATTTTTGTATCTTAAACTGCATAAATGAAATAAAAACAACAAATAAATTGCAGTAAAAATCATGTTAATGTAGCTGAGGTGACCACTATTGACCAAATCATTAGTATGACAGGATGGTTTAAAGTTTTAACCATTTAAAACTCATTGTTAAAACAGGAGCTGGTCAATATCGTCCAGCTCTGACTTAAATCAAGCAAATTTCTCTTTTTGTATCCACAATCACATGCAGGTTAATGTCACAAATTGTTTTAAATTTACATTTGATCACTAATGAGAAAATTTGTCTTGTTTTGGCCACCTTATAAATACATACATAAAATATTTAATAGAGACTGTCTATTCTAGTCTTAAAGGATGTTTCAATTTAAAAGGCACAAAAAGTAATATTAATACTGTCCAACCCTGGTAAAAATTCACTAATTTGTTAACTGACAATTAAACTGATGATCATAGGGGATAGGTTAACATAAAAATGGATCTTGTCAAGTTTACAAAAAAGTCTTGTACAGAACATGATCTAGAAGAAATATAAACTAAATCATTAAATGAATTCAGATCCTGTATGCTGACAACCCTTTGAAAAGCAGCATTGTAATTCTTACCTCTTTCCTGCATGCAGTTTTCAACTGCTCAATTTTTTGAACATTGAGATCACCATAGATGAACTTGAGTAAGTCGAGATTGTTGCCTTCAGCATTCTCATCTGAAAAAACAACAACAACAAATTAATGTTTGATTTTTATACTTAAAACAAATGAAAAACTTTTATAGAAAGTTATTATTTAAAAAAAACACACATCAGCCTTGAACATTGTAATTAATCTACAAATGGCACAAGTAAATTTAAGGCACAATTCCTAATACTCACTGTATCAGTTTAACCTCAACCAATCTGACTAAAGCACACAAGCTACCACACTAAGCTCTGATTCCGACTCATTATGGGTCATCTTCTGGTGACCTTTTATTTAGCCAATCAGAGCATTGCTTACTAAATTCCACAAGTCCTTGCTAAACACAAGGAACCCAGTTTTGATTGTTACTGTCACATGTAGTAAACATCATGCCACAGAGTTGTTAAATTGCCGGTACACCTGTAAATCACACAGTGGAATGAAACAAGGTTTCTGATTGGCCTGTCTGTAGTATCACGGCACTCAACCTATAAATAGCAACTTGGAAATCCAAAAATCCGAGAGCGCAGTTTATAATGGGTGGGTTTCAGATCTATCTGAATGGAAGATGCTTGTGCTTTAGCCAGATTGAACCTCAACATAGGTATCTGTTAAAGGTAACAAGTAAAGAATAGGTTTTTGTATTTGCACTTATCAAAGAAACATTCAACTATACAAAGCATTAAATTACTACCAGGTTACTATTGTGAAAATTTTTATGCCACTGGTCATTTTAGAATCAAACTGAAGATAATTGAAATTCAAAATATAAATAGCATAAATCAACTTATAATATAAAAATAAAACTCAAGTAAGATAAAAGAAATAATGTATAAGTGTAACAGTGTCTTACTATGAGTAACTTTTTTGTTCAGTATACTATGCAGGGCTTCCATCAACCACATGAAGAATTCTGCTGCATCCTGCTGAAGTTGTCGATGAGATAAGGGCGACACAAGACTTGAATTCAACATGGAGACAGCTTCCCTGTACGAGACTGGATCCAGGACAGCAGTTCCACGAGGTTTCGATGCACATTTTGACATGAGATCAGCTAGTGTTGTGATCATAACAGATTCAGCTAAGGAACAGTCTAGCTCCTGCTTCGATTCTTCTACCAGCTTTTCAACCAAGCCAGGACTACGAGACAGACATTGTATGACACAGTTCATGAAACACAAGTTTTGCCCTTCATTTCTCAAGCCAGCTGGCTTATCAGAAGCCCCAGTAAAACCAAACACAGTCATAAATTTGCTCTTCAGGTTAGAATTGGCACTACCTATAGAAGAGTGGAAGGAGTCTCGTTGCTGTATTGCCCTTAGGGGTCGTCGTCGTAATTCGTTACGATTCAACCACGAGGTAGGAGTTTTTGTAGGACTTGACTGCTGTTGCGGTGGTGATGGTGATACTTGTTGCTGCTGTGCTCTCTGTAACTGTTGCTGTTGATGCTGCAGATGCTGTTTTTGTTGTTGCTGCTGCTGCAGATGCTGTTTTTGTTGGAACAGGTTGGATGTCTGTCCTGGCGGAATTTGGAATGCTGGAGAAAAGTTCTGTGATGGAATAACTTGAGTGACTACATTTTGCTGCACTCTTAATTGTTGAGCAATACCCACATCAGGTTGCATAACCATCTGCTGGTTTTGAGGCAGATGGGAAGAATTCATAGTAAAATTTCCTGTCTGCAGTACAGCCTTTGCTTCCTTTTTTTCAGCCCGCTTAAACATAAAATCTGTCAACCTTGTTAGAACTGGTTTGCTTGCAGGTAAACCTGCTTTAAGATTTCGCTCACAAATCTTTCTGCACATATCAAGATGCTTTTGTTGCTCGTTCATCATTTTGACAGACTCTGAATGATGCTGATGCTCTTCCCATCGCATTTTCATCATGTTCCACCAATATCTGATATCTACACGGCCACATATTTGAGTGTAGATGAAGGTGAGAAAGGTCAGAAGCAGTAGAAGATAGGGTGTATGGTCGATGCAGTAGACAACGAAGGACAAGACAGCCAGGAAGATGGACTCATAGAACCAAATATTTCTCTTCTCACTTTCATTTCTGTAATTAAAAACATATTGCAAAGTATTCTTTTTATATATGAACAAAGTAGGTGGTATCCGACAAATTGCAAGCAACATATACATGTAACAATATCTTCGCTGTTTACATAGATCTAGGGCTCCAATGAACCTCATTTTGTGGGATCTTTTCAGGTAACTGATTTATTTGGTTATTTCAGAAAAAAATGTGTTCAAAACTTCTGATTGATAACAACTTTAAAGATTACATAATAAATACATTGCTTGCTTGTTGTTATATAAGGTACCTCTATGATCTGTGGCATCATGTTAACCGTTAATCATTCAGGTTGTCTTGCAATTTATTACAGTCATTTTTTGACAGGTGTGCAGATTTGTAAGAAATATGTTGTAAGGTAAAAATTCAAACAGTGCCACAATGATATTTTAAGCTTGATCATTTAATCATGTAATCATTTGATGCCTCACTTTGATTTGTATTTTCAACTTTTAGCATTTTCCTTTTTCAAAGTGGCTTGCGAGAAGCGACATACCAATCGGTTAACGCATCCAAGACAGTGGGCGTGCATATAAAACTGATAAATTTTGCATATAATTGTAGAGTGGCGATAATGAATTTGTTATTCCGGGACTCACCTGGCCTCTTTAAGGGGTGATTTTGCAACAACATCAATGAGTACGAAGAAGACAAACTCTAGAGCCGAGTTGCAAATAAGATCATAGAGAACGCTAAAGATCCACATGATGACAGGTTTGCAAATAAGCCACTGCGTTAAAATGAACTTATTAAACTACTAAATGTTTTTGTACATTTCTTCATCACATTTTTAAGTCAAAAGTGATTGCAATGTGCTCAGTATCTGGTGTTTTCCGGGGGAAATCCCACGCTTGTGTTTAAATTTGGCAGGGAAGATGGCGTCAAATTTGCGCATGCGTACTAGCGGCCTAAATGCGGTTCAAAAACAAGAATTTTCATTGCCGAAAGTTAATTGTTCATATTTATTACCGGGTATTGCAATATTTGGTAATTTGTTTTGTCGGCTTACAAATAATGTCACAATCAAATTGTTTAAAAATATTGTATTGTATTGTATTGTTATATTATTATAATTACATTGCTATGCTGCTACGCTACGCTACGCTACGCTACGCTACGCTACGCTACACTACACTACACTACACTACACTACACTACACTACACTACACTATACTATACTATACTATACATCATATTACAACAACAAAAAATCATTACTGCATGAAAAATCTTATCGAGTCCTGAAACTGAACACCAGTTATCTTCGACATTTTTTTTAAAAAAGAATGTAATTAACCATAGAGAAGTTCAGAAGCAAGTTTTAACTTTTTAACTCTTAAACAAGAAGCACCTTAAAATGAAATTATTGCGTCAGAGCTAACGAAAAAATCTGTAGGAGACCGTCAAATGCTGAAACGGTATACGTATATATATATATATATATATATATATATATATATATATATACATATATCGATCATGGTGTTGTCTAATTAAAATAAATCTCAATGCAGATCAGCATTTCCTTTTCAAGAAGGCCCATTTATGTGCATATATTATAAACATTAGCCTCTTTATTAAACACAACTGTAACATTTATAGCACCTTTTATAACTGAAAAGTCATTCTTTAATATTTCCATATGCCACTGCAGTTTGCAAATAAATAGGCGGACGATCTACGGCATCGACAAGAGGAGGTATGCATTTAAACGAAATATGGTCAACATCTAAAGCACAAACATGCTGACTTTTTAAAAAATTAGAAAGAAGGAAAGAAGAACATTTTAAGGAGTTTGTGCACGAAAAGATATGCGGCACCAGCACATGTACCATAGTTTTGCATCAGCAACTTTTAACAGTAATTAAGCTGAGTGTATGCAGAATATGTAGTGTATGAATATGACATAGTCGTATTTTACGGATATCATGAGAATTACTCGTTATCTTAAATTTCAAGTGACATTTTTCTGCAGTATCAAGCAGGTGGTGTCCCACAGACTGATAACGCAACGTTAGTCAACTCTTATCTTGCACATCTTCTACGCGGTCACATTGTATGCAATGAGATGCTTAAAACTTTTATAAAATGGAGAGGAAGGGGGAATGGGGTTTGTTGTTTGTGTTTTTTGTTGTTGAGGATATTTTGCTATTTCGATATCAACATGCACAGGCATCTTGAGTGAGTTTAAAAGAGTACAAGTTAAGCAAAGTTTCAAATAGGTCTGTCAAAGCAAGTTAAATCAACCACATTCGTAGGAATTGGTCACACAGACTGTTAATGTTTTACTTTTGTACAGAACGATTTGTAAACATACATTTCAGCAACTCTTAGTATGTCTGTCTAATGTTTTCATTTTCATTACCCGCAACAGCTCCCCCATACCCGCACACACCCGTAATAATACAATTGTAGCTTCATGACAAAAATATAAACGTTACATTCAATCTTCAAACTTTCATGTTACACATACTGTATACATGTATGAATATCTGAGCAATTTAGACATAGCTTCACAAACGAATTACGTTGCAACATATTTGAGTCAAAGATAAGACTCCAAAACAAAGATATAACCAAGGTTGTGTGACCTATTTCACAGCGGATTGAACTCTGGGACCATCTCCTGTTCTATTGTTCTAAAATAACCTCGTAGACGCGTGGTGACACGGAACTTCTTTTCGTGGCAGACGTCACATTGATATACGTCTGGTGGTTTCTGGTAGCCAGATATGGCTAGAGCACTGAACGAACACAATGAAGTTGTTCAAAATGCTGTGTTTACAAATGACCAGCGATCAAATTGTTGTGAAAATTCGTCAACGAGCTTGAAAAGAGTGTAGGGTTTTAAATAAAAAGTTGAAAAAGTCTCAAAATGTCTGCTTCATGGAATACAAAGATGAAGAGCATTCCCATGTTTGAGCTGTACAGCAATTTGAACTCCTCGCAGAAACCGTTCATCCTTTTAGACGGCGATGACGACAGTAGCCGGGATGTTGAAAGCGATGACGACACAGTCTTCAAGTTCCCGCCACCACAAAAATACTTGGATGATGGTAGAGTTTTCTTATTATTCGAACTAATATTTTATTTTCACACTTTTTATCCGATGTTTATAAATATGATTTATTTACACTGCTAGGATTAAATCGTCGTCATTTTTACGTAAAAATTGCTCAAGTCGTGGATTTCAATCCACAATATCTTCATTATGTATTTAGCTACACGTCTGTATTTTAGCGTGACACTTTAACTGTGCTTCTTTAAGCTTAAATCATATTAAAACTTCACAAATAAGCTTATTTTTGTTGGTATGAAAATCGTGACTTGGGCTTAAGTCATGACTTAGGCTTAAGAATGGTTGGTGAATATGGGCAAAAAGCATGGCTTGAACTCAATTCGGGTCTAAGTAAAAAGTTATTAAATGTCTAAAACTACATTTCCCTATATACCCACGCATCCGACAAGAAAATGGTAAAAAAATTCGTTAAATTCTATGATTTGTATTTTGATTGGTATTTCTTCCCAAGATGGCAACCTTTTGACGTTCACATTTTCCTACTGGAATATATTTGTTTAATAAAAGGTATGTAGGGAATTATAGCACAGAATACACCATTTTATGCAAAGATAGTAACACCTGTACAGACTGAAAAAAGGACAAGTCACACCTCTGTCCCATATCCTGTATTATCACCATGCGTATCTATCCGATGGGGCCCGTCTCAAAGTTGTGTTTGATCGGCTGTCAAATATGGTATTAAAACAGTTCCACGTCTAGATATTTCGATGGATTATATTTTATTCACATGGCATAGCTACGTGCGATTCGGGTTATTTTTCTAATTAATGACGTTTCATCATACAAATCGAAATCCGACGATAAATACCAAACATGTTTGGTCACCCCACACCTGATGCCTTTAAGCTGGAAAGTCATAAAAATATGACAGACTTAACCTGTCGGACATGAATTCATATTGTATATCTTCAAAAGAGAAAAAACTTACCCATACGATTTTAGATTCCCAATTAATTCAAATATGAAAGTATATTTCAGTAATTTTGTTGTATTTGTGTGTGTTTTTTAAACCTATATACATAAGGTCAAATAGACCCAGTGTTTACATGTATCTCATGCAACTCATTTAACAAACACAAGAGACGTACTCAAGCATACATCCTCTGGTGTAAATAATCCACCAACACAACCAAATTCAGTTGATTTTCTTCATCCTCCTAAATGTCTGTTTCAACGGGCACTAAAAGGATCGGCAGTTCCTTAGTTTATGGTTTGGAAACTTGTTCTGAAGTACATGGCTGAGTACTCAAGTTAATTTCCCACTTTTGGTTTGACTGGTCCTGATCTCATTGCTTCTGGGTCAACCATCCTACTTTACTTGTGTCTCACCGAAGTTTCAGGCCAAACTCTCGGGCAACAGACATGATTTGCATCATCATAGTCTCTAATTAGGTTCATTGTTGACCTCATCTGAGATGGGGAGTACGACATGTACTTCTTAAGTGCCTGAAAATATAAATAATAACCTAATGATAAGAAAACCAAGATACCATTTTGTACCAGCAATGTCTAACTTTATTCGGTACTTCTACAGACGACTGTACATGTTTCAGTTAGAATTACAGAATCATCGTAGTTAACATGTTCTTCTTGCAAGACCAGTGTTCCTCGATTTAGTCTGACATTTTCAGCACATGACTTTTACATGACTTATGACATAACGAAATGGGCTTTCTTACAGAAGGACGCTTGGTATGCAGTTCATATCAAATATCATTGATAACAACCTACAAACTTTCACTTATTATGGAAATAAGAAAAATCGGTGAATTAATGTGAGTAAATTTGAATTTGAGATATCCTTACATTGTAATCTCCGATTTGCCACAATGTTCTGCCTGAGCTGTCAAAATATGTGTTTGTCAATAAATGTCGCGAGAAGCTACGTCAAAGGAAATACGTTTGACATAAAAATAAAAATGGCATCAAAATAGGTGAGCGTAAAATTAGGTTACTTGACGATAGCCGTAATCAGAATGCTCCCAGGGGGGTTACATCTTTGTATCACTATAATAGTCAATATGTTGCTCGTTTCATGGCCAGTGCTCCACCACCACATCAGAATGGTCACCAATAATTTCATAATCATCCCTATTGAAATCATTATTGTAATCCCCAACAAAAACATTCTGAGGAAGTCATACCTATATATGTGCAATAAACATGGAAGATTTGACATGGTATATTTAACATGGAAAATTTGATGTGGTTATATAATTAGCATGGAATATTTGATGTGACCACAGTGGTGTAGCGGTAGTGATCTTGATCAGCCAGCGGTATGAAATCCTGCTACAGCTGTCAGTTTTTCATTTAGATTTACAAATTAATATTATTTTGGCTACTGTTCCAAATAATAGTAGAAGCCAATTGGTAACTTTAATGGTAATGTTTAGAGATGAAATCCCCTATTGGAGCAATCTGGGGAAGCAATGTCAAAAGTATATATATATAACATGACAGAATTGACATAGCCGCTGTGGTGTAGTGGTAGGACACTTAACAGAGAGTCAACAATCCTGCAGTTCGCTTCCAGCTTCAGCAGTCAATTTTTCTTGTTGACCTTCAAAAAAAAATTTATTTAAACAATGTCAAGTAGGATAAACTCTTCTTAGCATTCAAAATCTATATTGACTAGGTAAGGAAGAATAAGCAGTCTTGCCTAAGTACAGTAGCAACTTTTCCTTTGAAGTACCAATTACCAATGACGCAGTCCACTTTTAGTTAGACAATTTTCCTATCAACGTACAAAAAGCAACAGAGTCTTTCTAATTTATCGGAAAACACCACATCATGAATATTACTGTATTCCATGTGAAAATCTGCAATCCTTAAGTTGATATGGTTAACCATGGTTCTACCTATATATTTTTCTGTTTAGAAATATTAATAGACAAAAGAATAAGTGGAAGTCACCATAAAAATTATTCTGTTTGTACGGACAATATATCAAAACAAACTTCTTGTTGCTCTGCTTTGATTTTCTTTTATTTTTTATTTTCAGGAGGATCAGTATTCCAGTCTCCTCATCAGAGGCACTTTTATTCTGACTCGGTATTTCCGCTTGATATTCCACCTTCACCTTTTGACAAGATGGCGGATGACCCAGGTCACAAGGCTATGTTGTATTTTCTGGAAATCCTGATGAACAGTGGTGTCCCCCTAACCATCAGCCAGCTGGCTGGAAGGTTTGGCAGCAAAAGCTTCACGCCTGAGATGAGACAAGCTTGTGGTGGAAATGAGGCTGGATTGAGGAAATTCCTGCTGAAGTTCCCTTCTTTATTTTTTGTCAATGGAAACCTTGTGAACTTAAATGATGGTACCGCCAGTCTTGGGAAGAACTTTCGAGAAAGCAGTCCAGCGTCAACAACATCTGACGTTTCTGTTGAGACAGAAGCAGTTCAGTATTTTCGAGCAAAAATTTTGAAGAAGGGAGAAAAATGGATGCCAGTTTTAAGTCTGGCTGGCCATCTTTCTCAAGCATCACCTGATATAAGGGGTTGTGTTGGTCCACAGAATGAGTTCAAAGCATGGCTAGAGCGCCACCCCCTTATATTTGATGTTCATGGTGATGCAGTTGCACTGAAAGATAACATCAACTACAGTGCAGTCAACCCAAATGCAGAATCTCTTGAACTTAATAATGTTCCAGTCATTGCCAACCAGCGTTACTCTATGGGGGATTTTAATCCAAGATATTCTGGAAGTGATCAGTTTGTCAACACCCCAAAGATGAAACGTCGTCCAAAGTCAATTGAGATTCCTCCAAATTCACCGAAACCATCAATACCTCGCACTCCATCTTTTACTTCCACCACCCCTGCCCCTACCAGTGCTAGACCTGGTCCTGCTACAATGACTGCCAATGAATACAAAGCAGTGATGTTTCTTAAAGGAATCATTGAGAAGAAAGGAGATATGAAACTAAACGGTCTAACAGGGCATTTTAGCCAAGCCCCTGAAAGCTTAAGGAACACCATAGGCTGGAGTAAACCAGAACTCGAAAAATTTGTTAGGAGTCATTCAAATATCTTTGTAATTTCTGAGGATGAGACTGTTTCTGTTATAAAAAATGCACGGTTAAACGTTATTATCACTGGGAGCCGCCCGCCATCAAGCCCTCGAGCCCAGGGGAAACTAGGTAAGGGAAGAGTTTACCATGTGGCTAAACTGTGGGGCATCATTGACCTTGGGAAACATGAGCACGTGTTTATTGACAGAACCATTTTCGGAAAGAACATTGATGATTTAAATAAACTTCTAACAGTTGGAGAGGAGGTGTGCTTTGATGCCATACCAGCGCCTAAAGGAAGCAGAGCAAGATGGAGGGCCACCAAGGTGTGGAAGGAGCACGAGTCCATTGAGGATCTTGTTGAGCGAGTCACAAGTCGACTGGCACGGCCCATCGGGGATCTGAGTGAGCCACTCACACCTTACAGCCCCATGCCGTATGCCAACATCGATGAGGAAATCCGCCGCATGATCCCAGAGCTGAATGATGCAACTGTCATTCAATCGCCAGTAAATGTTGGTGGGATAAGATATTCCTTCACTGATGCAGCTCCAAGTGGTGCAGGTGTGGTTCCAGTCTGGAACTTCCGCCATCACGAGCTGTCAGCAATGTGTGACTTAGATGACCTTGACCTCAGCGATGACTCCGATTCACCAAACCTGACCATGGTTGCTGAGAAGTACTATATGAACAGATCTGTTCTGGGCGATAGTCCTACAAAGAATCAGCAAATAAATGAGATGAATGGGAAGACAGATGAGAATGCCGAAAAGGACAAAGAACTGCATAAAGATGGAAAGATGGTTTCAATTGGATGCCAGACGATTGTCACTGGAGAAGTGCTTGCCACGCAGCTCTTCCATGAAGATATGGCAGTTTAGACCCTAGTTGCAAGACTAAAAGGTTTGGGCATAACATCTTAGAAGTGGAAACGTTTTTCAATCTACTCTCTGTCGTAATATTAGTAATGGCCCCAATCTCTTGTAAGAGACAAAAAAGTTACTGTGCATTTAGAAACTTTCTTGGATGGTTCTATTTATTACCGGTATATAATATTTTCATAGAATTCAATCCAGCATGCACTTGGACAGCCTACATCTGCCCTTTTATGTTTAAAGATGAAACTGTTTCTTCAGCTCTTGTGCAAAAGATCAGAGGATGAAAACGCATCATTTTCTCCTGTCATGGTGTCTCATTTATACTACAGCCTTCTTTCACAGATTGAACCCCAAATTATACCATGTTCATTTAATTTCACTCTACAGTGGCAAGTTCTACCATCATATCTCAGAAACTACTAATCGGAGGATTATACCTGATTTGTTGTTTTACTCTCTACCATGCCTTGTAGTGTTGCGTGCTAATCTAAACTACCACAATGACTCTATTCAAACGATCCATTGTGAGTGTGAACAATATAGGGTCAAGAGAATTGATACACGTATCAGAAATGGAATTGTGAAGAGTTTAGATTAAGGAAATTTAGTTTTTGGCTCAGCTTGGACATAAAACCTATATGAAGAGCTTTGATATTATGAAACACCAGTAATTTCCGATATGGTCTACATACAAAATCAGAGGCTTTCCCAGCAAGGATTTAATCGCTTTGTTGACTTCCTCTTAAAAGAAATTTACAAATTGTAGATATCGTTTTTAAAATTAGTTGTAATATACACAGTTAATATGTGTCGATTCATTCACCAGTAGGTACCAGGTATATTGCTGCATTTTTAGTCAGAAAGTCACAAGAGTTTCATTTTAGTATATTAAACTTTTCATTTATCATGACATTTTATATACTCCTACTTGTATGTATACACACGATTTTTTGTTTGAATGCTGTTTTTTATTCTTAAGATTTTTTTTAAAGCCTTAAAGAAATGCAAGAGAATTTCATTTTTGGCTCTCCTTTATGAAAGTGGTTATATAAAGGATTTTGTACTTGTAATAAAATTTTGTTTGCATTTTCAGTTGTATTGTATTATATTTATATTATTATTTATAAAGACTTAATTTTTGCGAATCCAGTAAGCATGAGTATTTCTTATTTCAGTTTTTGGATTCCCCTTTTTATTTCACTGTTATGTTAACTGAAAAATGTCATTTGTTTGTCACTGCAGTGTTAATATATATCACTGCCAATATTTTTCTGTACATTTTTTCATAGTTACACAACTTCTTCAGAGCTGGGTGTATAAAGTTTAGACAGACATGGGTCCGGATTCACCAACCATTCTTTAAGTCTATGTCATGACAATCCCAAGTCACAATTTTCATACCAACAAATATAAACTTATTTACGAAGTTTCAATGTTAGTTTAAGCTGAAAGTAGCAAAGTTAAAGTGTCATGCAAAACTGCATACATGTAGCTAAATACATAACAAAGATATTGTAGATTGAAATCCATGACTTAAGCAATTCTTACTTAAGAATGGTTGGTGAATATGGGCCATGATATTCATCAATTTGTACACATAAAATATTTCTTGCTTTGTAAATAAGGAATAACATTACACATTAACTTTGCATATTCAAAGAAAGCTTATACAAATATAATTTTAAGACAAGCAAATAAATGTAGACCAAACCGCTTCTAACAAATCAAGTGAAAACAATATGTTGATTATTTATGTTGTAGCAATTTCGTTTCGCACAAATATATCTGGGGGTAAGGTCAAAAGTGTTTTCTTGTTTCGATTCGAAATTTAACTAACTTTACACAATCATCTTCTTTTAAATTATGTACAGTCACTTCCAAATTTCTTAGATGCCTTGAAGGTGTATGCTGTTTTAAATTTTTGCTGACATTTCATATGTCTTCTTCTGGGGATAAAAAAATATCGGACATTTGACATGATATTTACAGCATCAGTAATATTTAGCAATTAAAAGCTAAAATATTGCTGTAAATCTTTTCAAAGTAAGTAAAAAAAAATATAACTAACACAGAAAAAGTGCCCATTTGCTTATTATTCATGTACCATCTATTAATTATTAATATTTTAACTTTGTGATGGCTTCAAAATTGATGCTCGTCAGCAAAACTTTTAATGTTGTTGAAACCGTAGATGTCAGTCTTTATAAAATAAATAAATAAAAAAAATATCCTTTAAGAAAACACTTCTGGTGAGACCTTCAAATATATTTTGTTTCGATGAACAATGTACCAACAATTTCGAAATTTCGATCTATTTTCGACTAAAATTTTCGAACAGTGATTCTGAGATGTGTAAGGGGTAACCAAATTTTTTTTGTTTTATATTTTTTGGGTGGTTATTTTACTAATCTACTGAACAGGGATTTTGCTTTTTTAAGCACAGTCTACAAATTGCAAGGCACACATGTCTTACAACAGTCTTAAATCTCAGGTAACTTAGTTCTTACAGTCCGTCCCAAAGATTTCGTTGTTATTAAAAGCCATACAAAGGTTGTCAGTAAAATTACAGTGCATTGAACAATGCACATATTCTTGGTATCCTCTTGGCTTCATTTCTATGACGAATTAAAGAGTTTTTAATTCATTTGAAGAAGTAGTTTAACCACTGTTATGCTAAAGTTTTCATTACCAATACTTAGTTCTTAGTTATCATGACCACAAATTCAATGCCTAGGTAACAAAACTGCTCACCTGTTTTAAGTCTCATTTGGAGCAAAGGACTTAATGTGGGAAGGTCTTTCACCTGATGTGCGGTGTGCTCTAGTTCTTCCCAGATATCTGTCTGGGACCTTCCTCCAACAAAATGGCTGGACATTGCTATAATCATCATATTGGTATCTGTGAGGTATTTCACAAAACAAAAGCATATGTAACAAGGACAAGGTGCGCTGACAAACACTAATAACAAATAGTTTAGATCCTTATTAGAAAGCTCCCAGCAGGCAGCTGGCTGATCTGGGTCTACATCATTTACATAATCAATTTGTACATGGTGGGTTATAAGTATGATGTTAAGATTCACTCTACCCCTTACATGTCTTGGTTTCTTGAACAATAAAACTAAAAGTCTTTCATGTCAAGGTTGATTGTATATTTTCAAAGGAAGTTGATCTTTACTATGTGAGTTAGCTGCAAAATTCGTCTTAAGACAGTATGTACAAACTAAGTTTAGTTTTATATGGCGGTTTTATGTGGGGAACATTGTCAAATGTTTACTGGGCATTAAAATTGTCTTGCAATATGAGCAAGAGCTTTTTTGGAATAGATATATCTATGAGTTTTCTATTGTTTTGGTTTGAATAAAAACATTTTGTAATAAGACAGGTGAAGATAGGTATAAAAAAAAAAAATCCTGTCAGTTTAGACCAAAGGAAGATAATTTTTGTAGCTAGTCACATAGGTATACTATGAGCAATATTATTTGTTTTGGGATTGTTATATACATTTTAACATATTTGTATCTTTAGAACTTATTGTTTGTATGTTGTATAACCTACTTTTGTAGCTTATTATAAATATGTGAAGTAGAGGAGTATCTGATAGAAGCTGCATTTTTTTTATGTCACATGGTTAATATTGGTCAACATGAATTTAGTTAAATGTATGTTAAAGTATACTTATTAGCATTTAGCTATAATATATTTATAAAAGTATGTGTCTTAAATTTAAAAAAATACAGCTCTGCATACGGCTGGTTGTGCCAAGCTGCAGTTTGTCTAGTCATCAGGTGGCCCTGTTTAATGAGTGTTTTGGCCAATTAACTCCCGATTACTCTCCCAGAGAGTATCAAGACCAACTAGTTTGACTTCACTCTTCCCACTTCACCCTAAAACCAGTGAGAAGCATTTTTTTGCTTTCTGTTGGTTGTAGTAACAGCTGTCCTGCGGGCTTGTCCCGTTACGTCTATGTTTCCCACAAGAGAGTCTGGGCTGAAAAAACAATGCATCCAACTTCTACTGGAAGATTTCGGGCATGCCATTCATTCTTATCCTAATTTATCTATCTTTTTATCACTTTTCTCCGGCTTTAATACGACACACAATTGACGTCTTAAATGGTCCAACTTGCACTATAGTAAGCTACAAATGTTGGTTAATTTGTGAAATATTTATATAATATAGTATGGTATACATATTTATTTTAGCGTACCTAACACTTACATGATATTATATTTAAAAAAATGCAGTTTATAAGGTGGTAGATCTTTTATACAAGAGAACAGTAATCCTTGCTTGATAAGCAAAAATACACAAAATAAAGTACCTGTATTATCTTTTCAAGTCAGTTTATACTTACCATCTTTGTTATTTCATGTACCAGTATGTCACATATGAGAAGGATCTGCAGAAAAACATTGAGGTCAACTTTTCAACCACATTCAAGCATGTGATTGGTTTCCACCTCTATTCTTACTAGACCAGTTATATATATCGTAAAGGTTTCAGACTCCTACTCAAAATGTTATTATCTCAGATCATTTTAATCTAAAGATCAAAGGTCATGAGCCTTTCTGAATGCAGTCACACCTGCCACTGCTTACAAAAGGGCTGAATCTCCGCCGGACAAGATTTGAATGCGATTTCTTAATATTGAAGTATGGGAAATGTGACGGTATAAAAGAAGCGACTCAATTGTTTTAATCTAATATCATTTAAACAATTGGAACATTTTTACATTGACATCAATATTGCTGTTCACAAGAACTTAATACAGCAGTGGTTGGTAGTGAAACCAGTGTAAGGAGTGTGAGACCTTAATGTACATGTACTGGTTGATATCTAGACTTGGACATATGCATCTTTCAGAAGAAAGAAGTTATTTGCACAAAATAACTGCTATGGAAGTATGTGATTTGACTTGGTTACATTGCAAAAAATAACTTTGTTGTGGGAGTATGTAACTTGACTTGGTTACTTTCTGGGGAAGCTTGGATTATGTATTGTGCCAAAGTAGTGACCTTTCACTTATGAATGTGTGTATATCCAGTGGTGGAAAATTTAAGTCCAATCACTATTATCTATTGGTAGATAAATTTAGCCACAGAGTTTATATGCCTTATCTAGGCTTGTACTCGTATGTCTGTGGCATTTTTTAAGACTTACAAATACCAACTGGAACACGCAAGACTTTTGCATATTTGAAGCATATTAAAAACATGAACTGACTGAATGTTAGAAAAGGAATCAACCATATATACACTGATTAGTTGGACGCAGTCTTGAAAGAACATGTACTTTTTTTTTTGTTACAAAAGATTAAGTATGTAGCTCTGTTGATTATGTTTCAGATTTACCTATCTATCCTATCTGATCATGACTTACATTCATTTGTGAAGGGTCAGTATAATGTCTCAGTATTGAATCTAATACCCATGTTACTAACTTACAACTAGTTTATCAAAGGGTAAGTACATCTATCTGGATGCTAAAGGGTTTTTGATTGTCATTTGTAAAAAAGATAATGTTGTGTACTTTATTTCCTACCACCTTATCAAGAATGTTTTTTACCCCTTAAACAGTGTTCATGAGCATTTGACAGTTTGCACCTTTTTTGAGCTATGATGTTGTTTTGATCGAAGCAGATATGCTAGATTATTTTTTTTTATGTTTTGGCATTATATAACAAGATGAATTGTTGAAGCTTATTTTTTTGTCTTTAAATTTGCTTTAACATTGAAATGGTGTGTGTGCTAAACATTTCGGCTGTTTAGATTTATACATAGTACTTTAATTACTGTACAACTAGGATATACTTTAATTATTGTAAACTTTTGTTTCAAATGTTAAACAGTTTGTAAGCATTTGTGATTCCCTATTTGCTATGTGTTTTTTAACTATCGATGCTAAACATTTCATCGACTACAGAGTCGAGAATACACATATAAGGTACCTATTGTTTAATCATTTGCATTTAAAACTTAGTTGGATTACAAGTTTCAATTTGTTTCAAGTTTCTATGTTAAGATAAATGAAAGGTTTCTGTGTTAACATGATCCCATATTAATATATACATGGACTGGGGCACCTGTGATCAGGCAGTGAGAGTCACTGAGTTGTAACATTGTAAAATGTCAGTCCTTCACCCACAAATATTAGAGATCTAATTTGTAAGCAACAAAAGGGGACATGAAAGGCGATTGTTGAAAATATAAATAATCTTTCGAGATACTAAAAGGTTGTTTTGTAGGAAAGTATTTATAATAATCTAAATTATACCTCTGACTTTGAGTCTAAAGTGTTGTGGAGTCCTTCTTTAAAATGAGGAGAACGTTGTTAAAAGAAACTATACCATTTTAATGTACCGGTACATTTTTTTTTCAAAAAGTTGTTTTACAGTTGCATGCAATTTTGTTTGGTCATCAAAAATAATGAACATTAATTATAAAAATATGAAACATGCCAAATGTATTCTACCAAAGACAGCGCTACTCTACTCAGAGAAAAAAGGCATTCATGCAGTTTCCAAATTGTTATTTGCTAATTGTTAAATGCTGTCAGATGATATACCATTGATTACACAGTTTTAAAATAGTAATACTTGTAATTTTTTGGCCATTTTTTTTAAATTTGCAAAAATGACTACCTGCTATTCTGGTAAATACTGTATTGTCCTATCCTCATGATGTAACTTCACTTACCTTTATGTTGTATATCTCATATATGCACATAGATGTTCTGTAGCAGCTACAAGAAAACACATATAATAGATGCATAAAGTTATGCCACGTTTGTAGTTCAGTATTGGGATAGAAGTTACTGCTCCACGTATTTATTATGAAGCTTTCCAAAAACCTTTTATTTTTATTTTTTCTCTCATGGTACTCTATAAAAATTGTATCTGAATATGCAGTTGGGACCTAGAAAGAAAATGTATGGTAATTAACTAATAAGTTGGTCTTTTTGTGTGCTTTTTTTAGTTTGGTATGCAACTTGCAACAAATGGAAACTTCTGGTGCTTTTTTGTGAGATTGAAAATGGTGTTGTATAAGATTGGTGCATGGATGACAATCGTGATACTTGTTTTACACTATTGTTTAATCTTTGATCTTTAATAAGTTAGTTTTTGAACAGTTTAAAATTAAGACATAATGTTTGTTTTTGATAAGGCAAAAAAAGAGATGAAAATCTACCTGGAATTTAAAGTTGTTAAAATAAGTCACATGTAAGGTTGGGAGTTTTTTTTGGACAAAATAAATAACAACATAGAAAGGAAACAGCTCAATATGACTGACCACTGTAGCAAAAACCCATTTTACCACTTGCACAATAAGTTTTTAATATATACTAATTCATAGTCCTCACATAAATGTGTGTAAATGTGCCAAGACAAACTTGCTACAGATTCTGCATCCTGATCTTCAGTCTTCACTATTTGCTAATAATGTATCTAACCATGCTTAGCAGAATGTTTAAACAACAACAATGTTTTGGGTTAAATGTTGATTCATCATTTATTCATGTTATGCAATGTATTGAAAACCAGTAAGTTGTGGGAAAGGTATTTACAGAAGCATTGTGGCAGGACCTAATTTCCATTGTTAGATTGGCGTGATAAATAGTATTTAGTGGTGTGTTCACTATTGTGTGCAGGCCTGAGAACAACTGCTCCATGTCCCAAGTTGGAGGCTCCATGATGTGTATTGTAAAATCATAGATAACTAGCTTTACTACATCCAGTTTGCAAATTCTTGGTTGTTCTCCTATTGTTTTTCAAGCTACAAATGTAACAGCTGAATCATGTTTAGTATGTGGTTTTATATATACTAGGGGGAAAAAGAAATGCAACTTTTAAGTCGATACAAATAAAATTTAATTTCAACTGTGCAAAACCTCTGCTAAAATATGAGTCACAATTGTTAGGGAATATGATACGCCTACCAGTGTCAGAGAAATGCATGCACAGAGCCATTAGAAACAGAATTTCGAAATGCATGTGCTGCACCTGCAGTGCTACTACTTCATGAAATAATTGAGTATAGATCAGTAGTTGCGTTTCTTTTTTCCCCTAGTATAGCATCATTTGTGAGATTACTCCAGCTAACAGGGAATCTAATTTAGATAATTGCCTACATAATATGTCCATACAATGGCGATCAGACTTGTTTAATTAACTGGATAATACAAATTTATTGGGAGTTTATATATTATTAAAGTCAAGTAGAACATTTGTTATTAATATCTTTACAGTCGTAAGGTAAATTAAATATTTCTGAAATACAAACCCAAACATCATCTGTCTTACTAAATTATGAATTACAGCATGAGTCGATTAATTGTGCTACTTATTGTTATATGTGCCTTAGGCCTTTCTATTTTTCATAACATGCAAAAAAGGTCACAGAAGAGCCTTTTTATGTTACTGAAAAGTTCTTTTAAAACTGTTTTTTTTTATGATTTAAAAATGATTATGTGGATATTTTTGCCATTTTGTGCCAGTAAGTCGATGTTATTCTATCACAGTATTTTACTCATGTACTTGCATTGAATTTCCCCTGATCATGTTAATTACCATATTTTCATGTTTTTTATTGCACACAACAACATTGACCTTTGGTGTTGATATTGAAGACATCAATTTGGCATATACTGTCATCTAAAATTTGTCTTGTCAATGCAATTTTCCCCCCCACTATATCTAAAGGTGTGCGTATCATCCTGTACACAGCAATTGAATACAATTAAACATACTGCAGACCATGTTCTGTCTTTCTTTATCCCTCATTCATCTTACTTTTATGTAGAAAATGCAATTTTCTGACAGAACGATACACATTTGTGGTTTGACTAGTGTAGACCTACCGTAGATCAATTTGTATATCTACATGCATGCCCTCAGTTTTTAACATGGTCTTCACTTTTTTGTCATTCTTTCAGGAAATTATTTCCAATGTTCATAGTGTATTGTTTTAATTTTTGCAATTTTTTAAACCTTTTATTTATTAATTAGTCAAAACACTAATAGATTCAGTCATTTGCTTTAACTCTCTTATATTGAGGGTAAATCTTTTCTTTTATGAAATGAAGTCAGCTAATTTCAACTGCTATACCATTTTTTTTTTTAATACACAGCAAAACTTTTTTTACCTTATGATAGGAGAATGCAGGATTTTTTTTGTAAGAGGATCTATTAATAAAACTGTTGTTTTTTTTAATGCCTTTAACCCTTGCTGTAGATGAATAATGCTGTTTTCCCCACTATTTTTTCCATAAACAAACCATTTCTCCCCAAACTGGAGAAATACAATCAACAATCCTTCAGTGAAACTTGTGTTTTACACAACAGTCACATGCATTTGTTTAACCAGTGTTATTAGGGTAATGTACAAAACAGTTTGCATTTTTATAACAATATATATAAAAAAGTAACTAATTACACTAATATTTCAATTAAGCATTGTTAACTTCTTCTTAAATCCCATCCTAGGGCCCAAATTCAACAACCATCCTAAGCCAAAGTCATGAAATGAAATCTAGCCACTCGTCATACCAACAGAATTCAGTCAAATCATACAGACTACACTACAATCGGAACACCTCGGATAATTAACAAATCCTCTTTCGAATGTATGTAGGTAGTCAGATCACCTCAGTCATTTCTCTAAATGGAACTGCTTTTGTGACAGACGTCAAAACAGAGATGGCAGCTCGGATGACAGCTCATTCTGTACGATGCCTGTAAAACTTCAATTTCTGGTGGCTTCAAATTTAGATCATCCAATCTTAAATTACCCAGCGCAGCAGATACGCAGCTGTCAAAACGATGGCATTGTTTATGTTTTGTGCCAACTACATTTTAGGCGTATTCTTCTTCTGACTTCTGGCAAACAAAACGATCGTGATTTCAGTTAGTATCATTGCACCAGATACATATGAGGGACGATTGTCCTGAGGACGGAATTACCCGAGGGGTTCACTAGTGTGGTTATCATTTTCAAGTTTTGCATTTTATTATCCAAGCAATGTTTAAGGAATTGTTTTCATAAAGAATGCATTTAAGTTATGATATGAATGATACTTGAAAAATCTTAAATCTAAGGTAACATGTCGAGACTTTAGGAATTAATTTAAGTAAACGAGAGCCATGTGGCCCTTAATCGCTCACCTGAGGACATAGGCTTTTAGTAGGATCATGTCTAGTGTTAAGTAATTAAAGAGTTATTTACTTTAGAAATCTTTGGTGAAGACCATTAGTGTGGCCACTGGGCTAATATTATTCATTTGAATTTTAACCTTGTGACCTACTAAATTGACCTTTTCTCCTAGTTTTTGACCCAAAAATGATCTCATTTAAGATTTCATGCAAACATTCTGACCAGGGGTATCAGAAAAGCTCAGGTGAGCTAAAAAAACAACAACTAAGCTTCTTTATGGATGAAGATTATGTGTACTGCAATCCCTAACTAAAACCCTAATTTATAAGTTAAGAATGATTGTTAAAGACAGACTTAGTTACCATGACACAAGTAACAGTGATACAATTTGATAAATCAGGTTTGGTTTAAAGTTAGGACTAAAATTAAAAAATGACAAATTAATAGACTGAGTATAGATTCCAACTAAGATCAATATTATACAACAATGTCTTGCAGTCATTTTCATTCACAAACAAATTCTTAAAAAATTATTTAGCTTTATTGGCATAAACATAGTAAATGTTTTGTTATTAAGGTGACAGTAGAAAAGAAAGAACAATTTAAGATCCCAGACAAATATTTAGAAAAACTACTGGTGTATGAAGTAGTTGGAAGTCCTCACCTTAATAAGCGTTTGTCCTGAACAGGACTAGAACCCACCTGGGATGGGCTGAGGTGTTGGGGACTAATAGCTCAGCCATGGGCTTGGCTGTCCCTTATTTGGGATAGTTTTTATGAAAGTCAGCAATACAGTTCTGGTTGTCAAAGCAATATCCATTTATTGTGGGCACACCACAGGTCAACTATAACATCACCCTAGACGTTCTTACCCAAACTGAATCTTTAATCAAGGGGGAAATGATGTGGATTTTTTTGTTTATCGCCCCACTTCAGTTATTTGGTGACCGTGTCTACTTGAGGCAGATATAGCAATGCCTTCACTGTCTATAGCATCATGCTGCATGCCGTGACCACAAGGCATGATACCACCCCAAGTCACATTATCCTTACACCAGATCGACCTTTTGTGGAACTACCCTTACATTTGCTTGATTAAGTTATCGACATACAACTTGGACACTGGTCATGCAATTTCATGTATGTGTACACTGGTATCTACTCCTATTAGAATTGGTATCTTATAAAAGAACATTTGAACATCTATAAATTGACAATAGACAGTACATTTAATTACTGATACCTAATGTTCAGATGTAGATATTGCAACATCATATATAGACTGTGATATATAGCATTAAAGATATGACACTATAATAGCTTTCAAGCAATGCCATATAAATCTACATCTAGGCAACTTATTTCTGATACATTTCACACCTGACACCTCATACACATCAAATGTCATATGTCTTTATAGACCAGCTCATAATGCTGCAGACTTGCAGGGTCCAGTGGACTTCTGACAACTAACTTTCCTTTCATCGCTCCTCTGTAAACAGTCTCTATCACATCAAACAGGTCCTGCTTGCACTTGAATGTTCCAATAAACTTTGTGTGATCAGCTGTGCTGGAAATGAAATAAAAGAAAGATTTATTTTGAATGAGTTAAACTAACACAATTTTGGATATTTTTGATTTTCAGCTGTTATTGGTGACGCTAAACCTGGTGAGATCCATGACAAACTTTTGGTAGAACCACCAACACACCACATATCAGAGAAAGATGTCTTTTCATAAAGTTTTTCTGCCAGACCGAGACTAGAACATACATGGTTTGAGGCTGCAGGGTCATAAGTCAATGTCTTACTGCTTAGCTAGAGACCTCCCTCTGGACTGTTAAACTATTTGTACATTACCCCTCCCACTATTGTTACCATGACAGATTCTATTTTTATCAACATCAAATTCTCACAAACAGTATCATTAATACAATGCACGTTTATGTGTGTAAAAAATGGCCAACCATTTACCAAGTACATAACACTTACACTGATTGGATAAAATGTTTTATATATACAGATATGACCACTGTATATGACCGACAGTTTTAGAATGGACCACTGCTGGTACAATGTCAATTGCAAATGCAAAATACAACATAGAATGATCATGCCAAGTAGTTGAGTTAAAACAAAATTACTTAACTGAATAAAATCAGGCAATGAGCCAGGCTTGCCAAAAAGTGGGTCCTACCTTCACACATAAACAATGGCATTTTTGACCGATACTTAAAATGATAAACTAAACTATTTATTTTGCATGTAAATGTTCGCTTTAAAGTAAATTGGTCACTTTTGGCCAATTTTTCATTTATTAAGCTTTTATTGAAAAAGCCAAAGTTTTGTGAGGTACAGTAAATAACAGAATAAGATATTAGCTTAAGGATGGAATAATCTGAAGCATTCAGAGGTGTCATGTTCCCAATCACAAAACATATGTTTTTTCCCAATTTCAAGGAGAAAATTCCCAATCCAAAGAAGGAAACAAATTGATATTCTCACCCCTGGTAAATACTTGGCTACTTCTGTCACATGAGAAATAGATTTTGCTTTGTAAATTAGTAAAACATAATAGGAGTTGTATTTAACCAAATATTTGCGTTTTTTATTTTTATTTTATATATATAATACAGTTTATTTTTTTTTTCCAATTTTGTCAAAAATGCCAGGAAAACATTCCAAATTATGGGGGTGGGGTCATGTTCCCAAAATGTTGAGAAAATAAGCTGTCATTGATATGCTTTCCAAGTATTCTTTTAGTCATTTTCAGCTCAACAACCCTGTCTATGACCAAACTGCACATGCATTAATAATGTTATGAGTATACTAATAGTGCTTTTATAAATAATATACCGATTATTATAATATAATTGGTTAAATGGTGATACAATAATTAAAATAAATGTGAAGTGCTGATCATATTTGGTTCAATGTGTCATGTAACTTTCTTTAAGACAGTGTAACTGATTGTGAAAGTATATTGGCATTTTTTAAATGTTTAGCCTAAAAGGCTGCAAATTTCTTACCCCCAATCCACCTTTATATGTTGCGCATTGAAGAAGAAAATTGTTGAAGGAATGAGTGAGATATCAAAGTACTGGGTATACACAGGAACTGCATCCACATCGACTATGAAAATTTTGGCCATCTTTGATACAGCATCAACCGACTTGGCCAACTGAAAAATAAATGTAACTGAAAAATAAATGTAAGCAATGTAGCGTTTTCACCAGAAAAAAAAATGACAGTATCCATAAATAAATGTATTGAATTGTCTCTTCCTAGATTGTTGCTTTGAAAAGTTCAGGTAGCTTGATGTGTATCTGACTAAAGTGGGCACATAAGGAGATCAGGCGTTAGAAAACAGTCTTACTAGAGTGGGCGAAAACGGAGGCCTGGCTTCAAAAAAATAGTCTCATTCTATGTCTTTCCAGCTCTCTCTAAGGTTAGCTGGTCTCTTGCTTAGATTTACAATAGTATAGGGTTGAAGCAGTTTCACCAGTAGTTCATTCACAAAGCCTCTGTAGCTCAGTTGGTAGAGCGACCCATTAGTATTGGGAGGTCTGTGGTTCAAATCCTGGTGGAGGCTCACTATTTCTGCTCCTGTTACATTTGGTTCTATGACCTTATGCAGTAGCTTGATTGTATTGTGATAGGGATGGGATGGGATTAGCCGGCATTTTTGCCGATACTGCGCAGCGACATTTCTATCATTACAGCACAGGGGCACTTATGAGGTGCCCAGGGACTGAACCCGGCCGGTCCATTATACTGACACCGACGAGTCAGGCGTAATGCTGTTCCCGTAGCCCCAAGCGTTAGGAGGGAAGCCACTACTACCAACTTTAAAGTCTTTGGTATGACCCGGCCGGGGTTCGAACCCACGACCTCCCGATCCGCAAGCTGACGCTCTACCATCTGAGCTATTGCGGCCGGTGTATTGTGATATAAAAAGTGATTTAGAATAGAAGAGATTCAGTGTTAATCCCATGATGTAAGGTGCAAGAAGTGTAGCTGTTTCATCGGTGGTTCACAGAACCTCTATAGCTCAGTTGGTAGAGTGACCCACTAGTATTGGGAAGGTCTGTGGTTTGCATCCTGATGGAGGCTCACTTTTTCCACTCCTGTTACATTAAAGTCCAAAAAAATGGGATGTATTATTTGATTTGGAGCTATTTTGACTTGATCAAAGCCAAACTATCAACACATTTAAAATGAGCAAAAATCTAAAACAATAATGTGAAATGTGACAAAATGCATGGCGGCATTTAAGGAGGTCATTGAAGAACTAAGTGATGAATAAAAAGGCAGATAAGAAAGGGGAAGGGTGACAAGAAATTGGTTCTCTTTGTTGCCAGAGCCTGGCCTGGTTTGAATTAATAGAATTCATATAACTTTATCTTTACACATGCCATACTGCATAATGCTCTGCGTTAAACAGTTTTATTTAAATGATTTAGAAGCTATAAATATGCACAAATTAAATTATAAATACAAGCGACATCACGTGTGCTTTGAACATCACTTTAAAGCAGAGAGGTTGTGGTTTCCATTTCTGTTATGAATGAAGGTTTCTTATTAGTTTCAGCTATGGCAATTCGTTGTATTATTGGTTTGACAATAAAATTGGGGTAACGAAATTATTGCCGCGAAAACTACTTACAAAATAGTGTAACGTTCTTACTTACGATATGATCAAGTTGCATACATGTTGGGTCATTTTCCTTTCCAAAACGCAAAACTAGAACAAGATCTTGCGTGGATCTAATCACATCGTCTATCTCTCCCTTGCTTGAAAGCCGTTCAAGAAGCAAACAACTCATTTCGTCCAGCCTACTTTCATTTCGACGGCGGAATAAATTTGCCATTGGTCGGAAATTTCCGTATCTACTCGGCAGCTTCGTTTATACAGAACAGAACAGAACGAAACTTTATTTCTTCACTTATCTTTTCAAAAGTGTGTATTCAAGTTAGAGCACAAAAAACAACGCATAGCACAGTAATGCACGAGCCACCCAGCATACGATTTTTTTCAACTACATTTTTTCATTTAATCTGAACAAAACACATTGTAATTCCACAATATAAGCCAATATATATATAGCATATCTGTAGTTTAACACAGACATTTGTCCTAGTGAGTGTATCCAGACATATGTACTGTGGTTTTGTACTCTTGGTCCTACCGAGACATTTGCACCGGTTGTTCGATCTATTCAAACAGTGATACTGGTCTTTCTACTTAGGCATTTATACTGGCGGTTCTACCCGCCATTTGTATTGGTGTTTCCATTCCACACGAAATAAAGCGGAAATCCCCATTACGTCCAAACGAGATTAGACAATTATAGAGTCAGATTTAGTAAAAAAATGTTTACAATGCCTTAGCATTGAAGTTTGTGTGCGTGTGCGTAAAACATTATAAATCGTATCAATACCATATTTCATCCCCGAAGCCAATTAATGGCTTTGCATCGTTACATTCAAGTATGGCTAATCGTCACTGAGGATTTTCTCTGCTTGCGTCTGCCTTTTAGTGACACGGAAAGGGGAATACATAACGCTTCTGTTCGCCATAAACATTTTTTGAAAATGTGCCTCATAATTTTTATCGTTATTACAATGCTAGCTAATAAATCGCGAATTAACTTGAAAAATGACTTTTATCCTTTGTACTGTTATTTTGAGGATAAAAGGCACGATATATGGTTTCTTATGCTTATATTCAAATATATTATAGAATTTCAGTATATTTATTGAAATGGGAGTGCAAGTCTTGCCACGATGCATTCAAATTAAATATTACAAATGCTTAGTTTATTTTTATCACAAATACTCAATTATTAAACATTACTTTGATGAAATTGTCAACTAATTTTAGTTAAAGTTTTGGCCTAAACGATTTTTATGGGCGTTTTTAACATATTTTTTTTACACTGTGGCTCTTGCCAATCAGAGAAAATGTAAAGCTATTGGACGGAAGGCTTGTATACAAACAGGCGGATACACTTACAAAGATTGACTTTTCTAGATGTTTGAATGAACAAATTCTCTTCTGAACAGTGACTAAAACACAATGAGCGTTTCACATGAGACGACTAATGGACTCGATGATGCTTTTTACGAACGACTAGTGGACCCGGCGATGCTTCATAAGGACGACTAATGGACTGGGTGATGCTTCATATGGATGATAAATTATCTCGATTACACTTTATACGGCGACTAATGGATTCGGCGATGCTTTATATGGACGACTAACGGACTCGGTGATGCTTCACACGGATTAATTATTTCAATTATACTTTATACGGACGACTAATGGATTATTCGGCGATGCTTCATACGGACGACTAATGGATTAATTCGGCGATGCTTCATACGGACGACTAATGGATTAATTCGGCGATGCTTCATACGGACGACTAATGGATTAATTCGGCGATGCTTCATACGGACGACTAATGGATTCGGTGATTCTTCATACGGACGACTAATGGATTAATTCGGCGATGCTTCATACGGACGACTAATGGATTAATTCGGCGATGCTTCATACGGACGACTAATGGATTAATTCGGCGATGCTTCATACGGACGACTAATGGATTAATTCGGCGATGCTTCATACGGACGACTTATGAATTTATTTATTGATGCTTCATACGGACGACTAATGGGTTTGGTAATGCTTCATATGGATGACTATGGACTTGATCGTGGTTTACATAGACTGGCGTGATAAACCTGCTCAATGAACTTTTACACATGCAGTCACAATGATGTACCGTATGTTTAGATCACGATATGTTCTAGTATAGCGTTGGTCTTATCATTTGTCAACATTAGGTCTAGAACTATAAGAACAGATAAGAATTGCACTATATTTTCAACGTGGATTTGGTCACTTTCAAAGAAATAGGTAAGCGTGTTGACAGTTTGTTTTGTTGTAACAATTTTTTTTGTGGTTTACGATGGTTATGTACTTGTGTTTTTATCGTGTTAGTTTTATATCATACTATTACGTCATATTTTGCTTTCCATTTTCTTTAGGTCGAGTTATGAATTTTGCACCCGATGGCAATTTGGTATATGCAACTTTATGCTTCCTATTTTATACCCCCTCCCCCACTCCATGTTCATAATACCACACAGTGAAACATGCCTTGTATATTTTGCTTCGAACAAAGTTTCAAGCTTCCAAATGTTTGAATGCTATTTTGAATTAAATGTTTTATCGACTCTGTCTGAAAAGTGTGACGATGATATTCAGTCTTGCTATAATAAATGAACGCTTTAATCTATGGATTAATTAAACGCAAATTATGTCACTTTTTACAGTTAGTCATTTTGTTGTATGCTTGATAAAATTGATGCATAAATTTCTTACTTTAAGGGTTATTTTCAATGCCCAAAGTTACTTTTTTTCACTTTAAAGAAACTTCCCCCATCACAGCAACAAACATGCAGTGGATACCTTGCCTGGCATTGACACTCTTCGGCGTGACCTTGACCTCAGCCTCCTTCCTAGATGTCCTGCACGCAGTCCATAACTCACCCGTGTACCATACTCTGAGCCATGCCGACCAGCTCATGATCGTGGAACTACTTTCTGAGGGGAACGTCGGCGAGCTCAAAGTGTACATAGATGACGTCGGTTTCCAGAACGTTCTCGCGATGATCGACAGTAAGAACAAGACTCTTGTTAAATGGTTCTGTGCTTATCAACAAATATCCATCAGTCGCCCAAATTTCAAATTAAAAAAGCAACATATTGTTGAAAATGATATCAGACTCAAAACTTTTATAGTTTAAATATATTGTATCAGGCGCAACGGAAGCGGTCAGATTTTGGAACCGCTGTTCAAACCAGCAGCTCTCTTAAAATCCAATATCAAATGGAATCATTAACAAAAGAACAATACATACACTACTACTAATTATATTAATTATATTTGATTGGTACACAAACAACTTCCGTATATACCTCTTTTAAGAATGTTTCTTAATATATCAAAATGGCCAATATTTATAGGAATGATATTAAGTTGTCTTACAGGACATCACGGAACCGATGTCGATGTACAATAGTAATGAAAATAAATGCAAACAAGTCCAGTAACTTAAGCTTTTAAACTTTTATTAGACTCGCCCTGTAATATTCTGATATCTGTTTGAATCATGAGAACAGAAAAATGCACATTTAATTGACTGATATGTTTGATTTAGAATTAACAGTAATATTGCTGTCGATCGTTCAGATATATTTTCTTGTTGTCCATGTCCAGTACATGTGTAAGGATCTTCGGGTAGAGAGACGCCGTAACAGCCGTTTATCATCAAGTTTTTTTTCGTATATTGAACACAGCGTGTGGTTTTGTTGTGTTTCTTTTTTGTTTGTTTCAAAATCATCAAATTATATGTTTTAATATATAATACCAACGGTTTTTGTATTTAAATTTTGTGCTAGACTGTGTCAATACAAATAAGATGTTAAACATGTATATGCATATACCGTTATTTTATATATGCATATATGCGTATAATTCTACATGAATGACTGCACATTTTTCTCCCCAGGACTTCCAGCTACGGAGGCCCATAATCTAACCCAGTATCTGATACAGGTTGGTTATAACAACATTTTGATTTTAATATAATTAATTGTATAATAACAACCAACAAGTCAGCTGAACTAGATTTTACGCCCCTTAGTTTGTTGTTGTTGTTTGTTTGTTTTTTTGGTTTGTGTGGGTGGGGTTGTTGTTTTCAATGGGCCTATCCGCCAGTTGGTATGCCCCAGAAAATAAATAAAAAACTTTAACATTTACCACATATATTTTGAAAAGTTTTTAAAAAACACCACCACAAACAACAACAACAACAACAGCCCAAAACATTCTGCGCTCCCAATGTCAAAAGTTTTTATATTAAGCATGTTATTGATAATTATTTATAAAGTCCTTTGTGCGAATATTCAGAAGAAGTGCTTATCAGTGTGTATAACATTGTTCTGTACATCAACCGTTGTACTAAATAAATGAATAGATAATTTATAATAATTTTTTATTTAATAAAATGCGCTAATTTACTTTACAGGAGTTGAATAACGAACAACATGGCCATACTGTAAGTATTGCCAGATTACATAATTTAAAAGAATTTATCTCTAATTGTCAACCTAAATTAATTTGAGCGAAACACACTCTTAAAAGTCACTAACTTATCTTATTTGAATCTATAACACTAATAATATTTTAACTTAGCTTTAAGCTTGTAATACACGCAGGATGGCCGAGCGGTTAGAGTTGCTGACTTGTAACTTTGTGGGTTCGAGTCCCGGTCGGGGCGGGAACTTTCATGTAGCGAGGTTTTTCCAGCTAAGCTGCAGTGCACCGGGGTCCTTGCCAGACGTAAGACTGGAATCTTCCTTGACCAATAATTAGTGGACGCCGCTCGCCAAAATGACCATGATTGTATTGATGCGATGTAACAAAACAACACAACACACACTCACAACTCGCAGGATTATCGTTGAGGTATTTCCAGCAGATAGGCTTACCGATATGTCTTTAACACGGAGAAACCACCAATTTTAGTTTTATATATATATTGCTGACTTGTTACTTTGTGGGTTCGAGTCCCGGTCGGGGCGGGAACTTTCATGTAGTCCATTGAAAACAACAACCCCACCCACACAAACCAAAAAAACAAACAAACATCAACAACAAACTAAGGGGCGTAAAATCTAGTTCAGCTGACTTGTTGGTTGTTATTATACAATTAATTATATTAAAATCAAAATGTTGTTATAACCAACCTGTATCAGATACTGGGTTAGATTATGGGCCTCCGTAGCTGGAAGTCCTGGGGAGAAAAATGTGCAGTCATTCATGTAGAATTATACGCATATATGCATATATAAAATAACGGTATATGCATATACATGTTTAACATCTTATTTGTATTGACACAGTCTAGCACAAAATTTAAATACAAAAACCGTTGGTATTATATATTAAAACATATAATTTGATGATTTTGAAACAAACAAAAAAGAAACACAACAAAACCACACGCTGTGTTCAATATACGAAAAATATATATATATATTTTATTGAATTAAAAACCACCAATTTTAGTTTTCTCTCTCTCTATATATTATTGAATTAAAAAAAAATCCACAGCTTGTGGGTAGAAGTATTGTGGAGGTTCTCCAAGCCGCCATGCACGACCCCGCCTACCAACACCTTGCGACTGCTGACCAGGAGCTGGTAAAGCAGGTCCTGTCAGCGGCCGAGAGCAGCACACTGACGCACTACATCAAAATGGTTGGATACGCTGAGATACTGCGACTTGTTGACAGTACGTTGTCACGTTTTTTTTCCTTTCCTAAATGTGTTTTTATGTTGTTTGTGTATATGTTTTGCGTATATAAACTTGTTTTTCTTCGTATTTCGCTGTTAGGAGCCACGCTCGTAATTTACTGATTTGACGCTTTGAGATTATGCACAATATTTTAACACGACGAGCTCAAAAGAAAAGCGGTTTGACGTTTACCAAGATTCAATCACGCCGATGGCCAAAAACTGATTCCACATGAAGGGCATAACTTGCCGTATTTTGTTCAATACACTATTTAAAAGTACACAGTGCCTTTTCTACTTACAACGTTAAAGGGTGATATAGAACAGCTGGGACTAAACATTTATCTTATAGCTATTAAGTTCAGGGGCGTAGGTAGGCATGATATGATGTGTACGCATAGCCACCAGAGGGGTTCGGGGGCATGCTCCCCTAGAAAATTGTGTTTCTAGATCGCAAGTGATGGTTTTTAAGGAAGTATAACTGGATTTTATGTAAAATGTTATGTTACAGACATTCAAATATTAAAATCGGAATCATACTTAATTATGAGAGACTTATTTATTTCTATCAGAGAAGATATTCATATTCAAGTGCCATGGAGTGATCATAATGAAGACAGGATTGTCTTACAGGTTCTGAATTGAAACATAAGAGTATACAGCTTATCTCATACCAAATTATCTGAACTTTAGAAAAGTTACTAAATCGAATTAGCAGTTGTACACATATTTCACGACCGGCCGCAATAGCTCATGTGGTTGAGCGTCGGCTTGCGGATCGGGAAGTCGCGGGTTCGAACCCCGGCCGAGTCAAACCAAAGACTTTAAAGTTGGTAGTGATGGCTTCCCTCCTAACGCTCGGGGCTAAGGAGACAGCATAACGCCTGACTCGTCGGTGTCAGTATAATGGACCGGCCGGGCTCCCATCCCATCCCATCCCATATCTCACGTTGTTAAGGGTTAGTTGTAGATTGCAATAAATATACACCATTACCCCTAAGATCTTTTCTGCGTAGCTAGCTTTTTTTTTAACCAAATAAACGTGACTAAACCAGGTGCCCATTTACAGCGCGGATGTGTACCAAGGTCTAAAGGCTCTGACGTGTACAGCTATAGTCAGTGAAATTCCGCCCCCACCCCCTCCCCTCCACAATGGTTATATATATGGCTTTGAAATGAAATCAACCTCAGAGCGATTTTTATTAAAAATGAACAACAGCAATTTAATAAGCCCGTCTTAATTGTGTTTTCAGTCTTGCCTCAACCAGAGAAACATCTATTCGAGCAGTATCTGTACCAGGTTCGTTCACTCCCTCTTTTACTAGTTCTTTCACTATCTAAATTAAAAAGTCCTCATTTAAAACTGGAAAAAAATAAAGCGTTAATAACCATTTTTATATTAACATTTCGCAATTTACATCTTATATACGTTTTATTTTGCAGATGTATTATGTGATTAAATATGATTATAATACTCATTGTATACGTATCTGAGAAATGTACTAAGCCTTATACTCTATCGTAAATTGTAGTTATTTGTTAGTTAATTATTCATGAATTGTAAATTTACTGCGAATTAGATTCATTAGATTCATCATGCATTTAGCATGTTGACACTATAAGAATCCAGTATTTGTTTCATAATTATATTCTGATTTTAATATCTTTAAAAGATGTCGACTCTATTGTTGTCACTCGAAAATGAATATAATATTATTTATAGTCTACAACATAATTTTAATGTTTTTATCAATGATAAGAAGTAATTATGAACTTCACGAACGTATCTTAAAGCGTTTTTTCAACTTTGTAATTTAAATACACAGGTCTAATCTTACCGAGTTCACATACATATTTTTCCCCGCTTGTATTTTCAGCACCTTCAAACCGAGGCTACAATAATGGGTTGACGAACCAGTCCGTTATGAATTGATTGTCATCGTTTTAAAGAAAAGCGAAAAACTTTGCTAGACTTGGTTGTTAAAATATTTATTTTACATTCAAAGGAGCTAGTATGATTAAGTGGAAAGTTATTAAAACACAAATACATTTTTTCAAGCACAAGTTATGTTTAATCACACCAGTTCCTGGGTCTTGAACTATTAAACAAAAATAGTTGATTGTAAACTAAGCATTTAATAACATAAATGCTGAGCTAAAAAAAAAGTCGTTAATAAACTATTATAGTGAAAGCGAGAGTATAGGTCAAAGTGTAACCATCGGTGCATGTCATTTTATTATCATTAGCTTGTCAGTTTAAATAGCATTTGCATGTCATTTGCTTACAAATGAAATGTGAACTATTAAGTTTACTACTTTATATATGAACGAAGTCAATCAGGTTTATTTTGCTATTGGGTTTGCGTTTGATTAAATATACATTTGTACTTAAAGTAGAAAGTGAAGAACACAGCGCATATATTTTTAACACACGTGGAAAGCCAGGGACGTAGCAAGGCATGATATGAAGTGTACGCGTGGACCGTATAGGGGTCCGGGAGCATGCTCCCCCGGAAAACTTTGTGCTTTTTAAGATCGTGCAAAGTGTCTTCTGGGGAAGAATAATATATAACCAGCTTTTAAGTAAAAAATAATGTGTGATCGTCTTGAGAACGGAATTATCCGAGAAGTTCTGATTTAACATATAAGAGTACCAAATTTGTCCCATGCCGGGAGCTACAGAAAAGTTACTAAATCGATTTACCAATATTACAATGCAAGTATCGGTACTATTTGATTGCAATAAATATACACATCCCCACATCTAGTTAAAGACTTTTATTGCAGGTTTATTTTTTTTTTTTTTTTTCCTTTTCATTCTTTGGAAACAATGTGTACGCAGCTGCGTATTTTGCGTACAGGCAGCTACGCGCCTGAAAGCGATACAAAATCAGTTTTCTATATTTTAATATTACTTTGTCGCATGGAATAATCGACTCTAATCAACCATAGGGTCAGTTTTCAGAGTTGACCACAACTTCTAGCTTAAGCATACCCACTTCAAAAATATTGTCATAAGGTCTCAAGCCAGGACAGCGTACCATTCTGAAAATCTCCGTTTTCTTCTTCTTGATTTTTAAAATGTGTATAAAAGACATGATAATCCGCATAAAATGAAACACCCAATCTACACTAGTGTACCAGTCCGTGCTGCATGAGTGCCTTATGACGACAGCCGGATAACCCGCTTCCGTTTGAAAAACAAAAATTTTCACATGGTAAATGGGGGCTTAAACGCGTAAAGAGTAAAGACGTAAAGACTCAAAATTGTACTTATTAAAACAACATAAATGCAGATAATATTTACTGGCTAAGCTAATTTTACAGTACCGGTATATATTCGAAACGAACGAGATAACACAGGCAATTGCGTAACACGTACTTGTATTCATTGGAATCATTTATATGTTTAAACTACAAGTGTGCTATCTTTTGTCAAATAATGTTTTTAGTATACCCACTCGTCATCCCAAATATACTCAAGTTTTAAAAGAGAATAATAATTTAGTCAGAGCTAACACATAACAAAACAACACCCACATACCTTAAGTATTAAGAATAATCTGTCTAATTAATACACGTGTGTAACTGTTGGGTTCGCACTGTTTGTTTAAAATGAGTCATCACAGGTTTTCTACATTAGGCTAGCAATTGTACACCTTTGCCCTGTGCCTCTTCAAATTTTGGAATATGTTGCAATGCTGAAAGGACTTTTCATATTTCCTTATTAACAAAATTGTTGTTAACAAGTGCATAAACATATGTGACTAGTTCCGTTCATTCGAAAATCAAAACCTTCCTGTTATACAATGATGATAAAACTAGTGATTGAAAAAATAAGCTAAAAATAAAATTTAATTCAAAAAGGCCGTATTGTAATCATATTACCACATACAAGTAACACATTTTAACTTTTAACGAAAACAAATATTTACATAAACGGCAAAATAACATCCCTTTAGCTTGTCATATATTAATAAAAATAACACGGCATGCTTATTAGACCGTCGATGATAACGTTTGTGACATCACATCATGGGGAATATTTTGAAGAAACTCAATAAATAAATAAATTATTTTTTATGTAAAAAACCTGTCAATTTAAAACACAATCAAATACATAGAAGACAAATAACGATGTTATTGCGACTTCAAACCTGCGCGGCTCTGCACTTCTGTTATGTGGATGGGTATTATCGTTGTTTCTTTGGAGGGGGAGGGGGCGCATGTTTCTAGATAGTTAGATGACTACTGGAATTAGGAGGCACCTGTTTCTAGATGCCTACTGGAATTAGGAGGCGCTTGTTTCTAGATGCCTACTTTGGCGCTTGTTTCTAGATGACTACCATAATTAGGAGGCGCTTGTTTCTAGATGACTACTGTAATTAGGAGGCGCTTGTTTCTATATGACTACTGTAAATAGGAGGCGCTTGTTTCTATATGCCTACTGGAATTAGGAGGCGCTTGTTTCTAGATGCCTACTGGAATTAGGAGGCGCTTGTTTCTAGTTGCCTACTGGAATTTGGAGGCACTTGTTTCTAGATGCCTACATGAATTAGGAGGGGCTTGTTTCTAGATGCCTACTGGAATTAGGAGGCGCTTGTTTCTAGATTATTGGAATTTGGAGGCGCTTGTTTCAGATGCCTACTGGAAATAAGAGGCGTTTGTTTCTGAGCTGTTTAGTCGATAAAGAGGCGTTTATTTCTGGACGTCTACCAAAATAAGAGGCGTCTGCATCTGGGTGTCTACCGGAGTAAGAGGCGCTTGCATCTGGGTGCCTACCGGAATAAGAGGTGCTTGCATCTGGGTGTCTACCGGAATAAGAGGCGCTTGCGTCTGGGTGTCAACCGGAATAAGTGGCGCTTGCATCTGGTGTGTATCGGAATAAGAGGCGCTTTAATCTGTGTGTCTACCGGAATAAGAGGTGCTTGCATCTGGGTGTCTACCGGAATAAGAGGTGCTTGCATCTGGGTGTCTACCGGAATAAGAGGCGCTTGCGTCTGGGTGTCAACCGGAATAAGAGGCGCTTGCATCTGGTGTGCATCGGAATAAGAGGCGATTGGATCTGTGTGTCTACCGGAATAAGAGGTGCTTGCATCTGGGGGTCTACCGGAATAAGAGGTGCTTGCATCTGGGTGTCTACCGGAATAAGAGGCACTTGCATCTGGTTGTCTACTGGAATAAGAGGCGCTTGCATCTGGTGTGCATCGGAATAAGAGGCGCTTGAATCTGTGTGTCTACTGAAATAAGAGACGCTTGCGTCTGGGTGTCAACCAGAATAAGAGGCGCTTGCATCTGGTGTGCATCGGAATAAGAGGCGCTTGAATCTGTGTGTCTACCGGAATAAGAGGGGCTTGCATCTGGGTGTCTACCGGAATAAGATGTGCTTGCATCTGGGTGTCTACCGGAATAAGAGGCGCTTGCATCTGGGTGTCTACCTGAATAAGAGGCGCTTGCATCTGGGTGTCTACTGGAATAAGAGGCGCTTGCATCTGGGTGTCTACTGGAATAAGAGGCGCTTGCATCTGGGTGTCTACCTGAATAAGAGGCGCTTGCATCTGGGTGTCTACTGGAATAAGAGGCGCTTGCACCTGGGCGTATACCGGAATAAGAAGCGCTTGCATCTCGATGTCTACTGGAATAAGAGGCGTTTGCATCTGGGTGTCCATCCAAAAAGGAGGCGATTGCTTCTGGGTGTCTTCTGGAACAAGTGGCAATAAAAAGTATAACATTATCCTTTTTCGCTCTGATGCTTACTCATTTAATTACTTACACGTACGACAATAATAGGACTGTTATAATGGCATTCTTTCTGACATTCTCCTATGCAGAGGTATTGTTCGTTACTTCACATAATACGTAAAAGTAATGAAACGTAACCGTTAGAAAGAGTCATTGGTCCGCTTACAGAATAGTTTTTTTTCCGCTCTGTTACGGAGCTAGTTATGTGAACATTGGCTGCCTAAATGGCCAAATTTCCCTACAACTGGAACACTTTAACAGGCAGATTATGCATGTAGTATTGATGCGTTAAAAGGTTGTAACCGATAGTTTGGATCAAATATTCCTTTTCAAATAACCAAATAAGTCATTGTTACCTGAAAATTTCCTGCAAAATGCTATTCATTGATGCCCTAGATCTGTATGAACGGTGAAGCATAAAGCCTCGCTCGTCATTGAAAACATGTATTTACTATCTGGGACACGTTGCACCATTAGCTATTTCTAACCTTAGAAAACCACATGAGCACTTACTTTAGAGATTACAAAACAAGAGTCTAGGGTATTCAGCTCCGAGGTCGAAATATATTTTAGCTAATATCCCCATCGTGATTATTTATAGATTCGAAAAGAAGGAACACTAACAGCGATTAAATCTACGGGTTTTTAATATTAAATAGTTCAAGTAATGTAATTATTAATGACAATCGCCCTCTAGACTGAAATGTGGATGTATCCAATTATTATGCTGAGATCCCCCCTTCCACCGCCCCAACAAGAAGAATGTGATACAGGCAAACTGTCGGATACCACCTTTAACGTCCTGTTCATTTGTTAAATAATTAACCAAACCGTCTCATAATCCTATATCCTCCTCCTCCGCCTCATTATCATCAATGAGCACACAGCTATACAATTAAACAAATGCAACAATGACAAACCTACCTGCAATTTAGACGTTTTTGTCGGATAAAGCAATACACTGTCATTGTTACGGCAAACACAAACAATATCACGGTAGTTACTACGAGTACTGTCCTCCATATAGATACGGAAAATGGCCCTTCTTTCCTCTGCTGCTTAACTAAAAAATAAAAAAAATATAAAAAATATTTACAAAATGTTTATTTTATATTTGACTGGCTTGTGAATACCTTTGCCTTTATGCTTTTCTAGTTTGATATCTGAAGCAATACTCATAGGAGCCTGCCATTTTGTCTTATTCATGACTGCAACAAAGTTTCTTATAATTAGTGGTGTCATGTAATTCATCCGATCATGATTGGGGCGCTATTTTCCTTATTTTCTTTTGATTGCATTTGGACTTCAATTCCGTCTGCACATGAACAGGACTTAGTTTTGACTCTATACGATCAACGTATGACATCCCGACTTACTTATGACTCTATACGATTAACGCATGACATCCTGACTTACTTTAACACTATACAATTTACGCATGGCATCAAGACTCATTTTTTACTCCATACCCCTTTAATTTAACAAGGTTCTTCGCTGTTTTAACACATCTGTAACTTTTATCCAATTTTAATAAAATAACTTCCCATAGGAACTGTCTTACATAAACATATGAACATGTAGTTGATGCGATTGTAGTAAAACATTAAGTTAGATTAAATCAATACACATACAAACGTCTTATTTCATAAGATATTTTTCAAACACAATAAAGATTGTAAAAGACTTATAATTCGATGTAAAAATTATGTAAAACTGAATATTTCTACGAGTTTTGAGACTGAAGTATTGTTATGTACAACACTGTCCACTAAAGAAATAATCAGAAAAATACCGTAACACTATTCGCGCGCCTGTCATACAGTGGTGTCATTCGGAACAAATAAATAATATCTTGTCAGCATTTCCTAAGATTTCTTTTCTGTCTCAAAGTGTCGGTACCAAATTTGACATTCGTTTCTGCTTAGTAAAGCGTGAACCACAAGTTTCATGTTCGAGTACGGGTAAATCTGATATATTCTGCAATGTTCCAACTGTCATGATGTACTTGATCGTTCATGTCAGGCATACACATCATAATAAGCGAAACAAACCGCAAGTTTTGTTATACATACATCGTTTCCAAAGACGTTTTTTTTTTTGTTCTGTAGCTTACCATTAGCGGTGTTTGTATCACATTCCAAAGCTGTGGAGGTAAGTATGATCAACGTTTGACATTGTTCGTCGTGGCTACCAGAATGGCACCAAAAGGATATCTGCAAAACAACCATACCACCAGTCAGATAGGAGCAAATAAGTGTCTATTTTATCAAAATAACAGAAGTCCAAAAAAAAATCTGACATATATGCCGTTGTGTTTACCAGGCGCGTTTCTGCCATTACGCACTTTACGCACGTGCGTAACCTCCGTTCGAAAATTCGGAAAATCTAAAAGTACCAAAAACACTAAAAATATCGATACCTTTCCCGGGATAGGAATGATATATTTTATTTCCCCAGTTTCTATGTTATAAAATCTTATTACCACGCCATTCAAGTTGAAAAGGTCGTTCATATTTTGCGTAAAGTTCCTCGCATGTCCGCATTTTACCTGTTTTTCATTAGAAAAGAACCGAATATATTCAAAAGTATTACTACAAAGGTTCTTTCCCTTGTAATTGTGCGTAACTTCAGAAACGGCCCAGATACGCACCTGGTGTTTACAGACAAGATACAAATGACAGAATGAAGATACGAATGAAGCAATGCTTTATCTAATATTCATATTACATAAGAAAAATGTAGACATGATTTTAAAATATGCTGGCGAAATTTATCATTTTACAAATCGGCGCAGACTGAAATGCTTTATGAAAATGAACAGAATCCAAAAGGACAAGCAACGACATTTTTGTTTCTGCGAAATCGTATTTTTGTGATACGCACACATGGTAGACATTGATTAAACTGGGTGAACTATTTTCCAGAGGAAATCGCACTTGTTGGTGACACATGTATGTTTAGCTATAAAAAAATCTAAAAAACAAACATGAATTGAACAAACTATGATGCTAGATTACCAAAGTATAAAAATAAGAAAAATAAAAATATAAATAATTAAATTATAATAACTAAATCACTTACTTGAACATTATAATTTCCAGGAATGGCGACACTCAATGGTAACACAATCTAAAATATAAAAGGACGTTTTAATGCTGTTCTGATAAAAAAGACACCTGTTTGAAAATGAGATTAACTTACCCGTCTATCAATGCTTCTTAAAGATATGAAAAAATACCATTCATTTGCAAATGCCCAAAATAATAATTTAATATTTTAACTTGATAAAAAAAATCTTATAACACAGTATACTATTTTGACAAAATAGCTTCGAACATATCTCTAACCTATTCTCAAGGTACTATAATTATTTTCACCTGTACATGCATTTATTCTAAAGAACAATCAATTAATGAATCAATACTAAATCATGTGCGGTATGAATCTACAAAATGAGTTACATTTCAAATGATCCAAAAATTGCCGCGTAAAGCTGCCCCTTAGACACTCAATTAATTAAATTAATGTTTTAAAAAAATCGTATAAATTCACTGTTTCTCCTACACCTACCTTATCAGCGTCCCTTGTCTTTGTAATATCTGCAATTGCATTGTCTTGGTTCAGCTTAGAGACTATCACATGATACCTGGTTACAAAGTCAACAAACGGAAGAAACACATCCAGATAGCAGCTTCGAGTAAACACTTTGGCCTTTTGGTCATCGCAGGTACACCCTAGAAAAAGGGGACTTTAAGTAACCCTTATCATGCAAGATTTTTAATAACCACAATGAATTCATAGTTATTTTTCTCACAACTTATAGGTAACGTTTTTTTTTTAAAAAACAACAAAAACAACAACAACTTAGCAGCAAACATTGCAAATCCAAATAAGCCAGTTTAAACCCTTGTAATTCGTGCTAAGCCATTCTACACTAGTCAAAATTTCCAAGTGCACACTTTGTATTTTACGGAATACCTGATAAAAACTGACAATGAAATACTTGAAAATTATTGAAAATATTTTTAAATATGTCCCAGGTAGTTCAGGTAGGTACTCGAGTAAAATAAGACAATACTCTTTTAAGAAAAGATCAATTTATTTCATAGGTGTTTAAAACAAAATTTACACTTCTAATAATGGGTGTGTCCTCCTCTGGCACGAATGACAAAAGTGTGCACTTAGAAAATTTGACGAGTGTATATATAGACGGTCAGGGACGTAGATAGGCATGATATGATGCTAAGGGCTGGGGGTGGGTGGGGGTTGTGATTAGATCGTACATGGCGGCTTCCTTGGGAGTTTTTGTATCACGAGAACCTTTTAACTAGATTTTAAGTAAAATACAATGTATGATAGTCCCGAGGAGAGAATTATCTTAGTTCTGTTTTGAAATAAAAGAGTATAAAACTTGTTACATATAAGGAGCTACTGAAATGTTATTTAATCGATTTAGTAATTTGATACTACTAGTATATTGTTCATGGTGCAAATGTCGGTACTAGGTGATTGGAATAAATATACACCTTACCTCTACGAGGGTAAGATTTCTTTTTATTAAAGATTAATTTTTTTATGGTTTGATTCTTTGGAGAGAATATGTACGCAGCAGCGTATTCTGCGTACAGGCAGCTACGCGCGTGACGGTGATTTCACTTTCGTTCAGTCTAGTGTTGATACGTCTGTGCTGCCTAAGATGTTTACAGTTTAGCTTTCTTTGTTCTAATTGGCTGACCACCGGCCGTAATAGCTCAGTTGGTAGAGCGTCGGCTTGCGGGTAGGGAGGTCGCGGGTTCAAACTCCGGCCGGATCAAACCAAAGACTTTAAAGTTGGTAGTAGTGGCTTCCCTCCTAACGCTCGGGGCTAAGGCGACAGTATTACGCCTGACTCGTCGGTGTCAGTATAATGGACCGGTCGGGATCAGTCCCTGGGCACCTCATAAGTGCCCCTGTGCTATAATGATAGAAATGTCGCTGCACAGTATCGGCAAAAATGCCGGCAAATTCCAATCCCATCCCTCTAATTGGCTGATGAAACATGTATGAAATAAACACGATGCTTGAATGCGTATTACACACGTGATAAAGAAGGGCGATTGCAATAATAGTACAAATATAACATGTAATAGGCGACTTAAATTAATAAATCAAAAGTGAAAGTCGCTTGATCGCAATTCTGACTGGCAATTAATTTTAATTTTGGTGATATCCGATGGCCACTTAAAATTTTAAAATGCATTTTATTCCAGGATTTGCGATATGATTTTGCCATAATTAAACACATGCTTAGCGAATACTGTACCCATGGTCAGTCTTACTTCTTATAATGATCAATTAAAAATGTGATTTTTAACCTGCCCTCGCAAAGGCATTCAACGCCTTTTACGCTATTTTTTTTCTTCTATTTTTCTTCTGACATATTTCTTGGCACATGCTTGTATACCTTTGATCTGGTCTAATATACTGCAAACCCAACAGATTCGTTTTCAATGTTGTCAACAATTACAATTTCCATCAGTCAGCATGGGCCGTCTTGAAGTACAACTTACTAGAGTTAAAGTCAGCCACTTCTTGCTGTTTTCCAAAGCCCAACGGAATGATCTCAAGTGATCCTTTGACTCCTGGCGGAATTCGAAGACACGTCATAGAAACAGCAAACGATTGATAAGGCTGATGCTGTGAAAGAAAACAACAAAGAATGAAAATATAAACAAGAACAGTAAAACACACAGTAGAATATTATTAGAGGATAAAAATTTGACATAAGACCAAATAATTTTGATCAGATAAAATCTATTAGTATTGTAGCATAGCATTTTGATCACATTATCTTGATCGCAATTTAGCATAAAAGCATATAAGTTTTATCATACATACGGATTAGAACATACTATTTTTACCATACACTAGCATAAGAGCACATAATATTGATCATACATTAGCATAAGAGCATACAATATTGATAATACATTAGCATAAGAGCATATAATATTGATCATACATTAGCATAAGAGCAGATAAAACCGATCATTCGTTAGTATAAGGGCATATAATATTGATCATACATTAGCATAAGAGCATATAATATTGATCATACGTTAGTATAAGAGCATATAAAACTGATCATACATTAGCATAAGAGCATATAATATTGATCATACGTTAGTATAAGAGCATATAAAACTGATCATACATTAGCAGAGAAAACACATGAAGACACATGGGCATTATAATATGTACTTTAGATCGCATATTGGTATTAGAGCATATCATACATTGGTACACGTATTAGAGAAAACACTTTAGGCGACACATTAAGAGCATACACTCAAGATCATAAGAATTTATTTGAGCATATACTTAAGATCATAAATAAGTATTGGAACATAAACATACAATATGATCATTAATTAGTATAAGATCATATACTTTAGATAATTAATTACTTTTAGAGCATTTCATGTTGATTATCATTATTATATTCTTTCAATTATGATCACTATTAGAGCATGGTATATATGCCTTCTAAAAATTGACAATGCAATCCAACCTCTGTTGATGATGGCCGTGGGAGTATCTGTACACTGACGCAGCGTTTGGTGTCGTCAAGAACTTCATATTGAGGATGGAACTTGGCCTTAAACAAGAACAACTGCTCCCGAGGCACAGGGTTAGTCTCGTCTGCAAGATGGTATAAACGTGAAAGTTTCAATTTTACACAGTTTATATTATTTCCTAATAACTTTCCCTTTCCTTGGTTAAGTCCGTATTGATTTACATTTATTATATGGCTGTATACTGAATGAATGCAGCCAAAATATGCAGATCTAAATGCATATAAAATTGTGCCTTTTAGTAATACAAATATTACAGTCATTTTTGTCTTTATTGTACGTTTTAATAGACATTTTGACAAATCTAAAAGCACTAATTTTACTTGTTATAAGTTTATAAGGTAAATGCGTAACTTTTCTTCCCGCTACATTGCATATTAAACTTGAAAGAAAGACACAAACGCATCATGAAAAAAATGCTTTTTACAATGACCACATGCATTTACAATGACCACATATATTTACTATGACGACATGCATTTTTACAATGAAGTTTTACAACTAAAACCGTCTGTAATGACCACGTGCCTTTTACAATGACCACGCGCATTTACGATGACCATATACCTTTAAAATGACCACATGCATTTTACAATGAACTTTTACAACGACCACGACCATTTACAATGACTACATGCATTTACAATGACTATGTGCATTTTACAATGAACTTTTACAACGAAAACAAACCATGTACAATGATCACAAGCCTTTTACAAAGACCACATGCCTTTTACAATGATCACATGCCCTTTTACTCTGTCCAAGTGGCTTTTACAATGGTCACGTGTCTTTAACAATAACCACATGCCTTTTGCAATGACCACATGCCTTTTGCAATGAACACATGCCTTTTGCAATGAACACATGCTTTTAAAATGAACACAATGCAGCAATATATGACTTCTTGCATTTTTGGTTCATGTGACGGTGGTTTGCAGGATTATTCTTCTGCCCACTCATTTTTCCAGTAAATACGAAATCTGTATATAATTATAAAATACACGCCTCTTAGAAATTAGGGCATCACAAAAATAAGGAACCGGAAACTGTTTCAGCAATACTTCCGTTTTAAAAATATCTTTTATACGAGACATCTTTACCATTCTTGTCTAAAATCGTTAATTCTTCCAATTAATATTATATTATATTTATATTAAGTAGGTTAAAAATAAATGGATAGCAGGGCCAATCAGAAGCTTAAGACGACCCCGGACTCGAGCTCTAAACTTATAGATACACCAGAGAGGTCTTACTGGCATATTGTTTGTAAGATGTATTCATTGATCATTTTAACTCCCGATGCAGACGATGACTGTTACTGTCTCACTGTGATGGGATAATTTATTTACATCGCTTGTCTTTGAGAAAACAACCCAGGAAGTGCGGGTTTGGATGCTTCACAAACCAAATTTAAGTTTTAAAGTACTAGTAATTCCTTTTGCCGTCTAACCGTTCCAAGGTGGTAACGGCTGGTTTATTATGTGGAATTCTCGTCTCTGTGTTTTTGTGATTTTTAATTTTTTTGCCTTTGTGTAGTGGTAGTTGAGTTTTAATATTTGTTATTATTTCTAATTTGAGCTTTTCTTATTTTCTTATCACTTAATTTAACCTTTTTTACAAATCCTTACCCCATGTTATATTCAATGTGTATAGATCTGAGTTGTTGATAGGTTTGGTTTGCACGAGGAACTTGTTGCGTGTCAGAAGATTTCTCCAGAATGGCTGCTGGTGTCTGGCCTGTTGTGTAGGACAGGCTGCAATAGAAAACCAGTCCAAAGTGCGTTTCAACGAAAGTAATTAAAACCTGTGTGTTCGAAAAGCACAGCTTAAAGCTGATATAAGTTTAGTTTAAGACCTATACAACATGTGCATTTAAGTGTTGGATTTAATAAGAGTCTAGGTGAACCTCTTTACCCTTGATCATCGTCAGACCGTAATAAGAATCTAACTGAACCTCTTTACCCTTGATCATCGTCAGACCGTAATAAGAATCTAACTGAACCTCTTTACCCTTGATCAATTGCAAAACATAATAAGAGTCTTAGTGAACCTCTTTATCCTTGATCAATGGCAAAACGTAATAAGAATCTAACTGCACCTCTTTACCCTTGATCAGTTGCAAAATTAAATAAGTCTTAGTAAACCACTTTATCCTTGATCAATTGCAAAAAGTAAAAAGTGTCTAAGTGAACCTCTTGACCCTTAAAAATTGCAAAACGTAATAAGTCTTAGTGAACCTTTTTACCCGTCGCAGTCGCAGATAAATGAAATATTCCGATTGATATAAACCTAGAGCTACTATCGAGACACTTTCTAACGAAAGTGCAATGGTAAATGAAATCAAAAAAGACAAAAAAGACAAAAGGAAAACGTTTACATCATTGTTGGTGAAGATTTATTTTACTTGTGATTCATTAAAACATAACATCAGAAACGAGCACGTCATATCTTCATGTCATGCTTCATTTTTAATTTTATAACACGTGATCTCAACAAAGGGCCGGTCTTTAAACACCGTGCTTCATTTCTTAATTACTAATTCTTAAATCTTAGTTTTTATTACTCGTGTTAAATACAATGTTTCACCCTCAGCGCCAAGCATATCAATGAATGGAGTAAAACAAGGAGATCCAGCCAGCAGTATATAATGCCTATTTTTCCTTAATGATATGCTTAATAATATTAATAACAGTATAAAAGGAATTGTGAATATTTGTGAAATGCAACTTTTCTTATTATTTTTGCCGATGACGCTGTCGCATTTGCAACTGAACCTGAGACATTACAATTTACTCTAAACGATATAGAGCGTTATTGTCACACTTGTAAACTGAAGCTAAATATCGCAAAATCTAAAATAATGATATTCGATCGTGGCAATACTAAGAATGATTTTTATCTGTATAAATCCAAGTTGGAAATCGTTTAAATATCTAGGTGTATGCCTATTTAAAATGGAAATTAGAATTGGACACTGTTATTGCATTACACGCCTCAAGGTCACTCATAATTGATTTATAACGTATATTCTGCTGGATTTGCCGATATCACAAAAAGTAAAGCTGTTTGATACTCTTGTTACGCCAGTACTACATTATGCAGCCAATGTATGGGGACATCTCAAACCTCAAGATATTGAAACGGTTCATTCCGAGTTTTGCAGAAAATCATTATATGTGCAAAGAAAACTTATTTTGTTGAAATATTGGATTAAACCAATCCAATCAAACAGTCACACTATATTGTTTAAAACATACGCTATGTTGAAAAAGATATGCTAATGCAGCAAACACCTGTAATGGAAATAACTGGGCACATCAAATATAAAAACAATTAGAAACGAAAGGTCTCTCATATGTTTTGAAAAATCAACAGGGTATTAATATTGATCTATAACTATATACGAAACAACGGTTCACTAATATTAATATTCAAAATTGATAGCGGCAATAAAAAACTCAATATACATACAGTTTTTTTTTAAACTACTTTTAATTTTGAAAGTTATTTAGATGAAATTACCGACCCCAAATATAGAGTAGCAATGACACAGTTTAAAGTTTCATCACATCAACTTGAAATAGAAATGGGCAGACATAATAATACAAATAGAACTGAAAGATTAGGTAGAAGCTGTAATTTAAATAAAACAGAAATAGAATACAACTTTTAACTTATATGCCCAAAATTTTCACAATTACGTTTTATTTAAAAATTTAATATTATACCTGGCCTTCTAAGCAAAAGTTCGTTTCATTAATGAAAGTCAACTCAAAAGGAATAAAAAACCCATTTCAATTTACATATGTTTTGCTAATAAGATAAGATTGAGATTATTATTACATTTGACTTGCTCTTCAGATAATTCCATGTCCGTTGCCTTAAGTCACTTTATTTATATATGTATTTTGTCTTGCTGTGAAACACCACGTGTTTTAATGCAATCAACTGTTGAATATACATGTATAAATATGTTTGCTTATCAACTCTCCATGCACTGGTTAGCAAGTCTGTTAGTAAAGACCTAGCAAAAAAAAAAGAAAAAAAAAGAAGATCCTGATCAGTTGCTTAAATCGGGAGCTGAGTGGTCTAAGTCTACACTGTTTGCATAAGCCTGACCAGTGTAATGATAGGTAGGATGAGAGTTATCACTTACAGTGACCGAGGTCTTTGAATACGATGTCATAGGTGAAGGCATCATCCGCACTCTGAAGAATGAATATATAGAACCAATTTATGAAAATGTCTGATCTTACGACAAAAGCCAATCAGCGTACGTAAGTAGGGTCTTATCGTAAGTTTGGCGTAAGTCCGCTAACGTGAGTTGGTCGTAAGTCCGCTAACGTGAGTTGGGCGAAGTCCGCTTACGTGAGTTGGGCGTAAGTCCTCTAAAGTTACTTCGGCGTAAGTCCTCTAAAGTTAGTTCGGTGTAAGTCCGCTAACGTGAGTTGGACGTAAGTCCGCTTAAGTGAGTTGGGCGTAAATCCGCTTAATGTGTTCTGCGTAAGTCTGCTTAAGTGAGTTTGGCGTAAGTCCGCTAAAGTGAGTTGGGCGTAAGTCCGCTAAAGTGAGTTGGGCGTTAGTCCGCTAAAGGTGTTCGGCGTAAGTCCGCTTAAGGAAGCTGGGCGTTAGTCCGCTAAAGTGAGCTGGGCGTTAGTCCGCTAAAGTGAGTTGGGCGTAAGTCCGCTAACGTGAGTTATGGCGTAAGTCCGCTTAAGTGAGTTGGGTATAGGTCCGCTAAAGTTAGTTCGGCGTAAGACTGCTAAAGTTAGTTGGGCGTAAGTCCGCTAACGTTAGTTCGGCGTTAGTCCGCTTAAATGACTGCGGCGTTAGGCCGATAAAGTGAGTTCGGCGTAAGTACGCTAAAATTAAGAGATTGTTCCTTAAATTCGTAAGTTTTGTCTCAACTCCAGACCTGATGTAATGTTGTTTTGCAACAGTCATTCATATCTGTCTTAAAAAGGCAAAGAGTGTTTGTGTATACCTGACAGAAGTTTGAAATTATAAAACTTTGCAGAAAAATAATAATATTTTTGCTGCAATTTATTTAACGCTTAAAATGTGTCGTTATTTGAAAAAGTGCAGTTTCCCACCAGTTAACTACCGGTAATAGGTTATATTTAATGCTTTTTTATTTTAAGTGTTTTCTGCAACACATATTAGCAACATCTAATTATATTACAGAAGGGGAAACAAAGGCAGTGTAAATTGTTTTATTTCTAAACATAGTGTTGTTGTTTTTTAATTTCAATTTG